>CM047815.1:72540186-72914360 GCA_026214975.1 Gentiana macrophylla | reverse complement strand
GGTTTGATGTAGCTAGTAAGGATCACTTCATAATATGTGGTCCAACACTTCCTCGTTGGCTCTATTCTAGGATGAGTGAGTAATCTGTGCTATCACGGTATATAGAATCCATTCCTTCCCTCGGGAAGTAGGCAGACCGAGTTCCTTATTTGTTAACCCTAGAAGTCTTGATGTGCCCGATTCATATTATATTAGTTATGAACTAATTGATCACTAGGGGTTAATGGTAAATAAGGATAATATGTTTTGAGAAGGGTTTCTGGAGATATCCGAATCAGAAATGAACAGCTTCTATGGAGGATTTATCCGTATGTAATGATTATATCGATGGGCGCTTATCAACTCATAGTTGAGTATAAGTTATCTATATTCGGCAGAGTTCGGGCTGGTTTATGGTGGTGTAATCCCGGAATTAATAGAGTTGGATATAATTGTTGAAGTCCGGCGAATAATTTTATTCAATTTATTATAACTACTTAATATGAGTCCATGAGTCCCCGACGTGGCTCCTAATATATATACGTTTTCTCGTCGTTTCACATCAATTATAATTAAATAGTTGGATTGGACTATTTAATTGATATGCTGATTAATTGTTTAGTTGGACTAGATAATTAAATACACTTAAAAGAATTTTTTCGTGGACTCGACTTTAAAAGGCAAAAAATGCGTGTGGCCCTAATTTATTTAGGGTTAGAGCCGCATTTTGTATTATTATTATTATTAGGAAATTTGTTTTCTTGATAATTATAATATATGTGATTAAATTATTTATTTGTTAAATAATTTAAGGAAAAGAAAATCTTTGTATATCCTAATTAATTAGGAATATTCGGATTTATCTTTTTAAGAAAGGATTAATATGATTGATTTTATATTAATTAATTAAATCTTGGAGGACAATGATTACTCCCATATAAAGAGAGTTCTCCCAAGTCTTTGACACACATGATTTTCGAATGTTGGTGAGTATTCTAGCCTTGAATTTTCAAGCAAATACTTGGGGTTTGAGTTTTAGAAAACTTCGGGTTTTAAGGTAGCATATCGAGGAGGTCCAGGCGGCTTGAAACACCATTCACCTGGTGTTGCTTGGACACACGTTGGAAGGCGTGGCTTCTCATCTAGCTTGGATATTGGATTGACCTTTGTTCTTGGAGTAATTGCACCATAAAAAGGTTGGTAATCTAAACCCCTCAAATGCGTTTAGATCTATTATTTTATGTATTTTGCTGACTAGATCTAGATCTTATACTTTCCATTGCAGAATCGGGTGGATCTAGCGATCCATCCGACGATATTACATCCTGCATGATTGGCCTCGCCAGGACCGCTTTATTTTAAAGGCAAGGGGTTGGCTACCACATAGATATGTGTAAGGTCAAAGAGTTGACTAATCAACTACCAAGAGTCACATAGAGATGTGATTGGTAAAGTGTTACCTACCCTTCGAATTACTACTGGTTGATCAGCCCTCATCGGGAATCGGGGTAACTAGATGGGATCTTGGCCACTAAAGAATGTTTGAAAATTCTTGAAAGTCATTGGGAGTAGTTGACTAGCCAAGAGCAAAATCATAAATCAAAAGACCATTGTTGATCTACATGTATAAACAACAACACTCTTTTTATCTCTGTATTTTTATGTTGTAGTAATTTAGAAAACTTTTATTTATGTTTTTATTCTTGATTGTTAAAACCAAATTAATGATCCATACCTTTGAGAAACGCTTCAAGTAAGGTTAAGTAATTTTAGTCTTTTAAAATAAGTAATGACACAAGAAACTACGTTATGGTAGTTAAATACAATGAGACTACATATATAATGGAGTGCTCTAAGACTTTAATTACTAGTTAAAACGGAAGCTCATGATATGATTGAATCACTTGAAATATGTTTCAAATCTAATTAATCATATATTGATACTTACGATGTCCAATGGGTCATTTTGTCATACGATGAAAATTAATTCAAACATTAGATGTGTTGAATGACCACAACGAATTTTGGAAAGGTTGTTCTCAAAATTGTAAGATTTATGTATCAACTTAATTCTTTAATGATTGCTTGAAGGTTAATTAAAATGGTTCATATTTTGAATATGATTCAAAAGGTTAAATAAACCATTTAATAAACTTCGGATTTTCTTTATGAAAGAAAATTGTAGACATGCTCTTGCGATTTTTCTTAAGTCTTATGAAGACTAAACTAAGAAAAATTTACAAGTACTTAAATGATTAAAAGGATGTGCTTAAATAGAGAACTATCAATCAAAAAAAAAAATAGAGAACTTATCTAAGTCTCCATTCTAAGCAAGTAAGTTGATGTAAATCTATCTAAGCTTAAAGATATAGGATATCTTACGAGTATGACTAAGTTAGAAAGATTAAATACGGAATACACTAAGATATGGAAGGTGAAGCAAATGTTGCAACATTTCCTTTATGGTATTCTGAAACAGGTAAACTGATAAAGGAACTAAATAAATGTTATTGTGTTCCGGTTCTTATCAAGAACACGAGTTCAGTTGTTTGTCAGGATTCAGTACACAAATTCAATTGTAAGGAATAAATGTTATTCCGATAAATTTGGATAGTCGTCGAATCTAACATACTAGATTGTGGTCACTATATATAGTCGACATTAGTGATAACATCTCAACTAAATATTTGTATGGTCGTTATCCTTGATATCTTATGGTTGTTCTAGACATAGTCTATGTGGAAGAGAAACGTACTCATGTGATTATGAATCATAGGAGGTAATACGTATCTTATCGAAAGATGACTAAAATACCTTTTATGAAAAGGTTATAGATTCTAAGAAAATTTCCTAAAGCCTAAACATACTGATGATTGTTTGCTCATGACAATTAATGCCGCGAATAATTATTTATCAATCTCTATGACTATTTTTAGAAATAGTTGAATGTTCTTAGTGGAGTACAACAATTCGGAAAGCCCAAAAGTTTGAGCTAGTATTAATATGAGATTGATGAACTACTTAAGAGTTAATCTTCAATTGATTGAAGTAATTAATACTCAAGGGTGTTTCTGTTGGCCGTTCAAATGGAACTGTGATCTCTCCTTGAAGGATACCATTTTGGGATACGCGATCGATCGAGTTTCTAAAATGGAGACAATACTTTATATGATAAAGGTGTGACGTAATCCATGCAAAGTAACCCTTACCTCGCTTTCGGATAAGTGCTCTCATAGAATACATATACTTAACCAAGTTCCAAAAATAAAGGTTGAATAAATTCCATATCAAATATGGAAGACGATAACATCAAATCCATCTTAACCGATGATTTAGGGTTGTCGTGCTTCTAGCAAGGAGTCAGTGTCTGAAAGGCTTGGAGCCTAGTATGAAATGTGCAACTTTGTGGAATATCTTAGCAAGTAAGCTAGATATTATTTACTTACGCACGGAGCAAAAGTTTTTGTCTCCAAACATGCTCTCTTCTGTAGGAGGTTTTTCTTCCAAACGAGAGAGTGGGAGTAAATCAAGATCTCAAAAGTATTTTGAGAACCGTAAAGAGATATTTAGCCATAGGAATATGAGCAAGCGCCGCATGTGCTGATTTAGGCATGTGACACTACTCAAGTGCACACAAGTATTATGTAAGTCTCAGATAGCCACATGCCCAGAGAGGGCTACCTGCACGCTCATCTTGAAGAATGAAGATCTCGGACTTACGCAGAATGTTTGAAAAGGAAAGATTAAGAGATATGGCTTTGAGCCATAATGTCCAAGTAGATTCCATGTGTGACAACCGGGTTATGAGCTTGGTCTGTCTTCCACTCAAGAGAGTGTCTCCAAAAGTGTGTAGCATGTCTTTATGAAAGACTAACATGGAAGGTAATGCGATTACTAGCATGTCTTTATGAAAGACTTACGTAATCACTTTCATACCGGTTGTGCTTAAGTCTATTCAGATAGTGCTTGTTGTAGCTACGTATCATGGCTATATGATAGTTGTTCAAAACATTGGGCCAATGGCTTGATTTTCATAGACGATAACATGATGTAAGATTATGAGATCCATTTATGGACTCAAACAATTTTTCTATATAAGTCTTTACTCAAAAAAGTTTGATTTGATCAAAAGAAAGGATACGCGTAATGTGCGTATGGGTTAGTTGGGGAGTGTCACAGGTTTTGAGCAAGGTATTGAATATCCTTCTCGATAATCTGGTCATCCCAAGTTACAATCGCTTAATGGTTGATAGTTCAAGGCCATTACGAAAAGTTCTTGGAATGGCATTCTTATTTTGGAAATAAGAAGTCGCTTAATTATCACATTCACCCTTATGTATTTAGATGCTAAAATAGTTTAACATAGACCACGCCAAGAGATACTGCTAGCCAAAGTTGTTCTTTGAGGTCTAACTATGATAGAATGTCACCCTAAAAGATAAGGTGAAAGATGATACTTATGGAAGACCCCTTGCTTCTCGCAATATGGTCACCTTAAGTGTTATGAAAGTTAAACTGTGATGTTCATACTTCATGAAAAGTCATGAACAAGTATGAAAGTGATTCTCGTATATGTCGAGAATATCTTAAAGGTGTTAAGGATGGATTCCTGGTTTATTGAAACTTGGAATTGGATAAACGTAGATATATGGATGTATATCCCATGTCTTACGCAGAGCTATGATGCAGGTTTGCGTCGCTTTAATCAAGTGATACGAAGGTCGGAAATGTTCTTGAAAGAAATCACCGTGGATTCTACAACCAGGCCAAAACAAGATTGGCTTGAAGGCGCAGCCGGAGCAAAGACATGGATCTAAGATGTTCATTTTGAACCTTGTGCGTTCTTCCACATTTTCTATAAAGTCGATATAAGAGCGGATTCATTACATGAAGCAAGGACCATGGTCTCTGGGCTGAGATTCATGTGTGTGTGATGAGGCGGTTCCTTTTCACTTGATCATTTGAAGCATGATATGAGATAGTTTGAGTCCCCACGGATAGTGATCCATCTACACTTACGGTTGGTTACGAGTGTTGTAATGAGATTCTTGTGTTTCAACTTGGTCTTGTGTACGATCGATTGGCTTTAAAGCACGGGCCGACTTCTCGCTTTAAAGCACGGAGAGCAAGGCCAGTCGGATCGACTTCGCGTGAAAGTTTTTGCCGAGTAGGGCGGACTTGTCTAACTTCCGGACTTTGTTGAACGGTGTTTGTCCTGTAAACTCAATAAAGACCATTCATAAGGTAGAACAAAATAATAGTAAATTAACGAACCGCTTTCTTATTGGTGTAATCTGCTGGTGCCGAATCAAGTCGGTCTAACGGAAGAAGGCTCGCAAGGCGAAGTTCCAAAATGATGCCGAATCAAGTCGGTCTTATAGAAGGCTCGCCAAAGGCGAAGTTCCAAATATGATGCCGAACTCAAGTCGGACTTATGTAAGGCTTGGTTGTGTAATTATCCCGAGACCGAGTCTTCGCGACATCACGGTGTGGATTGTCATACTTTGACACTATTGAGGTTTCCCAGCCATGCAGGCGATCATGCGGTAGTTGATTGGGTATGACATCAAGCACGCGTAGGATTCATGTTGCTCGCCCGTAAATCGCGTATCCTATGATAAAGAGTAAATATCCAAAATGGCCTTATTGTAAGGAATGTCTTATTTTCAAAAGTCTTTGCAAAGCGGAAGTAATATGTTACTTCAAGAGAGTAGGATATCCAGATTATAAGATACGGTCGTTGATGTTTGATACTTGACGACGACACATGGATATTATAATAAATGATAGATTCTATTTACACGGACCGTTTCACATGAAAGGTAGTAGTCATTGCATTTGACTCTTCCGATGATTGGGGTCGTGGGACGTGTTGCTGAGACGCTATCCATGATCGTTAGGAATAAAGGGCATTTTCGTGAATTGCACTTTGTGCCTACGGTCAATATATTTGGGAAGCTTATCGGGTCACATACATAACAACATCTAGCCGGATTAAAATACGATTTATAAGTGATAACCAAATAAGGAAAGTTTTTATCTCGACTATAAAGTTATTATGGTGATAAATTAATACTACAGTATTTATTTATTATGAATAAATTAAATACAAGATATTAATTATATTGTTTAATTAAATATATATTTTATATATATGGATCGTAAATATAATATATATATATATATATATATATATATATATATATATATATATATATATATATATGTGATATATATGTATTTTGTGAATTAATTAATCATAGTATTATATTAATTAAGAATATTCCGGATGCCAATTTATAGCTATATGGGGCACAAATGATGTGTATGTGATACATATGGATTTTGCAAATTAATTAATAGTATTACAATATATTAATATTAGATATTAATAAATTTGCATAAATTAATTAGACATGACAATATCTTAGCAATACTTAATATAAGATATTAAATTAAATGAGTATAAATCAATCAAAGATATTTTCCTTATCTTACTAGTAAAATGTTTTCTTCTCATCATTCTATTAGAAAACTTCTCCCAATCGTTTTTTTGAAGGACAAGGCGCGCCTACACACCCTATATAAGAAAGGGATTGACTAAATCTTTTCATTATGACAATTAGAAAAGTTATTTACTAGAAAATATGAGAGCCTTCAGAGAGAGTTTGAGAGAAAGAAAATGTTGGTCTAACAATCGAGCTTTTCCTGAAAGAATTCACGATGGGATTCCGGAGGGTTGTTCGTGTGGACTAGCGGTAGAGGCGGACACTTGGGCGGCTTCTGCGTGAAACTACAACCAGTAGACAAAGCAACGATCTATTTTAGATCATCCAAGGTATATTCTATGTCTACAACTTTTACGCTTGTTGCTTAAATGAAGTTTCGATCTTGGGAAAATGAAATCATTTTTTTAATTCCATTGGCTTCCGCGTTGATTTCTAACAAGAATTTCAAGAGTCCGTTGTTGGATTCCTCACCGAATCTGCTCGCTTGATCCTCAAAGCTCTTAAAGACGGGTAGTGATATTGGCATATCAGTGATGCATTGAGTTTTGCCTAGAACATGCTTAAATAAAGGCAAGTAAGACTCATGAAACTGGGTATTTCTAGCAACAAAGATATCTTTGTTGGAGATATCTAATAGAATGGATCCCTTGGAGATGTTTGAATTCTCAGGTAAATACAAGTCCTGCATCTAGAATCAAATTTGGTTTTAAACATAGTTATCAGACTTATTGTGATTTCATCGACTCCACCGGAAAAGATTTTTGATCACCTGTTACATCTGCTCAAACCCATGGTCACTACAAGGTCACTACATAAGATTAAAAGATTATATTTTCATACATAAAACATAAATAATAACTAAAATATTTACAACCATAATCGATTCCGATATATTGTGTGATAATTTCTATTGCATCAAAGTGGCAGGCATGCATCTGAACATGATGTTTTTATTTTCGTGCTTTTTAAAGCGCACTCACACTTTTACCCTGCACTAAAATCAAAGGCAGACAACACCTTCATATGTTAATCTACTCATGGCACCACAACTAATTTTATATATATCCAATTCACCACAATGTAATTATTATGATGTTATTTATACTTATAGCACCACACCTGTCAAAACTTCCACTATAACAAAATATTTCCTAATTTCTTTAGTTACCACTCCCAACCAGCCCGCCACCCCACCTGATATCAATTCCACCTTAAGAAGGCAATATACTGTACTCGATAATCCTTTCAGCAATAAATTTTTTTTTTTGAAGCAAAAGCCTTTAAAGGGCTCACCGTAAAACAATAATTGTAACAATAATAAAAACAAATCTTGCCAGCATATGCAAACCTAATTTGATACTACTTTGATAGCAGCCGCCGCCGCCGTCGTCAAAGTTCTTGAGATATAAACCAAAAACTGGTTTCTTTATTACAATATGCTTAATCGCCAAACGACTGGGGCAGCGGAAACATAATCCGAATTCAATCTGATGTAATTGAACAATGATTCTCGATAATTTAATTGATGGACCGGAAGAGAACGATGAATTTTTTTATGGTAAGAACTAAGAAGTGGCGGAAATGGTGATATGGGTGGTTGGAAATGGAGGGTGGTTGGAAATGGTGGTTGAAGGTTGAGGAAAAATTAAATGTAAATGTTTATGGGTGAAAGGATGTTATTGTAATTAAAAATTGGATATAGTAAAAATAATCAAGATAGTAATTTTAATTTTAATAGGTGTGCATATATTTGGTAGAGTTTATCATTAAAAATTTAACGTGCACACATATGTAATCACTGTTTTTCACATCGCCGCGCAGCCACTAGTGAAAAGTGTGTAGTGCGCTTTTAAATGCACTTTTATTTTTCTTTTTTTTTTTTTTTTTTTTTTAACCCTTTTATTTTTCTAATCTATACATTACAAATTACTGAGTGACAGCAAATAAGATTTTATCAAAAATTACATATATTCACTTATATTGCATTCTGTTAAAGCAATACACTAGCCAGAATCAAAGTACCACACTACCCCTACTAATATTAAGTCATTAGCTAGTCTGATATATAATTAAATCAAATTATCAAAGCAAAAGTGAACTATCAAAGAAGTCTGGTTAACTTTATTATTAAGTTACCATACAAGCAAACGTGAAAGGTAAAAATAGTTTGCTTAAATTTATTAAGATACAATACAACACAAGGGGCAGTGTCTAGAATACAAAATTTATTTATGTTTAGTAAGAACTAAGTAGAACTAAAAAACGAAGAACGGATGCTGAAAATTCGAAATTGAAGACAAAAAAACGAGAAGATGAGAGTTGAAATTGAATGTTGATGCATTATTTCTTCAATATTCACTTTGAACAAGGAAATACCAAGAACGGTTCAAGAATGAATATTTTGCTTCTGTGTGAATGAAATTAGGGCCTCCAGGCTATTTCCCGTTTTTACCTTCAAAGTTTTAGCTAATACCGGTGGCATTTATGCAAAATAATCATAATTTCTCAAAACACTCCGGGTTGATTCATAACCGGCCAGTCCAGGTTCGCCGGTTCAACCACCGGGTTTTCCGGTTCTGGGCGGGTCGGCTAGCTTCTTAAGCGGTTGAATTCTTGACCCGGACCGGCTTTGTGACCGGGTCACCGGTTCGAACGGTTCGACCACCGAGCCGGGTCGGGTCTGATAACTATGGTTTTAAATTGCCGAATGGTACATGAAAAACTAAACAACAAAAACTTTAAACACATAATAATCTGGTTTAGTGCCATACAACATCTCATAAGGAGTGCTTTCGCTAATAAAGTGTGGGTATAGCATTAATAAGCTTAACAACATGTAGTAAACCATAACCCAAATACTCAATGGGTAGATTACATTGAAATCTCAAACCTCTGGCTATATTCAACAAATGTTGATGTTTTCTCTCAACAATTACATTCTGTTCAGGTGTACTAACGCGTGAGGTTTGATGAATAATACTATGTTGTTCATAAAAGGACTTCATCTGAACTCAGTCCCATTATTTGATCTAATAACTTTGATGATTTTATGAAGCAAATTTGAAACAAACTTTAAAAAACATTTAACTAGCTCAGAAACTTTAGACTTCTGTCTCATAAGGAAAAAATAAGTAAATTTTAATAATCATCTAGTACAGTTGTAAAATATTGTTGATCATTCACTGTGGGATGCTTCAAAGGTCCCCAAATATCCACTTGCAAAACACACTTGTTAGCAGTGAAGACAACTGCACCATTAGAATTATTAATCAAAAGTGGTAAAGACATCAGATTATATTGAAAATCAGGAATGTACAAACACATTTGCAAGGTCATATAAGAATTTATCATCACTTGTCACATGTGTCGTACTTGTACTTTGTCCCCATTAGGTAATCCCAGTCTCATGTTAAACCCATGTTTGGGATTACTTAATTGTTGTAGAAAATATACAGTGTGATTTGTGGCATCAGAGTCCAAAATCTATCGGTTAGGTTTTACCAAACAAATGTCCAGGGCCGGCCCTATCACAAGCCAAAGCGAGCCACGGTCTGGCCACTTAACGAATCCCGATGGGCCAGTTTCCAATCTGCATATGCTTTGCTTATCAAAAAAAATTTTATAGAGTTAATCCGATCGATTTATAAAAAAATCGTATATTAAAAGTTCTCGATTTTGATAATAAATAAGTCTTGATTCTTTAAAAAAAAATACCCAACCCAATAAAAAATTTATATATAGGCCCGATCCTTTAAAAAAATATCCAACCCAATAAAACAATTTATATGTTATTAAACGTTACTTCACGAAGAAAGTAGCGGATGAACCTCTCCAAATTTTGAAATTCTTGAAAACATTTGATCTAAGTTATGTAAACACGGAGATTGTTTACCGAATATCATTGACTATTCCAGAATCGGTTGCATCCGTGAACGGAGTTTTTCAAGTTGAAGCTAATAAAGAACCATCTTCAAGACGCGATGAGTCAAGAACGCTTGAACGGGTTAGCGATAATATCGATTGAGCGAAATTGGTTGATGAAATTGATGATTATACATTGATTAGTGATTTCGCCTCCAAATGTGCTTCAAGAGCATTGTTGAATTAGTATTTAGTATTAATATATATGTATGTTTTGTGTTTGCATTATGAATTTGATGTTTGTATATGAATGTATTAGAAAAAAAATTGTATTTTCGGTCGATTTTTTTTTTTTGTGTACATAGACCCAAATTTTTTTAACTGGCTTCGGCCCTAAAAAACGTAGGACCGGCCCTGCAAATGTCACATAATCCTTGAGTTGGTGATTAATGTTGATTTAGTGTATTGATCTGGTTAACTGCATGTCTAGTAGGTTTAAAATTATCAAGCCGTCAGCTTCTCTAGATGTTGTACAATAATACCTTGAAACCCTGATCTAGCTGATCCAAGGTCTTGATCTTCCTCATCAGTAGACCGGTTCACACCTGCCTGATCCACCATGTTACCTCTCTTGGACATAAAACCAGGGGGACATCCATGTTTCTTGTAGTTGTTTTCTTGAGTATGGCCATTAGAACCACAACAACTCCACTGAACTTTCTTAAGGTTCTTAGCCTTAGAACTGTTTGCAGGCAGATTCTTAATTGCCCTTCCGATGAACTTCTGGCAATAGTTGTCTGTTTTTTTTTTTTTTTCCTTCCATGATATGAGAGCATCTACAGCCGGAACATCATATATTCTCAAATATATTTCCAAGTCTCTGGACATACTACCTGCATAACTCGCCGGTGAACCCTTTCAAGATCTCGGGAAGAAAATGCCTTGTTCGATTGGCCTTTAAGTATCTCATGAGCTTACGAGCCGCTTTCATGTGGTTTTCGGGCTATGTATCCAAAACCGACTCAACCGCTTGAACATCAAAGGCAATATCAAGTCCGGTAAAAGTTTAGGTAAATCACCTTACAAACCAGATATATCCGTAAAAGCAGATTGTCATCCGATAAGCGTGAATCCCGATGCGGGATGCTTGCTTGATTCCATTGGGTTTTTTTTGCGTGTTTAGCACCCAAAACTCATACTCTTGCAAAAGATTGAGAGTGTATTTTCTTTGTGAAACAGAAATGACATTGGGTGTTCTAGCAGCTTCAATGCCCAAGAAATTTCTCGGTTTACCAAGATCCTTGATAGTAAACTATTTGTGGAGATGATCTTTGATTTGTTGAATCTGATTTAAATCAGGACAGGCAGCAATAATATCATCTACATAAACCAGTAAGGCGATAAAGGTTTTGCCAGATCCTTTGGTGAATAAGTTGTGATCACGCTTAGATTGAACAAACCATTGACTCTCTAAAGACTCTATCAACTTGCAATTTCATTCTCTGATGGCTTGCTTTAAGCCATATAATGATTTGATTAAAATTGCAAACCTGATTTGGTTTGTCAAAGCTAAATCCTGGAAGAAGCTGCATGTAACTTCCTCATGCAAATCTTAATGTAGAAAGGCAATGTTCACATCCGTGAAGGTGCTAATGAAACAGAACATGTGTTAAGTTTTGGAAGGGATTATGGATGAATTTGGACCCCTGGTATCTCAACCTATGTTAATGATGTCTTTTCCTGATATCCAAGATGTCTTTGCAATGGCAATCAAATTTGAAAGGCAGAAGACCTATGTAGCTAACAAGGCAAGGAATTAAGATTCTACAATCTTGATGGCTCAAAAGACTGGCAGTGCCGATCCAATCGATTCATCCAAGTCGATTACAAGGTAATGACCAATGCAACTTGTGAGATTCAGTGGCTTCTTTACATTTTACAAGATTTGCAACAACTCGTGAGATACGGTGGCTTCATTACGTTTTACAAGATTAGCAGGTTCCAGTTCGATTTCATGTTGTTCTATTATGTTACAATGTCACTGCTCTTCGCATTGCTCACAACTCTTTGTTTCAATAGTGAAACAAGCACATTGAGATTAACCGTGACGTGAGAGACAAAGTTAAAAAAAAAAAAAAAAAAAAAAAAAAATTCATGACACTTCAATTCATTTTGTAAGATATTGTTGTCACTTAAGTTATAGATTTGGTTCGAATTCTCAAACATCATTGAATTAATAAGATGATTCCTCTTCCATATTTGCTTGTTGTATAAATAGTTCCTCCATCTCTTTTTAGGGGGGGGGGAGGAGGAGGAGGAGAAAGAGAAGCAGTAGTGTAAAAGACATAAATAAAGAATTCCTTTCCTAGCATAGTACATATTTCGTCATATTATAAATACGGTGGTGGCAGCCATATCCATCGGTAATTTAATCAACTGCTTGCCCTGCACAGTAAACTAGTCGTCATGGGCCACGAAAAATTGTCAAACATCATATTAAGCAACCACAAAGTATTATAACAAAAAAACGCAGCCAAAATATAGCATCTCAAACAAAAATGGGAGGCATAACATAGGCCCGTCCGCCCGCCCGCCTCACACACACATATCAGATCGCAGCAAGATTTAAGTCTAAGCCTCAGCACAAGAGTGCAACACCCCTAAAAGAAAGAAAGAAAGAAAGAAAGACGTGGGAGGGAGATATGTTCACATTCTAAAAGTAACTAAAGCACAAACCTTATGAGCTGCTCAGCTTTCATCTTAGTTTCCTGCATAAGGTGACGTAGATTATCAATGATGGCATCAAACAGTCAAATAAACTGAAATTTGATATCCTAAAGAAGACAACACGGTACAATTAAAAGAATAAATTTGAATAGGAAGATGCATTCAGATTCTAAAGTACCTTGAGCAAACTGTGCAGCAAGCTGTCTTGCTTTCCACTCTTGATATTCCCTGCACAAGTGAAATTAAAAACAATTTAACATATAGCAAAAGACTAACTACAAATCGTTGAATAACCGAATTGGAAATACAAAGAATGGAAGTATAACTACCTTTGCTTGACCACCTGCATTCCCCCAAAACATATATAGATGATTAAACAAAGTATAACCAAAATCGAAAAGATTGTAATAATACCAAAATCGAAAAGATTGTAATAATACACAAAACCAAAATCCAAGGAATGTTCAGGAAGCTTTAGAGAACGGCTCTCTATAATGAATTGCTAGCCAGTGAAAGAAATGGAACATAGGTGATCTCGACCTCCCTTCCGGAAAGAACCTAGTTGGGTGTAAATTAATAAATTTAGACTACCTAGTACAATTTTAATCTTAGCCTAAACAGTACAGATATAAAGGTGGACTTGTTGCTAAGCGGTTCACCCAATCTTATGGGCAACTTACCAGATTTTTCTCAACTCGAAATCCTGATTTCCTTAGTTGTTAATCTTAGATGGACATTAAAAATGTCTTCTTAGATGGCATTTTACTAGGAAAGCCTATATGCAAATTCCTCCTGGTTTTAAGAGCTTAAAATCGATAACAAGGTCTGTAAGTTAAAAATCATTCTCTACAAGATTGAATAATCTCCCAGAGTCCGGTTCAAAATATTTACTTAATTTTAACATTAAATTTGCACATGGAAATAACTGATATTTATATCAACGATCTAGGCACTAAAATACTATTTGGGCATGAAAATTGCTAGAGCTAGTAATGCTATCCCGCTTCTCCAAGAAAATAGATATTACACCAACTCATGCATGGAAGGGTGTACACAACTTGATTCGTTGGTTGAGCCTGAAACTAAGATGGATGTTGACAAAGATAATTATGTAGTAGACATGTAAAAGCGCCAAAACTTGGTGGAAAACTCATTTATCTTTCTCGACACTAGACATGGCATTTGTTTTACTGAGCCACCTGAAATCCATATGCCGACACTCAACGGATCTTAAGGTATCTCAAAATGACACTAAGACAAGGAAAATAATTTAGAAAGAACCAGACAAGGGACATTAGAGTACACAATGATCCTGATTATGCTGGTTCTATGTCCAATAGAGAATCCCATTCTGGTTATTGTTCCTATGTGTGGGAAAACCTAATTACTAGGATAATTAAGAAGTTGTGCCTAGAGCAATGCATAATTTGACCACAGAGCACTACATCTTGATGGTTAGTAAAGGATTTGGATAAAGAGAGTGTTAGAAATAGCTAGAATGGGAGAACTTTTGTGTTTATTTTATTTGATGAAAAAGTGAGAATTACAATGAGTCACCCTTGCTTATATAGAAATAGCCTGTAGTCTTGATTGATTCAAATTAATTGATTTTAGGAATCAAATCAAATCAAATCAGACTTTCCAAAATAGAAAATACAAACAAAATCAAATAAAATGCAGACACAAATGCAGGATCCCTAAACCCTACAAAGAAATATAAAAAAAAAAAAACATAAAAGGATGTAAACACCTCAACCTTCAACACTCCCACCTCGAGAATTTTTAATAGTCTTCCTTAAAGGTGTTTGGGTGTTCAGTTTTTGTCCACATTCAGAATCATGGCAAGTTAGAGCCTAGATCCGGTAGTCAGAAAGGATATAAGTGTTTTGATGTAGAAAACCATAATATACTTGTATGCGCTGATATAAGCTTTGTTGAGGATGAATTGTTTTTTGTCCATAAAACCGAAGAGGGGAACATTAAGAGTCATGGAATTGATTTTAAAGTTGTAGATTGGATGGATGATAATTCAAGAGCTATGAGATAATGATCTTGTTGAAACAAGTCACGGGCCGACAATCAGTTCAAAGATGATCACATGCGGTTTGATTCAAAAGATTCTAAGGTGAAGAGTCCTGAACCACGCCCGTAAGACTCAAATTCTTTTGACCACCAATAATTTCTTCAAGATCACCCAATTCCATAGTCCAAAAAAACAAGCAGGAATCGCTCGAGTCCGACTTCTATGACAGTAATGACAATCTTCTTCTTAATATACCAATGGCTATCGTAAACCACCACCTAGGCTTGTACTTAACCGAGGTATCCCTTGGCCTCTACTATTTGAATTATAACCGACTATCTCCCACATATAAGGCTTGTTGACCATCAGAACCTCTATTGAATTACCTAAAAGTATACATGATGCTCTTATTGATCCTACGTGGAAGATGGCAGTCAAAGAAGAGATGGATGCCGTAGAGAAGAATGGCACGTGGGTGGTGGTTGACTTGCCTCGTGGGAGGAAGCCTGTAGGTTGTAAATGGGTGTTCACCAACAGATTTACAGAGGCATAAGGCAAGATTGGTAGCTTGGGGCTTCTCTCAGACACATGGAGTGGGTTACTCCGAAACTTTCTCCCCGGTTGCAAATTTAAATTCTATTCGCATTATTTTTTCTGTTGCTGTTAATCTGGATTGGGAATTGAACCTTCTCGATATGATGAATGCCTTTCTTCATGGCAAGCTAAATTAAGAGATTTATATGTGGGCAACCCTGGCTTTGAGGATTTTTTTGGTGGGAAAGTGTGCAAGCTGCGAAAGTCCTTATATGGGTTCAAACAAAGCCCGAGGGCCTGGTTTGATAGATTTATGTGTTTTTTTTTTTTTGAAGAGTTTGGGTTTTGTTTAGGGGCAGTCTGATCATACCTTGTATGTTAAGTGTTCAAACACTAACAAGTTGAATATTATAACTGTGTATGTCAATGATAATACTTTGACAGAAAAAGATCCAGATGGAGCAAATGAGGCTAAGAAACACTTAGCCAAAGAATTTGAGATTAAGGATCTCGGACCCTTGAAGTACTTGTTGGGTATGGAGGTAGCTAGATCCAAGGAAGGCATGATGGTGTCTCAGCAAAAATATATTATTGATTTGCTAAAAAAGACTGGCATGTGTGATCCAAGTAAGAATTTCTAAAGATATTATACTTGAAAATGTGCTTCATGTACCCAAACTCTCCACTAATCTCTTTTCTATCAAGAAACTAACTAAAGAATCTAATCGTCAAGCTATTTTCTCCCATGATATGTGTTATACAAGATCAACATCCCGAGTAAGATGATTGGACGTGCTAAAATAAAAATGGTCTATAGAAAAATCAAGAGAATAAACGTCTTGAAATGAACCAGATGATGTTGCCTATGTTGCTACTTCTTTAGATAAAGTTTGGTTGTATCATAGAATGCTAGGTCATCCACCTTCTGTAATATTGAAGAAAATGTTTCCTACTATGTTCAAGAATATTAATCTAAGTTCTATACATTGTTATGAATGTGAATTTGCTATGCAAAAAGAACTTCATACATCGCTAGTTCGAAAAATCAATCTTGCCTCTCATTTAAGTACACGGTGATATTTGGGGACCCTCCACTATCCAAAAATACCACCTGGAGCTAAGTGGTTTATGTCCTTTATTGATGACCACTCTAGACTCGATTGGATATACTTGCTAAAACAAAAATCGATGCAACTAAAACCTTTCTTATTTTCTTTAACATGATTAGAACTCACTTTCATGCTAAATTTAAAAGGTTTAGAATGATAATGCTAGGGACTTTTTCAATAGCACCCTAGCATCACAAGGATGATAGCACTTGTATCCCTTTTGGGTTGGTGAATATCCAATAATGATACTTTGCAAGGCCTTGAGATCTAGTTTGCTTCTAATGTGAGCCTGAATATGCACAAAGGCAACACATCCAAGGATTATGGGAACTAAACCTTGAGAGATGTGGAAGTCGGCCAGTGTTTTTTAGTATCTCAACTGGGCTAATGCCCCCTAAAGTTCTAGAAGGAAGCTTGTTAATGGGGTAGGCAGCGGTTAATAAAGCCTCTCCCAACAGGATTTAGGAGCATTTTTTTTGAAATAGAAGGGCTCTAGCCACATTTAGGAGATGATCGTTTTTCTCCTCAGCCACCCCATTCTGCTGTGGGGTATAAACAGAGTCAAGGAGATCACACCTTGTTTATCAAGCACATTGGTCCAGGAAAACTATGTATTTTAATTGTTTATGTGGATGACATCATGGTGACAAGGAATGACCTTGAGGAAATTAATCAACCCAAGAAACACCTTTCAAGAATTTGATATAAAATCCCAAGGGAAGTTGAAATATATTCTAGGAATTGATGTAGCCTATTCCAAAAGAGGTATCTTTTTATCTCAACAGAAATACATTAAACTGGGAAACTTGGTCGTAAACCTGTGGACACACCTATTGAACATAATCTTAAAGTAATGCTCCTGCTGACAAAACCTGTTGGGATCCTATGTTATATCAAAGAATTGTTGGCAAACTAATCTATCTGGCCCATAGTAGACCGAGATATTGCATTTCTTTGTGAATGTAGGTGTATGCAGAACCCCAAAGAATGTCATTGGTCGATTGTGGAAAGGATATCAAGTCTCTTAAAGGAAATACAAGGTGTGGGGTCATGTTTCAAAAGCATGATCAGATGACACTTGAGATATACACAGATGCTGACTATGCGTATTGATGACAAAAAGTCAACCTCTAGATACTGTGCATATCTTGGTGGGAATATGATCACTTGGAGAAGTAAGAAGCAAAATGTGGTCACTAGATCCAGTGTTGAGGCAGAGTTTATAGCTATGGTTGTTGGTATTTGGGAACTCATATGGATCAAGATCATCCTTGAAGACTTGAAGATTTCATGAGAGAAACCTATGTAGCTATATTGTGATAACCAATCAACTATCAATATTGCACATAATCTTGTTCAGCATGACGGGACTAAACACATTGAGGTGGACAGACATTTTATCAAAGAAAAGATTGACGGTGGACTCATTTGCACCGCATTCATCCAGTCTAAAGGTCAACTTTGCTGGCAATCTTCACAAAAGGCCTTCCAAGCAAAACCTTTCATGACCCCAGAAGCAAAATAGGAATGGCCAATCCATATACCAGCTTTAGGGGGAGTGTCAGAAGAAATTTTTTTTATTTTTATTTTTATTGTAGCCCTTAAGTTTTATTATGTTGCTTCCAGCAGTGCTTTTCAACTTGCAAGTTTAACGTCTCATTTAACAGGATGTTTGCCTAATTATTCTAATTAGTCAAACTAGTAGTTGTAACCTTATTATCCTATTTAAACTTCTAGTAATCCTGCTCATTATTCAATAATAAGAATTTCCTTTTCCTCTTTTATTCAAGTTAACACAATCTACAAACTTGATTTCCTTTAAAATATTTTTCAAGACCAGGAGGGGTAACATAAAGACTTCTTTCATATCTCCGTTTATGAAAGTATTTTTTACATCCATTTGATGTAAAGACCAATTGTTCGTGGCAGCTAAGGAAATAAGAATTCAAAACAGTGTTAAGAAACAAATCTTTGAATAGGATGAGAAGTGCGAGGTTTAGACTCGCTTTGTTCTTAACCCTTTTTCTTTGCTTTTCTCGATGTAAACGGTGATTTCTTGAGGTTCATCAGTGACCTTTTCTTCTTCCATCCCCACAAGATTGGGAGCCTTGATAGATCCAGTTAATAACCCATCTTTCCTCGCCCAGCTTATAAACATTCTAACCGATCGAGCCCATCAAAAAAGTACATTAGCATTGCTAAGTACTACTACTAATCACTAAGAACCAAAAATAAAGAGAAAGGAAAAAGAAAGAAAAAACAGAAAAACAGGGAAAAAAACAGAATAACCCTTCTGCCAGCGCTTTAGCGACGCTTTTTGGACAAAAGAGACGCTTTTATAGATTTAGCGACGCTTTTTACGCTTTTAGAGACGCTTTCTCATGCTGACGTTTAGCTTGCTATTTTGAAGCGCTTGCGCTTAAGCGACGCTTAAGCGTCGCTTTAACAAGTATGGAGCTTACTCTACCCTATGAATTTGGGATAGTGATTTAGGCACAAAAAATATACACATAAATCATCCACACAACACTTTATAACCATACTTTAACTTTTAAACAAAAAAAAAAAAAAAAAAACATAAATATTCTGGACCACACATTTCCATTTCGGGGGATGGGGTCGGTACACAATTATGTGTACTAATCATTTTCCATGAATTTGTATCATGTCAGATTAGTGGACTTTTAATTTGACTGTTTTTATTTGCAATACTTTTTAAATGAAAGCATACATATATAGAGGTTTTTTTTTAAATTATTATTATTATTAATAACAGGAAAACTAAATAAAACTGTTCATGCAATTTCTGCAGCTGTGGCAGACTCTCCTTTTTAATGAGATGTTGACTCTCTTGATATAAAACTAAATCTTTTCAAAAAAATAAATATAAAACTAAATAAAACTCACAATACATGATCATACACCGAAACGGCAAGAAATAAAGAGAGGTATATCATATATCGTGGCAAGGCACGTACGATTAAATATTCATGATTAACAGAATCGATATCAGACGAATTAGTACCCATAGCCTTTCACCGCAAATTATTAAGAATCGATCAACTAAAACCAGAAGCGCTTAAAAATGGGCCGTACCGCTGAAAAGTTGTGTGGTTGGGCGGGTGAGTATGAACTGTTAGGAAGGGATTTGGGGGCGTAAGGAGGGTGAGATTGGGTGCTACCGCCTTAATTTGGGCGGTAAGGAGGGTGTGGAAAGTGCGCGTTACCACCCTTTTTTTTTCAAACATATACTATAGGGGTGTAAAATTCGAGTTCTATAAATCTCTTGATGTAAAAATCGTGCTATATCAATTGTTTTCTTAATCTCTTAGGCAAGTTAACCTATGTGGGTAGCCCTAATGATAGTGCCCAGGATAGTGGACTGTGGATACTCAAAACTGCAAACTGCATACGGTGCCACATAAGATTAATAAGATGCTGCTCAAACATAATTTAGAACATTAAAACAGTTGACTAAAGTTTGGTTCGTGGGATCACATTTGATAGAGACATATCTGGTGGTATTTCATGTGCTTATTTATGATTATTTTGTCGAGAAATGCTCTTTTTCGGGTGTGTTTTGGATGATTTTCAGGTGTTTAGGTGCTTGTGAGATATAACGGAGATTATTGGAATATTTTGGCGATTTTTGAAGAAAGATCAAAGTGGAGAGAAACGATGGAGATTTTTATGATGTGATCAAGCCGTTGCAGAATATAGTTATGTGTCATCGAGCGTTTTCACCGACCTCATGTCAAATATCTATTACTAATAAAGTGGTCAAGACTTTGTTTTTATTATTAGGAACTAGAAAGAAACCAGTGCTATGCACGGAAAGATTTTAAGAAAAAAGAAATCTGTAAATATACACGAATGAAAAAAATAAAAAATTCATAAGAATTTTGTTTAAAAAATGTAGCATATAAAAAGCATATTTTATGGAATATAAAACATCACAGTATGTTTAAATCGTATTGTCGAAAAAAAGCATAAAGTGTAATATTTCTAATTTATAGTGACAAATTACTCAACTCGACTTTTGATTTTAATGAATGACCATTGGCAGGATAAAACACAATGAAATTTCTAATTCTTGATAAATTATCTTTGTGGGAGAAAGTCCATTTTCTGGTTAGCCGACAAAATGTATACCATAATAATTACACCAAAACCAATGTTATATTTCAGGAAAACTTCACAAACTTACTACTACACAATAAACAAATAAAATAAGCGAAAAACACTTCACATTTTGGAAATCTATCATTATCGACTCAAGTAAGGTGAAAGTAACATAATGCATAGCAAATGAGTATATTCATACAGTATGTCCAAATACGAATCTACCATTATTCACAAACTTCATAAAATTAGGAGGCTATAACAAAAAAAACTCATTATTCCTCTTAAACTTTCTATGTATTAAGGTAAGGCAACAATACAACTGAATTGACATTGCAACATATGCAACACATTGTACACTGGAAGATTGTAAATGACATTACCAAATTCAAAACACCAAAGGATTATTTAACATTAAACACCAAAAATACCCGGACTCTTGAATCTTGATGAATGGCTTATCATATGGTAAAATGACAAACTAAATCATGCCCATGAATGTATACAAAAAGGTGATTCTTATTTACTACTAAAAGCACCTTTCAACCTAATTATCGGTTGTCCTAAACTTAGGTAATGAAATAGGATGCATGTATTTCTTGGTCAGATCCTCATCATCATGTTAAGCATCTCCCTTTTGTAAACTAACCTGCAAAACCAAAGCAAACCATCATAAAAATTTCTTCAAAATACCATAGTTCCCAACACGCTGCCTTTGCCATCTAATTAATCAAATTCTTAAGCTTTCAACAGCTTAATTTGAGTTCATGTAAAATGTCAAAACAAAAAATCTCAATCAAAACTTGCATTTAACGAATTCAAAGTCACCGCAAGCAAAAGGAAGAACATATTTCATTGCCTTTGGAATGAATTTCTATCATAAAATGGATGAAACTACTTGTCTAACAGGTAATGCTCATAAAGAAAACACAGCATTATTAAGGGATCGTTATTGGATTTTACACAACTATTATGGTTGAAGTTGTGGGATGAGTGATGACAATTGAGAGTGATATATGTTGTTAAACACATACATCCTTATTTATTATTGCTCTTCAACCTGGTGCCTGCCTTTGAATATGAGGTACCTTTGAATATCCGGCTGCTAAAAAATAAAATAAAATAAAAGAAAATTAATCCGAATAAAAGGAAGTAACGGAATTTAGAATTCGTGCAAGCAAAACAAAATATCTATTCTATATACAAATCCCAAATTTACATAGTCCAATAAAAATAAAAATAAGAACACTAAAAGTAAACCTTTGGAGGTGTAAAAATGATTGTCAACATCCTGCACCTCGTCTGAATACTGTGACTCATAGTCCTCCATATCTGTATCTACACGATCAGCTGCAAGAAAATAGTATTAATAAGAATAAAAAATAAACAACACGGTTCCTTTCAATTACAAATTACAATCCCATGGTGTAAATTGAAATACAAAAGAGAATATTGCTAAGAGAAAAATGAAACTGAGATATTCGTTACTTTCAGCAGATTATCTTTCAAACCTGTCGAATGTCACATGATTTCTTTAATATCATATTGCTTCGAAGTATGTCGGTTTTACGCTTTTCTATCCCATTCATGATCCTGCCACAACAAATAAAAACTAAATGAAAGAGAAGGGATGGAGCAGAACAAACGATAAAGCGATCGAAAGAGTTTGAATGGAAATTGGTTCTGATTAGACGTGGTATGAATTTGAGGAGAGATTGAACAGAAAATCGGTAGGGTTGATACGGGAGTTTGAACGGAAAATCTGTTGAGATGGATACGATCAAATCTCTTTGTTTGGGGAGAAGATTTTTTCTTTTTTCTTATTGTAAACATGGAAGATATTTTGCTCAACGTGTTTTACTTATGGATATGGATCGGTTAATTACGGGTTTGGGTCTAATTTACGGGTAATCAATTTTATTTTTGCTTTCAAATATATATATATAGTATAGTATAGATAGATTATTATTATTATATTTTGAATTATTAGTTTTATTTTAGTTTATTTGAATATTATAAGGAAAAGAAAATAAAATAATTGGGCTAGGCCCATATGAGGGCTATCAGCACTTTATTGCTGCGGGAATTTGCTGGGAAAAGAATTTGACAGGACCGAAGACAACAGAACATTACGGACGGAAGAAAGGGGATCGGCTGCTGCTATTTTTATTTCCATTCCTTGGTGCGAAGAACAATCGAACGTATGATTCATTTTGTATTTTCTACCGTAATGGTTTTTTTTTTTTAATTTCATTTATTTCCAATTAAAATGTTATTGAAACCTCGATCGATGCGATTGTGAGTCCTAATTGATTTTCATCCTTATTGGTTTATTAATATTTATTCGTTTTCCCGGCAATAATTGATGACTACATAATTGATTTAGTTGTTTTCGCATTGATAATTAATTCGTTATTTAGTCAATTACCAATTAAAACGATAAATACGTCAACGTTTATTGGTTTTGATATAGTGGTAAATGATATGATCTTGCCGGTTCGTAAATTTCTTAATCCACTATCGTAAAACGAATAATCTAGGTTAAAATTAGTCGGTTGGATTAATACTTTGAAACAGGTCTCTCAAACCTTAATGCTTCCGGGATTCCAAACTCTTATGACCGTGTCTGCAGGGTGTCTTAGGTTAGAGATAATTAACGCACCGCCAGTATCTTGATTATCGAATTTAGGAGAGATATGTCACTTGGCAACGGTTGTCGGTGGCTATAACCAGTTTACCAATGAATTAGTGAGTCATTCTTGCGCCAAATGATCAATCGAGTAAATCGAGGTGGAAATAACTACTTTAGTTGGAGCCTTCTTATTATTGAATTTATTACTATTTTATATCTCTTTTGTCTCGATTATTAGAATTCTCCTTTTTAGTTAGTACAATTTTAGTCAATACACAACTACTTGGATTCTATATTTTTGTTCTGAAAAAAATAATCCTCCGTTCCCTGTGGGATTCGACCCCTACTTGCCCTGTACTAGTTATAGAGTGAAAATGGATATTTATTTGGTGGTTTAACGACACACCAACATTAACTAAATAAAATGAGGTAGGGGAGAGTGGGGGGCTATTGCACCTTTGGATGTGGAGGAGTTGCAGCTGCAGCGTCTGAGGTTGAAGTGTTCTTGAACTTCTCATGCAACTGAGCCAATTGTTTCTCCATGTGCTCCTTCCATATGGCCAACTCCTCGAACTTCTCTTGTACATTATCAAGCTTCACCCTGTGGGCTCTTTGCTTATGTTTGGCCTATTTGGCATCCTCATAAGCAGCTTCAAGCATCTCTTTTTTCCTCCTCATGTCCCCGGTAATCCACTCTGTTGTGGTCCTCGCTGTCCAATAGGTGCCTAATGGGGTAAAGACGAGTCCTGTCAAAAGCCAATACACAGAATTTAATATTTTTTTTTTGAGTAGCATGGGCATGCTTATGAAAAGCCCCTCTCATGTTCTTCATCATCAGAATCCCTTCAAGCCTCATCCTGGATCCTCCATCGACTGTCTTGATCCCTTCAAGTGTCATCTTTGAGCTCCCGTGTTTATCCCCAAACCAATCATGAAGCCGCCCTCGATCGTGTTTATCCCTTGTTTTCTTGCATATCCTGTGAACAAACCATTTCAGTCAAACGATACATCACTCACCTCACCTGCCTCTTGAATTTTGCTCAAACATTATGATAATCACTGCATCATTAACTGAGATGCTTCAATAGTGTTGATTTAACTGAACACATGAAAAACTACATTCCTAATTATCCAACCACCTTTTTTCCCTTATACTGAACAGAGTAAACATGTCAAGCAAAGAAGCAAAGAACGTCTCAACTTGCCTCTACTTTTAACACAAAATCTCTTTAATAAACTAAAAAAAAGCATTAAAGATGTATAATTCTGCTCTAACATTATGTTAATCATCGTTGGTTAAACATGGAATCTACATGACATAAAAGAAATGGAACGGCAAGACGCACTAATTAGGGAATATTCACTATATATATAATACCAATGTGTAACACAAAAACAAAATCATATTTTTTTGCAGTTTACCAAGATTGCTAGTAGATGGACCATATGGGGCTCCAGCACAAGATTACACGAATTATGACCATTTACTTCTGGTTGGACTAGGAATTGGAGCTACACCTTTTATAAGTATACTTAAAGATCTATTAGATAATACTATATCAGAAGACATCTTGGTACTACATAAAGCCATTAACTTTATCAATTTTTTTTTTGAGCGTCACTTTTACACTGCTAATGATCTGTTGTACTAATCTGAACAGAGTCAAAATACGTAAACAGTACATCGATTGTAGCTTGACCAGCATTGGATCATCGAGCACGGTATCGAGTGGGAAGAAGAAACAACAGAGATCCAAAAGGGCACATTTCTATTGGGTCACCAGGAACCTGGATCTTTTGAATGGTTTAAAGGGGTCATGAATGAAGTTGCAGATATGGATCACCAAGTAAAAAAAAAAATTAAAAAAAAACCCTGAACTTTTAAAGGCTATTTTATAGGCTATTTTATTTTTAGCAACTAAATGTTGATGGAGAAACTAACATTTTTTCTTCTTCTTGATTATGCAAAACAGGGTTAGATAGAGATGCATAATTACCTTACAAGTGTTTATGATGAGGGGGATGCAAGGTCCACTCTTATCACGGTGATCCAAGCACTTAACCATGCTAAACATGGTTTCGATATCTTATCCGGGACCAAAGTATGATATGCACTCTATGTTTTGCTTCATATTAGTGCATTCAAATGCACTGTAACACTACACCTACCGCAGCATCATATTGAAAATCGACTTAATAAATGTCGATTATATGTTTTATATTAGATATTCAGTAATTAGAGTATAACATGTTACTTTTAAGCTGAAATATTGAAGAGAGAAAGAATGACATCTAAAACCTCTTGAATTTGGAGGTAAGGACACACTTTGCAACACCAAATTGGAAAGAAGTCTTCAATAAAATCCTAATGAAGCACCCGTACTCTACAGTTGGTATATTTTAAATAGATCCCTCGTATGAACTTATTTGCTTAGAGTGGAATGTGTATACAACAGAGAGACCGAAACAGCAAGAATGAACTCATTGACACGATAAAACTGCTGCTTCATTAACTGTGATGCTTCAATAGTGTTGATTTAACTAAACACATGAAAAACTACATTCCTTAATTATCCAAACACCCTTTATTTCCCTCACACTGAACAGAGTAAACATGTCAAGAAAAGAAGCAAAGAAGGTCTCAGCACAAGATTACACGAATTATGACCATATCAAGTCTAAAACATGAATTAAGCACAATAAGACGCACTAGTGAGCTCCGAAAACTAACAGAAGAGAATGAAACCAATCCTATTTCTGTACATAATCTAAAAAACATTATGAACATAAAATTGGAGATCTGGAGAGAAGTCGGAGCTGGAGTTCAAAAAAAGCACACAATTTTTTTTATAAATAAGGCTTGTTAGTGTGTTCATATTGATACATACCTATATTTCGGACTACATCAATGTTTGTAAAACACTTCCTAGTAAAATCCACCCCTGTGGTCATTCCCATATCCTTCAACCATGTAGCTACGGAATTTATCGTCCATTGATTTTGATATGATATGAGTAAGATTGCATCCAAACCGGCTGATGGCTGCTGCGATTTGGGAGGGCAGAGCTGAAAATTTACAGACAAAACAATCTCATTTACGTTCATAAAATCACCACATTTCATTGTTATAAAATATAAAGATGAGGAAAAAGCATCACCCACATAGCATGTGATTAGGAGTTCAATGTATTGATAATGAGTTATTTAAAAGTAGCATCAAATTGTCAGTCACAATTTTCATCAAGTTAGTATTTTAAAATTCAAAACTATCACTAACTAAATATGTCTACTTACGCAAACACCATGTTTCACATTAAATCACCCTTCAAATATATATATATATATATATATATATATATATATATATATATATATATATATATATATATATATTTGGTTAAGATCCAAAACAAAAGCTTTACAAAACAAAAATCCAAACACCACCAAATCTATTGCCTTTATAACAAGGCTTTTTTGCTACAGCATTTTTGTAAGATGTCATGCTTTATTAGATTTAACTTATGTATCATACAATATGTGCTAGATCTAATATAAATGTGTTATAATCTTTATATCTATATGTTATATCTGTGATTAATTTATGATATATCTCACTGAAGTCATACAACACACACAAAAAACAATCATAATATGTTACTAAAATGAGCAGATCTAAAATCTTAGAACATCTTTCTGATTAAAACACAAAAAAGTTAACGTATATGTCTACTATAATTGAGCATATTTAAAATCTAATCATATTCTTGTTTGTTAATGCTAGAAATATGCTAAGATTCGGCACAAACCTGTTGTAAGAGATGAAAAATCGTGTGGTTGATGAACAAACTAAACTTTTCAGAAGATGAAATTACACAAACAAATGCAAAACACAATAGCTAGAGCAAAGGTTTGCAAGTTATGAAAAACAATATGCAAGAGGACACCAAAAGCGGCCAAAAGCTAAGGGTTAGTATTTATAGCTAGGGTAGTGTTTTTTGTGTAATTACGTAAATAGCCCCTTTAAACTTGTCAAATTATCTATAAGACCCTTCAAACTTGTCAAATTACAGATAAGCCTTTTTTTTCTCTTAAGTATAATAGTTGTACTTTACTTTATTAATTTAGCCGGTTGTCATGGTTTTTTACTTCATTTCTTCCCTTCGTTTTTTAAAGGGCATTTTCTTTTTGTTTAGATGCCGTTTGTTAAATTCTAATTTTGAAATCTGAAGTATGAGGTCTGAAATCTGAAATATTAATACATTGAGGTTGTGTTTGTTTTGGGTTGGAGTTTTTTTGGGAGTTTTTTTTTGAGTTTTTTTTGATAAAGTGATTGAAGTAATGATTAGAAAGTTGAATGGGTAAAATAAAGTAGAATAATGATTGGTGTAGATTATGAAATGATTGGTGAAATAAAGTAGAATAATGAATAAAATAATGGTAAAAAATGTAATAAAGTTGATAAAGTGAAATGATGAGAGATGATTTAATATTTTTTATTTGTAGTTGAAGATTTGATTGGTGAGAGAATTGTAAGAAATGATTGGTGATGTGATGTAAAAAAAACACCCAAAAAAACTCCGGCCAAAACAAACGGAGCCTAAGTAACTAAAAATGCTACTACAACATTCACCATACGTGACATCATTTTTCAACGTAATGCTTCTACAACATTCGTTTGAACCACACAATGGTTGATACAATTGTATATCATGATAAATGGGTCTTAATGAGAAATAAATATATCAATACTGTTAAACCAGTGATTCAAAATTCAATTATGTGTCGTAGTCATGTAAATTTTTTTTTTTCTGGAAGCGAAAGGATAATTACTTTGACGTTGCAGTATTAGACTTATAATTCAAGGCGCAATTTTTATTGTTTACATCTACAACGTTATATCAATTATTGATTATTACAGTGATGATTTTAATGAAATATGTTATATCACACCATAACAAATCTAGAAGACATCAATATCAATTATATATCAATATCAATTGTAGTCATGTAATTACTTTGACCTTTTTATGTGTGTGACATTACAAATTCAATTCTTTATTAATACATCACTATTATAATGCTATATCTTAACTATACATGTAATTGTATGTGCCTTAATGTTTTACCATGGGATTATTACCTTCTACTATACCATGCATTATTACTTTAATCTTTTGTATACATATATTCACTAGGTCTAATATAAAATTATAAATGTATTATAGTCTCTCTCTGTCTATATCCTGTATTTGTCAATATGTTATAATATATTTGTGTTACACTGATGTCATTGAAGTATTAGACTTATAATTCAAGGCGCAATCTTTATTGTTTACATCTACAACGTTATATCAATTATTGATTATTACGATGATGAATTTAATGAAATATGTTATATCACACCGTAATATCAATTATATATCATAAAGATTTCAATATATAATATCAATTATAATAGTTTCACACATATCAAAATGGCCGGTTTATTTTATTAAAGTTAAAACTCAAATCAACATCAACGTATGACAATGCTTCCTACTTATCTGTCACAACCATTTTCGTCCTAGCATATGAAGAATCAATTGTACTTCATGAGAAAGAAAAATTTCACATGGCTCAACTTTTTTTTTTGTGCCCGAAGGTTTTTGTATGGTATCTTAATTTGTAAAGAGTTGACGGGTACACAAATTTAAACCACACAATTTGAATCTAATTCAGAATTTGACGGTGTAGATCGAGTCACACGGCTTCCCTTATATATAGAGGGCGTAATTCCGTTTTTTCAGGTATAAAATAATTTTCGAGCACCCGCTTTATTAATAGAAGGTGGATTTATTTTCGGTGTTTTATATTCATAATTCTCCATGCTTCACATATTATTTAGAATAATGGACTGTTACAATCATTCAAACACAATGATTGACACACTTATGTACCATTGAAACCATTTCTGACAATAACATTTCTACTTAGTACATATGAAATAGAAGTTTTTATCGAACTAATATTATGGTAAAAAAAAATTCCGAGCTTCGTGTACACATAAATTTAAAATATGACATAAAACATCTAACGTGAAAAAATTTACCGCTATAAAGAGGTTCCCAAATTTGGGATAACTTGGGGATAGAAGTAGTGTTGTTTTAAGCATTGTCAAACGAAATAGAAAAAACCTTATTTTGTAAATCGTATTCCGTAAAAATATTAACTAATAAAGATGCAATGTTAGACGCATTGTGAGATTCGTTACATAAACGAAAAGCGATTAACCTTTTTAAGACTTGCCAATCGCTGCATGTCAATCCAGTGACACGTTACGCCCAAGTAGTCATTTTTGGTCCTAGTATCCAACCAAATGTCGGCTCACATACATACTCGGAATTTATTATTCATCAAACTTTCTTTTATAATATTTTTCGATGACTATTTTTTTTTAAATCCCTAGTGAACGTTGTACTAGGGATCCGGTGAAAAGTCGGTTGAAAGCCTGTTGTATGTAACTTTCGAAAAGAGAATTACCGGGAAGGCTAAAAGAAAGACCTAACCCCGCAACATCATCCTTGGTTAGACCTCTACAATTATTACAAGTGTAAGTAAAAAGTTGAGAAGTGTTACCTCCGCTGAAGCTCAACATGTATAGCTGGGATTGAGTCGGGTCGTTTTCCAAATTTTTTGGGTGTTTACTCATCATGTGTTTACTCATCGATCCGTAACCACCACCCGCAGTGAAGGCGTATCGGTTGCCACAAAATCTGCACACCCCGTAGAAGTCCAATAGAACATTTATTACATTTTTCGTTCTCTTAACTTTAGTTTGTTATATATTTATCCATTTTTCATTAATTTACTACAAATATATTTGTTAAAGTGGATTATATTTTATCCTTCTATGATCTTTTTGTATATATTTCAAATCACTAAATACAATATATTGGAAATGTAAATAGTAGTATTATTGGAATTTCAAAATGACTTTTGATGTTTTTGATGCATTGAAAATGTATATTTTATTATTTGAAATGTAAGACTTTGTTTAAATATTGTAATTAATATGAGGCATAAACGGGAAAAAATGTTGTATTGGAAATCTAAAATGACAGATAATAAATATAAAAAAATTGCAATTTAAGAAGGTGTGATTAAAAAAAAACGGAAAAAGTACTGTACACGGTCCTCTTAAAAAAAAAAAAAAAAAATATATATATATATATATATATATATATATATATATATATATATATATATATATATATATATCAAATGAAACGAATATTTTGATATTCTCACCTCTTTTATTGTAATTTTTGTAGCTCATACGTCTCTTGGTGATCATATAACTACTCCTAGTAAATTAGTTATATGATCAATTAAGAGACGTATGAGTTACAAAAATTACAATAAAAGAGGTGAGAATATCGAAATATTCGTTCATTTGATATATATATATCTCCCTCCGTTCTTTTTCAAATGTCACTTTCCAGAGTTTGTTTTGCTTTTATTTTTCCGTCATTTTACAAACCCAAAACCCTACAATACCATGGAATTGTAGTACTTTTACCCGATTGATTCATGTATATATTTTTTTTTATTGAATTTGAGATAAAAAAAACTTGTTTTACTCTTCTTCCATTGCAGTACTTTTACCATAGGTTGTCTTATTTACTGCTGTCACTGTGTGGAGCTATGATGCTTTAAAACGACAATTGATTCATATATATATTTAATTTTTTTATGACTCTGATCCATGGGAAGAAGATACTTTGCGGCTTTCAAAACACTGGACGACACCCTTCACGCTTGGAGATTGTCAAACAGGTCGTGTTGGTTCATTATCTAATTATTATTTTTGGATTTGTGTTTTCTTCAATCTAGTAGCTTTTGCTTCATTAGGACCTACATGCACGGATTGGAGTGCTTCAGGCCCGAAGAAGAGGAGGTGGACTTGTATTGAATAGATGTTTCAAGCTAAGATGAGTTCAAGTTGCCATGAAGTCGTAATCCCAACCTATTGGAGAGACAAGCAGGAGAGATATTTTATCAAGGGCGGCTCAAGCCACAAACACAGATTCAGGCCCACTTCACCATATGGATGATGGAGAGTAAAAGATTCATTTTCAATCTGTAGCATTTTTTTTTTTTGTTGTTTTATTTTCACTGATTTCTTGTATTTCGGGGCTTTAGTTTTTTAGAACATAGGGTGTTGTCTTTCTTTCCTCTTATGTGAGTTTTCCACACTGGGTTTCTTGCATTAGTAGGTTTTAAGGAAGCGTTGCGTTCGACACGTAATTGATATAAAAGAAAGAATGATATGGCATATTTGGAACTTTTTTTTTTTCACTTTTAATAAATAAATATTTGTTCCAATATATATATATATATATATATATATATATATATATATATATCTTATTATATATTTTCGAGAAATAACCGTCAATTAACCCGTTTTTCCAATTGAATTGACCCATACCCAGTTCCAGATATTAAAAATAAAAAAAAATTAAAAAAACTGATTCCAACTTCTGCTCAGCATCCCACGCTCTTCCATTGTTGATTTTGTCTCTCCACGATTTCGCCGATAAACATTTTCTCACGATTTCCCTCCACGTTCTTCCATTGTTGCATCAGCAAATCCTTCCCACAAATTTCAACTCCTATCCTCCATATTTCTCAACCCTTCCCACAATTTTTCCCTCTTTCACTGTCAAACCGTCAATTGACCGTGCGATGCAGTTTTGTTTCCTTCCATTTTGTCGTAAACTCCAGCCATCTGTCCAGCGCATTCGGAGACGGAACGGCAATAGAAACTCCAGATTTTAGTTAGAGTTTTGATTGGCGTGGTGTGTATGCAGGTGGGAAATGGATATATATATATATATATATATATATATATATAGAATTGGTACAAGGGGGTGAACAGAACAACAAAGTCAATTAAGAGACGACAAATCAGCAATATGATATATCCTATCTCCTTCATGCCATTTCCGGTTAATTATGTTTTCTTTTTGGATCCTTCCTAATTTATTATGTAGTATATCATTTCACGTTTTCTTTTCTATTCCTATCCCTTCTTCACTCCCCTTCTTATCCCTTCTATTTCTCATCGGTTTTTTGTTTTTGTTTTTGCAGTTGTAGCTATGAAGGGAGCAAAATCCAAGGGAAAGGCTGATACAAAGTGGGTAAACTGATATCTATGTGGTTTCGTTGATTTATGATTACATCTGTTGTGTTTTTGAGGTTTTAATTTGTCGATCTGTGTTTTTGAACTCCCTTTTGATTAATCAATTCTGCACAAATTCTCTGGAATTTTTCATTTCATTTGCTGATTGTTTGATTCCTGGATTATTTTCTTTAGGAGAAAGCACCATATGTTGCTAAGGCAGAAAAGAGAAAACCCGAGTATGAGAAACAGGTACTTTAATTCAATTATTCATCGCCGTTTTCTCTCCAATTTCGATTTCTGATGTACGAAAATTGAAAAAAAAAAAAAACTTTTCTTTTCATTTGCTAATTCGATCTACAAACACAGGCTGAAGGAGCTGATGCTGAAGAGGAAGAATCTGATAATTCAAAGTCAGAGGTTAATGCTTCCTCTGCTCACGGTTAAACATTTTAACTTGCATATGGTGCGGTTTTAACCTTTCTTTAAAACTTTCTTTAGAACATGTGGGCTTCTCCTATTTTATAGTAGATTTTGTATTAAAAATTCCTTAAACATGAGACGGTGTTGAAACGTATATGATGATATATTTTCTGTTCTATGCTGTTTCATTAGGAATAAATTTTGGGTGTTTTCTTTTAGTCTCTCTAATAATTATTACTATTTGCAGCATAATGAGTTTTGCTAATTATTTTATGCAGGGCAATGATTACGGGTTGGATGGCTGAAAAGAAGGCCCAGCAGTGCTTGAGAGACTTAATAGGTCTCCCTCTTTTAATTTCATAACCTTGAATATGTGATATGTTTGATCTGTCCTTCTCAATTTTGCATTGACTATTTGATTTTGAGGAATTGTGTGGTACTATCTCATACAGTATGTTTGCAATTCAGCCTGAGCCATAGTAATATCAGAACATTGTCTTCATTCATATGACCGTATCTGAGACTACTCCTAGGACATAGAACTCTGCCAGCATAAAAGATTTTTTTGGGCTAAATACCGTCATTTCGATTCCTACCGATGGTTATTGGTGGTGCTTTCCAACGGTTTACAGAACCTAATCCCCACACGAGCAAGTCGTTTAATTCTTCAGCATGTGGTTTCATTTTTCTTTGATCTTGACCAAGACATACGAGCAAGTCGTTTAATTCTGCTTCACTTTCCTTTTGAGCTTCTTCTCTAGCTTCTGCTTTCAAAGCTTCAATGTCTGGCATGGATACGGATACGTCTCCTCCACCATTTCTCAGAGCTTTTATTTCTTTTTCTAGATAATAATTCGCTTGCTCCAGCCTGTTGTACGCATCAGACAAGCCAGATTCCGTTTTAGCAGCTAAGTTTTGATACATTGCAGCTTCTGACTCAATCTTGGCCTTTTCTGTTCTCAGCATTTCTAGCTGTTGATAAGCTTCTTGAATGTCTCTCTTAAGAGCAAGGCAGTCAGTCAGTCCCTTTACACATACACTGGTGGAATTTATTTATTATATTTATTTACTTTTGTTCAGAATTAAACTATTGTCAAAATTTCTTTACTTTTGCACTTTCTGTTTGTTCATTCTTTTCCAATACATTAAAAAAACCCTTTACTGGATAATATCTTTATGTTTTGTGTACATTCATTTGTTGTTACTTTGTACACCTCACAATTTATGATTACTACGCACAGAACATTGAGTATCCGTCATTTTTTCAGTTTTCATTTTCTGGAAGAAGAAAAAGTGAAGAAGATGAGCCACTTGGAATCGGAGGCACGATCACTGCTGGATGAGTTCAAAAACTTTGATAAGAACGCTCTCTTCGATCTAGGCCATCCTCTCCTCAATCGTGTTGCTGATAGTTTTATCAAAGCCGCTGGGGTAAAAAACCCTTTCTCTGTTTCTGTAGTGTATATATATATGTTCTTTAAATGATGTTGCGGTTATTGGCGGTGGGATGGATGGAGTAATGTGATTTTACATAGATTCATGCTTGCTTGATGCGTTTAGTTTGTTTTGCGTGTGATTAATATGGCTGTGTAGTAAGTATGGAAGAAGTATTATGAAGCGCTAGCTAATCACTAGCTGATAATGTATTGATGAGGATTTTGTTTTGGATTAAGACTAATAGACTAATGAAGTTCGCAACTGCGTGATGTATACTTATAATGTATTTGATGAATAGTTCAATCGTTTCAATGCTTTGAGGCAATTGTCGATGATGACAGGTTGGTGCGATTCAAGTGATATCACGAGATGCATTTTTAACTGCTGTAGAAGGTGAGAGGCTTACGAATCGTCGAATCCTGAGCTAAATCCTGAGCTATTTTCTTTTCGGTCTCATTTGTGAGAGTGTACCCTCTAATGACTCAAGACGGTTAGTTTTATGCCTTCTAATTCAACCTGTCATCATTTGTGAGAGTGTACCCTCTAATGTGATAAGTATGTGATATTTAAAACTTTATTTTTTGATTTTTTTTTTCTTTCTGGTTGAACCTTTTGATTATCAAGAGATGCATCGGGTGGTGTTGTTTTTGCTGACATTTGATTCTCCCGAAGGAATGTTCGGATTGGGAATGTTGAGAGTATCACATACTCACATCGAGGATTGGCGGAGTGTATAACAAATATCATTTTTCTGATAAATGTACTATTGTTAATAATCTCATAACAATGATATTCGTTATGTTTTTTTTTCCAGCATTATTGTGATTGAAGCTGGCATTTATTATTTAACGATAAGGTTGTTGATTGAAGTTTTCAGGACATGATTTATGTTTTTTTCAACTCCAGATCCGTTGTTTTATCAATAAACAACATTTTGTTAACGTCTCATTTGGTATTTTTCTTCAATGCTTATTCTCGAACATTATGTTTTTTCTTTCCTTGCAGATCGTTCAATAATTGTCCATTCCATATATCATATATGGGTATAGAGACATAGTATGGCTATAGTTCTTCCGAAATTTCATCACCAAGAGCAGAAAATTAACACATTTACATAATTGTCTCATTCACTTTCCTACTTACTTTTATGTATGGACTCATGTCAATTGTCTTTATATTTCTTTACTGCTGTATATTATTCGTTACTCTTACACTAAATATAATGACCTTAAACATACGCAATATAGATGGTTTTATTTTTGCATATAATAGAGGATCATGTTTCAAAGACTTGGTTGGTTTGACATGTTATAACTACAATATAACATTTTTCACATATGTAGGCTTTTTGTTTTCCAAATTTACGTTCTAAAATGCATCATGTGAAGCTTCCTACTAAGTATATATATATTGAAATTCAGATCAAAAAACTTGTTTTACTCCTTCCTCTTACCACGAGAAATTCGACCATGGAATTGTAGTACTCTTCCTCTTACCATGGTAAAATTATTATTTTTTCACTTTTACCCTTTATTTTAATAACTCAAAGTCTGATACAATTTTCCATGCAAATGAATGAAAGATAATTTTGTTATTTTAGCTCTATTTTCGGCACATTAATTATTTTCTTAATTGTGTTATTTTTCTTTATGCGACAGTTAAAAAACCGTACGAAGTACTACAATTGGCCGTCATGGCTTATGCAATACGCACCATGCAATTGGGATCCTATGTTGTCTTGTTTACTGGTGTGTGATGCTGTGATGCTTTAAAACCACAATTGATTCATGTATATAATTTTTTATTATTAAAATTCAGATCAAAAAACTTGTTTTACTCTTCTTCCTCTTACTATGAGAAATTCTACCGTGGAGACTTCCTTCTACGGATGAACACTGAAAACACCCGTATTTTCAAGTGTTGTTAAAGAATTATTACTAAATACGTACCAAACACGAGTGTTTTAAGTGTTCTTAACGCTCCATGGTAGAATTCTCCTCTTACCAGAACACATGTTGTGTATCAATACCCAGCAGAGGATCCGGTCCCACGCATCATGTGATAAAATTAGCCCCGTCCCACGCATCATGTGATAAAAGTAGGTTGGAGTCAGGCATCATGTGATAAAAGTCGGTTGGAGTTTAGTGTTGTGTTTAGTATACCAAGATGGACCGTTGTATTGTAAGGTATCTGGTCCCATGACTCTTTTGATTCTTTCTCTACCTTCAAACGTTCTTATCTGCAAATTCAATTCAGCTTTCTATCTATCTACAGAAAAAAGAGAAAAACGAAAAAGAAAAAGGGGATCAAAGCTCTATTCTATGATTCATCAATCAAAGCTTTGTTTGATGATTTATCAATCAAAGGGATGAAATGTGTTCGATGCGTAAAATGCATGTTTCTACTAATAGAGAAATATGATAGTGATTGCATTGATTGATAATAATGAATGGGAATATAATATTTATAGACTAATTGATAATAGATATAAGTTTATCTAAACCAAATAATCTACCGTAACAAATCAATCATAATTCAAACTCAAATAACATTATCTATTGACTCAATTTTATCATTATCTCTAACACACCCCCGCAATCTTATGGCAATGCAATGAACATGGAGATATGCAATGAACATGGAGATTGGCTCGTAATGAATGCATCTTGTGTTCTTCAAATGGTGTTTGCAACGAACTTCTTCATATCAGTCGGCAACAATTGTTTCACATCAACCTGATATTGCTTGAATCTGAAATGGCTGATTCAAAAAGTTTGGAAGAGTTATAGAATAAGTGATATAGAGGAGGAAATATTTGGAGGGAATATACACTAAAGAAAAAATATTATAGCTGGATGACTCGAAAAAATTTGGAGGAGTCATAAAAAAAGTGATAGAAAAGAAGAAATATTTGGCGAGAATATCACACCCTAAAAAATAAATAGAAGAAAAAGGAATTTATAAATTGAGATAGAGAAAATCAAGTAGTGAAACTATAACTACCGATGAGCCGATGAAAAGAGGAGTGAATTGGGAGAGACCGTTGATAAGAAAATGGATATATAGTTTGAAAACCACAGAAAAGTGTTTAGACTAGAAACATGGGAGAGAAACCATAAGCCATGAAATCTTTCAAAAGATAAGGAGCCAGTTCAAAAGACGGACATAGCCCCCATGAAGTAGCTTAAAGCAGTTTTAAAGCCCAAAAGGCAAGAAAGCAATACGAGGAGCATAGGGAAGAAGATAGAGAGACGGTGGCATTGGTGATGAAGCAACAAGAAGAAGTTATGAGTGGGTTATCTGGAGAAGAGAGAGTGAGCAACGATTGATGGAAATGTATGAAATGATCACAACCAAAGCATATACCAACACCCCGATGCAACCCCTCCTCTTTCAAAGGATGTAGGTGATGTAGGAGAGGAGTGAGAGTGATTGTTGGAAAATGATGGTTAAAATGGATGTGTTAAATGATATGTCATATTGGGCCTAAGTGGTGAATGGAAAGTGTTAGTATTAAAGGGAAAATTGAGAAAACAATTTCTCCCACATTGGAAGGAAGGAAGAAAAAGAGCCAATATATATATGATGTTGTATTAGTGTAGTGGTAAGAAATTACCAACTTTATACACGATTTCTACGCTGCTGCGCAGGGGGTGCAAATCCGGATGGATTTCGGCTTGAACTTGTGTCTTGGCGCGCGCGTCCTGCGGACACGAATGCAACTCAATTCATAGGCTCAAAGTGAAGGTTCGGTTTTGCAACATGAACCTTTATTTTTTCGAATCGAATGCTGAAATTTGAGTGATACTATGCATATCGCCGTCATCGATCATCGTCAGCGTATCTGTGACTTTCCAACCGACAACACTTATGGCATCATGTTGTACTGTTCCAGTTCGAGCTTTAATGACATTCATTTCATGGTAATGAAAGCCGAGGTCGCATTCCACGCGAATTCCATCGAGTTCTAGCTCTCTCTACTGAATAAAGCCTATTTAAACAGACTTCATGATCGATTCTTTATACAAGAAAACCAAACAATCGCTTCTTCTTACTTCTTTTCATATGAAAAGCGAGAGTTCAAACTACAAGGTTCTTAAGCAATTGAAGGTGTTGTGCTTCTGTCATTGCTATCCGTTCTATCTGGGAGATTAACGCCCCAGCTGAAGCTCACGGCACACACGAAGGTGAGGCGAATTAGTCTTAAGAAGCGTGTGCAACACAGGGCTCGGATCATATATCCTTTTCTGTTTTCTTTACAATTGTAATTCGAATTTGTTGTTATTCGTTTCTTTATAATTTTTATTTCGTTTATGAACAAGATTGTCCAACAATCTTAAGACTAATCCTTCTGATATTTCTTGTTCGTTAATGAGAGGAAATAAGAACAAACAGTTTGTAGAACTGTGTTGAATCGAGTTGGTTCTTGTGTTGAGCAGTTTGATCTTAATAAAGCTGTTCTTACGATTTTGTGATTGATTTTACGTAATTGAAGAAAGCGAATCGAGGTGTGTAAAAAGAGTTGTTCTAACGATTTGTTTTAACAGTTTATTCGATTTCTTAAGCGAATTTGAATTTTAAGCGAGCCGTGTTATTATTAAACGAAATTTGTTTTATTGAAAAACGCAGTGATTATTAAAACGCAATTTGTTTCATTAAAACCAATTTGTTTGGGTTGAATTGAGTATAGATCAAATAAAAATTGTTCTATAAATTGTTGAAAGGAAATTTAATCAATTTGTGTGTTAAATTTCAGAAATGTCAACCAAGACGGCTCGAGAATGGTCTTGATGGTGGACTCGAGTCTTTGGCTATGGTGCAACAAGTGCCAAATCGAGGTGTTGCTCTATGAATCGGCATGAGAGGCACGAAAAATTCAATGGGTTGAATTTTAAGAGATGGCAACAAAAGATGATGTTTTATCTCACAACATTGCGTCTGGCAAAGTTCTGGCGAGGATCCACCAACAACGAGAAGGGAGCGGATCAAGATTTTTACATTTGCCATAGATGAATGGAAACAATCGATTATCTTTGTAGACATTATGTAATGAATTGTTTATGTGATTCATTGTATGATGTATATTGTGATAAAAAGAGTGCAAAAGAATTGTGGGAGGCACTAGATAAAAAGTATAGAACCGAAGATGCAGTACAAAGAAATTTGTCGTTGGCGGAGTTCTTGGAGTACAAGATGGTGGACTCAGACCACTCATGGAACAAGTGGAAGAATTTGATTGATTCTTCACGAGATTCAAGGTGAAAAGATGGAGCTTAGTGAAACTTTCCAAGTCGCTTGTGTTATTGAGAAATTACCAAATGCGTGGAAAGATTTCAAGAATTACCTTAAGCATAAGCGAAAGGAAATGAGCATGAAAGATCTTGTTGTTAGAAGCCGTATTGAAGATGACAATAAGAAGTCGATAAAAGAGAAATTACTCTCGAGAATGTTGCAAGGGCCAACGTGGTAGAACATGGCCAAAGCTCGAAAAAGAACAAGTTTGTTAAGAAATCAAAACGGGACCAAAAGCTAAATTGGGACCGAAGGTGGCATTGAAAACCTAAGTTCCAAGGAAATGTTTCAATTGTGACAAGATTGGTCACAAATCTGCGATTGCAAGCTACCAAAGAAGAAGGTTTCAAGCAAATATTGTTCAAGGCATGGAAGATATTGATCTTTGTCTTTGTTGTGTCGAGAGGTGAACATGGTGGATTCAAATCCTAGAGAATGGTGGGTAGACACGGGAGCTACAAGGCACATATGCTCTGACAGGAAGTGTTTACTAAGTTCGAGTCGAGTTCAAGGTAATGAGACTTTGTTCATGGGAAACTCGGCTACTTACGCTATATTTGGAAAAGGAGAAGTGATTACGAAGATGACTTCCGGCAAGCATCTAACTCGAAGAATGTGCTATATGTCCCGGATATGCGTAAGAATGCGGTGTGCTGAGTCTTTGTTGAATAAGAATGGCTTCCGTCTTGTTTTAGAATCCGACAAGTTTACTTTAACTAAGAGTGGTATGTATGTCGGTAAAGGGGTATGCATGTAATGGCATGGTCAAAAGTGAATGTAATGGTGTTAGGCCAAACAATATCAATAATAATATTGCTAGTTCTGCTTACTTGGTTGAGTCACCTTCCTTATGGCATGGTAGACTAGGACATGTTAATTACGATTCCCTGCGTAGATTAAAAAGCCTAAAATATATCCCCAAATTTGAAATTGATAAAGAACATAAGTGTGAAACTTGTGTTGAAGCAAAATTAACAAGAGCGTCCTTTCAAAATGTTGAAAGAAATACGCAACCACTCGAACTAATACATAGCGACGTGTGTGATCTTAAAATTGTGCAATCGAGGCGGAAATAATTATTTTATTACCTTTATCGATGATTGCACTAAATATTGCTATGTATACTTGTTAAAAGGAAAATATGAAGCGATAGATAAATTTATTCTATTAAGTAAAGAAGTTGAGCAACATGGAAAAAGATCAAAATACTCGAAGCGATAGAGGTGGTGAATATTTGGCACCACTAAGTGATTTTTGTCTTTGAACATGGGATTATTCATGAAATAAGCTGCGCCATGGTCACCACAATCGAACGGAGTTCTTTGAAAGGAAAAATCGAACATTGAAAGAAATGATGAATTCAATGTTGTTGAGTTCAGGAGTATCACAAAACTTGTGGGGGGAAGCTATCCTTTCTAGCAATTATCTTTTAAATAAGATACCCGAAAGAAACAAGAGAAAACTCCTTATGAGCTGTGGAAAGGTAAACCACCTTCTTACAAATACTTGAAAGTGTGGAGGTGCCTTGCAAAGGTGCTCATACTACACCCAAAGTAGTAAAGATAGGATCAAAAACTGTTGATTGTATATTCATTGGATATGCACACAACAGTGAGTGCTTATCGATTTCTTGTGTATAAGTCGAGATAATCACGAAATACATAAAAATACGATAATGGAATCGAGAAATGCATCATTCTTTGAGAATGTATTTCGGCTAAAACAAATGAACCTAGTTCATTAAAGCGTGTTCATGTTAGGATCACCCTACGAACAAGTAAATGAAGAAGAGTCAAGCGAGGTTGAGCCAAGAAGAAGCAAGAGGTCGAGAAGCGAAAAATCTTTTGGTGAAGATTTTATCATTTATATGACAGAGACAGATCCTCAAAGCTTTAAAGAAGCGACAACTTCTTACGAAGGTCCAATGTGGAAAGAAGCAATAAATAGTGAAATAGACTACTATATTGCAAAATCATACTTGGGAGTTAGTTGATCTACCTCCAGGATGTAAGCCACTAGGATCAAAATGGATCTTTAAGAGGAAAATGAAACTGATGGATCTATTGATAAATATAAGGCCGGACTAGTAATAAAGGTTATAGTCAAAAGAAGGTCTTGATTATTTTGACACATATTCTCCAGGTGTGAGAATAACTTCCATTAGGATGGTACTTGCTATAGCCGCTGCGTAATTTAGAAGTACATCAAATGGATGTGAAAACCGCTTTCTTAAATGGAGATTTAGAAGAAGAAATCTACATGGAACAACCTAAGGGTTTTTCTAGTCCAGGACAAGATAAGAAAGTGTGTAAATTGGTTAAGTCATTATATGGCTTAAAACAAGCACCAAAACAATGGCATCAAAAGTTTGATCATGTTATGCTTGAAAAAGGGTTCAAAACCAATGAATGTGATAAATGTATTTACATGAAAGAAACAAAAGATGGCTATGTCATCTTATGTCTTTATGTGGATGACATGTTGATAGTTGGTAGTAATGATAAGATGATCAAATCTACCAAAGATATGTTAAACGCCAGATTTGAAATGAAAGATATGGGTTTAGCAGATATGATATTGGGAATTATAATTACAAGAAATTCTAATGGTCTCATTTTAAGTACAATCTAATTATATTGATAAAATCCTGGAAAAATTCAATAAAGATGACTCAAATGAAGCTAGAACTCCAATAAATCAAAGTCAACCTTTGTTCAAAAATAAAGGTGAGGGTGTATCTCAATTAGAGTACGCAAGGATCATTGGAAGTCTAATGTACTTAATGAGTTGTACTAGACCGGATATCGCTTTATTTGTTGGCAAAGTGAGTAGATATACTAGTAATCCGAGTCATGAACATTGGAAAGCTATAGTGAGGTTCTTGAGATACTTAAGATATACTCGTAAACATGGCCTTCACTATACAAGAGAACCAATTGTTATAGAAGGATATCACGATGCAAATTGGATTTGATTCAAAGGATTCAAAATCCACAAGTGGTTTTGTATTCACGTTAGGCGGTGGAGCCGTGTCTTGAAATCTTCCAAACAAACCGTGATAACCGGATCCACAATGGAATCGAGTTTGTAGCCTTAGATAAATGTGGGGAAGAGGCGGAATGGTTGCATCAATTCACAGAGGATATTCCTCGATGGCGAAGCGATTGCCAGGAATATGTATTCATCGTGATGACCAATCGGCGATTGGAAGAGCCTGAACATAATGTATAATGGTAAGTCCAGCACATACGCCGAAGACATAATTCCATTAGACAACTACTCTCAACCAGTGTACGATTACTTTAGACTATATTAAGTCAGAGAGGATAATCTTGCGGATCCGCCAACCAAAGGGTTAAATAGAGAGTAGTTGCTAAATCATCAAGAGGAATGGGACTAAAGCCCATGGAATAAAACTTTTATGAAGGAAAACCCAACCTTGTAGATTGGAGATCCCAAGATCTTGGTTCAATGGGAAAACCTAATTGCGAAGTAAAGTCAACGTGTGAGGGTAACCTCAAGCTCATTCCTAAGATGAAGAAAGCAGTGAGATTGAGCGAGGATAAGCTCACGGAAGAGCTTTTAATGATTTGTGTAAAAGAATATTTTGAGAAAATTACGAATTACGAATCACCTATGTAGAGAGAAGAGGGCCGCTTCAAAGGGAATTGTGAGGCGCAATTCTTAGAAACTCTTCTTTGAACCAGCAGATGTCCACGGCCAAAATGGACATAACCGCAAGAACCCATGTTGATAGGTAGATGCGAGTGTGGTTGATATGTCATCATTTACATCAACGGGCAGAATAGTTCAAGGACATCGCGTCTACTAGTCAGCCAGTAAAGTAAACATATTTAATCAAGGGAAGGTTCAAAGGGTCATACCTACCTATCCTATGCATTGATCTACCGCCGAACTCTCAATTTCATTCTTAGAGCCTTTGTTAGGGTTTAAACACTATTCCATTCATGTGGGGGATTGTTGGAAAATGATGGTTAAAATGGATGTGTTAAATAATATGTCATATTGGGCCTATTGGGCCTAAGTGGTGAATGGAAAGTTTTAGTATTAAAGGGAAAATTGGAGAAAACAATTTCTCCCACATTGGAAGGAAGGAAGAAAAAGAGCCAATATATATATGATGTTGTATTGGTGTAGTGGTAAGAAATTACCAACTTTATACACCGCTCTCTACGCGCGGGCGCAGGGGGGGTGCAAATCCGGATGGATTTCAGCTTGAACTTGTGTGCGGCGCCGCGTCCTGCGGGACACGAATGCAACTCGATTCATAGGCTCCCGGTGAAGGTTCGGTTTGCAACATGAACCTTTATTTTTTTTCGAATCGAATGCTGAAAATTGAGTGATACTATGCATATGCGTCATCGTCATTGTGGTGATCTGTGTATATCGACACGTCGTCGTATCGACATCGACGATCTTGTGCGTATCTTGTGACCTTCCAACCGACAACACTTATGGCATCTTTGTACTGTTCCAGTCGAGCTTTAATGACATTCATTTCGTGGTAATGGTCGAGGTCATTCCACTTCGAATTCCATCAGTTCTAGCTCTCTCTCTGAGAATAAAGCCTATTTAAAGCAGACTTCATGATCGATTCTTTATACAAGAAAAAACCAAAGAATCGCTTCTTCTTACTTCTTTTCATATGGCGAGAGTTCAAACTACAAGGTTCTTAAGCAATTGAAGGTGTTGTGCTTCTGTCATTGCTATCCGTTCTATCTGGGAGATTAACGTCCCATTTGAAGCTCACGGCACACGAAGGTGAGGCGAATTAGTCTTAAGAAGCGTGTGCAACACAGGGCTCGGATCATATATCCTTTTCTGTTTTCTTTACAATTGTAATTCGAATTTGTTGTTATTCGTTTCTTTGTAATTTTTATTTCGTTTATGAACAAGATTGTCCAACAGTGATTGGATTCATCAGCTTCTTATTTCCTATTTCCTTTTTGTTAATGATGTTTTCTTATTATCAAATAACTCGTTTTCCTATTTCCTTTTTGTTTATGATGTTCTCATTGTATTTTCCAGCTGACATTTCGAAGGTTACATAGCAAATTATGTTACATGAGCAAGGACACACAAATCTTACACTAGATTCGGTTTCCACATGGCACACCTACAGCTTTACACATATCACCACTACAGCTCAGCATTACATCATACAGATATATATAAAGACTAAGTAGATCCTTTAACATCCATCCTCAAACTGAAAGGGCATTCCACAACATTCAGTTTGTCTCTGTTAGCTGCAAAATTGGAGTTTGGTAATGGCTTTGAAAAATAGTCTGCTACCTGATCACAGGAAGGAACATATCCCACTTTCAGCTGCTTCTTCATGACTTGATCTCTAACAAAATGCACATCTATTTCACTGTGTTTTGTTCTGAAATGAAACACAGGATTGTAGGATAGGGCACCTACACTCACATTATCACACCATGTAACAGGTATACAGGATATAAAAACATGTAACTCATGTAAGAGTGATCTCAACCATTGTATTTCTTCTGCAACATTAGCCCGGGCTCTATACTCTAATTCTGTACTGGACCTTTCCACCATTTGTTGTTTTTTGAAGCTCCAGGATATCAGGGATCCTCCTAGGAAGACACGGTAGCCAGCCATAGACTTTCTATCAACATCATTGCATGCTCAGTTTGCATCACTAAACCCTGTGATGTTCAAATTCTGACTTGGATGAAAGTGTATACCCATGCTGAGTGTTCCCTTATTGTACCTATTAATCTCTTCAGGGAAAACTAGTGAACTTCTCTTGGGCAATGCATGTACTGGCTCAGTTGATTGACTGCATAGCTAATATCTGGTCTTGTGTAGGCCAGGTATTGAAGACCTCCAATAATACTTCTGAAGAGAGTAGCATTGTCAAAAGGATGTGAACTGATGGAAGTCAGATCTGCATTAGTTGTTATGGGTGTAGGTACTGGCTTCAAATGTTGGAGGTTCAACCTGTTTAACAACTGACAAGCATAGTGTTGATGATTTAGATACATGTCTATGCTATCTCTGTAGTCCTGCAAACCAAGAAAATGTGAAAGAGAACCTAGGTCTTTCATGGAAAATTTAGTGTTAAGTAACTTAATTAAAGCTCCCATCAGTTTGGAGTCATTCCCAGTAATCAAGATATCATCCACATAGATTAACACAAACATTAAGGACTGCTTTGATTGAAATATGAAGAGAGATGTATCTGATTTTGACTGATAAAACCCCTGCTTCACAAGTTGAATCTTCAGCTCCTCAAACCAGACTCTAGGTTCTTGTTTTAGCCCATATAGGGATTTCCTCAAGTGACACACATGATGGGGTTTTGTAGGATCCACAAAACCTTCTGGTTGGGGCATAAAAACATCCTCATGTAGTGTGCCATTCAAGAAGGCATTGTTGATGTCTACCTGTCTAATATCCCAGTTCAAAGATACAACAATAGCAAGCACAACTCTTATTGTAGAGGCCTTGATGACAGGAGTAAAAGTCTCACTATAGTCTAGTCCAGGGGTTTGAGGAAACCCTTTGCTACTAGCCTAGCCTTGTGTTTTAAGATGGATCCATCAAGTTTTAATTTGAGCTTGAATACCCACTTATTTCCAACCAGATGTTGTTAAGGACCGGGGAGAATTAAATCCCATGTGTGGTTGGTGACAAGAGCTTTATATTCCTCCTTCATGGCACCATGCCACTGAAGGGATTTGATGGCTTCTGATGCTACAGATGGTTCTGTTGGATACGTAGGGAGAGCCTTGAAGGCTAGATAGGAAATGGTTTTTGGTTTATATATACTAGATTTGGATCTGGTTTGCATGGGATGAAGCAGGTGTGGATTTGTTTGGGGAGGGACTGGGTGGCTGGGAGGATGAGTAACTGGATTGAGGCATGTGTGTATAATCAATTCTTGTTTTCTTATTTTATTTTATGAATTATATGAGAGATCATGCCTCTAAGATGAATTCAATTCTGTCGGTTTTTTATTTTATTTTTATAAATCACATATTTTGACTAATGCTGCGGGGATGAAGAATTATACTAAGGCTGGAGAATTTTGATTCGATCCTTGGCTGCTGATGGTGCAGTTTGCTTTCATCGGAACGGGATGGGTTAATTTGGATGTCCACATTTAGTAAAACCACATATGCGGAGAATTTGGAGAATTTTGATTTGATCCTCGAACAAGCTCTGATGGTGTGGTTTGTTTTCACCGGACCCGATCGCAAATCTGTTTGCGTTCGGTGGTCTAATCTCACCGGATCTCGAACCAAAGGTAACTTTTCAATCTTGAAATCTTTCATTTTTTACTTGTTAAATTTTTATTTTTGGGAAAATTCGATTTTTAGACTATGAGTTTTATATAATTGGAATTTTACACCCCAAATGTTTGGAAAAACGGATGGTAACTCACGTTTTTCACGCCCTCTATTGTAATTTATAAGATCATATTTCATTGATTGAATATTTTCAGAAGAGTACAATATATATATAGGCTTAATTAACTTAGAGAACAAGCCGTTAGAGATAAATACTAAAATATTTAGAATACAATAAGATAATTATTTGACTTGTTGAACTATATCCTCGACACGCCCCCGCAATCCCGTGGGAAGTGGCTGAACACGGAGATTGGACTTTAAACTGGCAAAACGAGGCTGAGCCAGCGGTTTGGTGAGGACATCGGCTAACTGATCCTTCGATGAGATAAATGAGATGCCAAGTTTGCGAGCGGCAACTAATTCGCGAACATGGTGGAAGTCGATCTCTATGTGCTTTATGCGGGCATGAAACACCGGATTGTGAGCAAGATAGGTGGCGCCAATATTATCACACCAAAGAGTTGGCGTGGAAGACAACGGAACCTGCATCTCATGAAGAAGACTGCAAAGCCACTGGAGTTCAGCAGCGGTGTTGGAAAGAGTCTTGTACTCGGCCTCAGTGCTACTCTTAGAAACCGTCAAGTGTTGCTTACTACGCCAACTAATGAGATTATCACCAAGAAAGACACAATATGCCCCAACAGAACGGCGATTATCGGTGTCAGCGGCCCAATCAGAATCAGAATAAGCCAGGAGCGAAATAAGGGACCGGCGAGAGAAGAAGAGACCATCGGAGATAGTGTGCTTAAGATACCGAAGAATACGTTTAACGGCAACCCAGTGAGCTTCGGTAGGCGAATGTATATACTTACTAACCTTGTGGACTGCGAACGCAATATCAGGGCGAGTGAAACTGAGATACTGTAGACCGCCAACAATAGTGCGGTAAAGCGACGGATCGGCGCAGGGAGGGCCGTCGTCAAGTGTAAGACGGGTTGAGGCCGACATAGGTGTCTCGACAAGGCTTGGCCTTATCAGAGAGGCACGCAGCTGCGAAGGTGAAAGATATACTTTGTGGAAATATTACTCGCCAGACTCGATCTGCTTGAGGATTCAACAGGTGCTCGTGATTCTTGAGCCTTAGGATTTCGTGCATAATATTTTGTACACCTTATTTAATTGTAAAATTAATTGTAAAAGACATATTAATTGTGTGTCATATAAACAATTAATATGTCAAACTCTAGTTTACTTTATGTCATAGACATAACTTTTACTTTTTACTTTTGCATGCTTGCGCCCACATCTACATACTCAGTGGCCGCCAAGCTAGCTAGCTAGTCTCTCTATCTCAATTGTATCTATTTATACATCTTTTTTACTCAATGAATAAACTAAGTTGAAGTTTACTCTTGTGTTAACACATTCTCAAACTCTCTTCATGGTATCGGAGCCTTACTTGAGTTCTAAAATCCATTTGCAAAACTCGGTTCTTTTTAGAAAAATGTCAACATTATCGATGTTTCATCTTCTTGATGAGACTCACAATTTGCCTCAAGCATGGGATAATCGAACACTCTTCTTTACAAATCATAAACTTGATGGTAACAATTACTTGCTATGGTCAAGGTCTATGAAAATGTATATCTCCGGCCGAGGGCAAGATGGGATATCATCTGGTTCAAACACCCCTCTTCACAAACCGACCCCAAGTTTGAAGCATGGGACAGAAGAAAATAACCAAGTCATGACCATCCTCACGAGGTCACATGACACAAAGAGATCGATGAGAACTTCATGATGTATGACAACGCTAAGGAAATGCAGGACAACGCTAGAGACCTTTACTCAAAAAAGGACAATACATCCGAAGTCTATGAACTCGAAGCTCAGATTCAAAATTGCGAGACAAGGGGATATATGCTCGTAACTCAATACTTTAATCAACTATCTAAGGCATGGCAACACTAGATATGTTGGAAACTCACCCTGGAATGATGTTAAAGATCTTTGCACTCTTTAAAGACATTATCGAGAAAAGAGAGTATTCAAATTCCTTCTTGGGTGAATCCTACTCTTGATGATGTCGAGGTAGAATTCTTGCTACTAAACCTCTTCCAAATCTCAAATCCATGTTTCTTGAGGTCAAACATGAGGAAAGCAGGAGGAAAGTGATCTTTCTTGAACCCCTCACGACAACCCTATCGAAAGTGCCACCTGCCGATCGTCGGGAACCTGCTTGAGGCTCTTGAGGCTTACAGGAAGCTCTTGATAAAAGCTGGAAGTCGTTTGTGACCCTTTGCAAACGCACTAATCACACCAAGGACACTTCTTTGGAAGCTACATGGCAAGCCTAACTCCTCCAAGACCTCAGGACACTGCCAAGGAAAGTCGAGGCGGATACACGTAAGTGAAGAAGAAGATGACAAAGTTGAATGCTCACTTGCTGCATTCAAAGCCTTCCTAACTCAACAAAAGGAGGTAGTCACTCTCGACATAGCCTCTCATGCCAAGATCTGAGTAAATTCTACTCATCTATTAGTAATGAAACCTGGATTGTTGACTCTGGCCTCATCCCATATGATTTGGTAATAAAAATCTCATTACTCAACTTAATCCATGTCCCCAAATTCACAATATTAAGGCTGGCGATGGATCATCTCAGTGCAAAGGTTTTGGTCGGTGCGACTTACTAATAAGATATGCCTGCAGAATGTCCTATTTGTTCCAAAATTAGATTGCAATCTCATATCTGTCATTAAACTTACTAAAGATTTGAATCTGATATGTTGTTTTTAATGAGAATCGGTGCATTTCAGGATCATTCCTCAAAGGCGATGATTGGGGCTGCTAAACCTTGCTCGAGTTTGTTTGTGGTCAACCTTGCCAAGACAGTAAGATCAAGGCCCGAATCGCCTCAATGACTTTGCACTCAAAACCTAGACAATATCATGTTATGGCATTATAGACTAGGACATCCCGATTTTAGTTATTTAAAGTCTATAGATCTGAATTGTTTAAAGGTTGTAATTTGAATGATCTTCAATGTGATATTTGTCGGTTTGCTAAACTCACCAAATCTGTGTATGCAAAATTACCTTACTTACCATCCACACCTTTCACCTTAATTCACGGTGACGTATGGGGACCTCAAGAGTAAAAAGCATAACAGAGAAAGAGGTGGTTTGTTACCTTCATAGATGACCACACGAGAACCACTTGGTTATTTTTAATGAAGGATAAGTCGAAGTTGGACCCATCTTTCAAGAATTTTACAACATGGTCTCCACTCAGTTTGACACTAAGATCAAAATCTTGAAGACCGACAATGCTCTTGAATATTATGAGTCTCATCTCATTAATTTCTTGATGGATAAAGGATTGTCCATATCAGTGGTTGTGTTGAAACCCCTCAAACAAAATGGGGTTCTTTGAGAGAAAAAAACAGGCATCCGCTTGAAATGGCTAGGTCTATTATGTTTACCACAAATGTTCCAAAATATATGTGGGGTGAAGCCATATTGACTTCCACATACTTAATCAGCAGACTTGACATGGTACTAGCTTCAAAACTCCTATCAAAACCCTCTTGGACACACACTCTCGCCCCATCTTATTTCCCGCTTACCTCCAAAAATCTTTGGTTGTCTTGTGTTTGTCTATATCCATGCCCAACACAGAAGCAAACTTGATCCCAAAGCTCACAAGTGCATATTCTAGGATATGCAAAGGGCGAGAAAGGTTACAAGTGCTACTCTCTCTTACGAAAGAGATTTTACAATTCTATGGATGTAAATTTTTTGAAAGGACTCCCTACTACAAACAAGTCCACTGAGGCGAGTCACCGATGGAAACTCGATAGAAATTGACCTAAACCCTTCCTTCAAACAAACTCTTAGCCCTCAAGAACTCATCGATCCTCGCCAGATGAACCCCAAGACCCTCTCGACTCACAAAGACCTCTCGATCCTCAAAGAACCAGCCCGACTCAGAGCCTGCGATCCCGAGCTCACGGCCGACACTCAAAGAATCTGCAGATCCTCGCAGATCATCGACATTGATATGGACTATTGCTCAGGAAAGGAAAAGATCATGCAGCGATCATTCTATTCATACTTATTTATCTTATGATCGGTTGTCTCTCTGTCTTTGCCATGTTTACAGGACTGGACTCTCACTCTATCCCTAGAAATATTCGGAGAGGCCCTTCAAAATGATAAGTGGAAGAAATTGCTTTGTTAAAACCGAGATGATTGCTCTCTGGATAATCATACTTGGGACCTCACAACTCTTCCCAAAGGCAAGAAGGCAGTTAGCAATGCAGATGGTTATTCACTATCAAATACAATGCTTGATGGTACAATTGACAAGTACAAAGCCAGATTGGTAGCAAGGGATTCACTCAAACTTATGGTATTGACTATAAGGAAACTTTTGCACCAGTGGCAAAACTCAACACCTGTCAGGGTTCGATCTCTCTATTGTCCAACTGGGTCGCCTCTACACCAATTGGATATCAAAATGCTTTTCTCAATGGTGATCTCACCGAGGAAGTCTATATGAATGTACCTCTGGTTTTGTCAATCCCCACACTCGGGGCAAGGTATGCAAACTCGGGAAATCTCTATATGGCACGAAGCAATCCCCCAAGAGCCTGGTTTGGAAAACTCACTACACGTGGTTAAAGCTGCTGGATATCATCAATGCAACTCGATCACACCATGTTTGTCAAGACAACCAACGAGAGGAGGTCCATTCTAATTGTTTATGTGGATGATATCATCCTTCTTGGGAAGACTCTCATTGAGATCCGAACTTGAAAGACTCTGCGGCAAAGGTGTTCCAAGTTAAAGATCAGGCTACCTCAAGTATTTTCTTGGTATGGAAGTAGCTAGAAACACCAATGGCATTTCAGTCTCCCAAAGGAAGTATGTCCTGGACTCATTGAAGAAAGCGGCATCTTTGGGATGCAAACCTCTTTGTATCTCCAGGTAGACCACTAGTCATACCCTCTTGCATGGTGACATTCTTTGTCGAGGAAAGAACAATATCAAAGGCTTGTAGGCAAACTCATATACCTTTCTCACACAAGACCTGATATTGCATATGGGGGGTCGATGCCAGTCAGTCAATTCTGCATTGCCTCTTGAGCAACATTGGGATGATGAATAGGATCTTGAGGTATTTAAAATCCACTCTGGCCAAGGCTCGCACTTCACCAAGTCTCTTGATAGATCAATCAAAGTCTACTCGATGATCTTGATTGAAATTTGGATGTCACATTGATGGAGAGGTCTACCACAGGCTATTGCTCATATATATGGGGAACACTGGTTACTTGGAGGAGCAAGAAACAACCCTCTTGTGTCAAGCGATCTTTGAAAAGGTGAACTAAGGGCACTTGTACTTGGCATTTGTGAAGCTCTATGGCTAAAAAAAAGTCTTGGTGAACTTCAAAGAACCGTATCAAAGAACCTATCACACTCTGTTGTGATAATAATTGACCTTATGCATGGCGAGAAGATCCGATCCATCATGATAAAACCAAGCATGTGGACATTGTGGACACTTACTACGAAGGAGCAGATTGATGCCAAGATTATTCAACTCCAAAGTATGTTCCTCGGCAGATCGAATCGATATTCTTACCAAGGCTATTCCACCTCTTATGTTCAAAGAGATTCGGTAGCAAACTTGGTTGCATCAACATATACAACCCCATTTGAGGGGTGTGGAAATATTACTCAATGAGACTCGATGCATTGAGGCTTCAACAGGTGTGCTCGCAGATTCTTGAGCCTTAGGATTCGTGCATAATATTTTGTACACCTTATTTAATTGTAAAATTAATTGTAAAAGACATATTAATTGTGTGTCATATAAACAATTAATATGTCAAACTCTAGTTTACTTTATGTCATAGACATAACTTTTACTTTTACTTTTTTGCATGCTTGCCGCCCACATCTACATACTCAGTGGTCGCCAAGCTAGCTAGCTAGTCTCTCTATCTCAATTGTATCTATTTATACATCTTTTTACTCAATGAATAAACTAAGTTGAAGTTTACTCTTGTGTTAACACATTCTCAAACTCTCTTCATACTTGCGTTGAGTGAGAAATAGACCATCGGAGGTAGTAAGCACCTCAATGCCAAGAAAATAGGACAGAGAACCAAGGTCCTTAACCGGAAAGTGCCGACCAAGATAAGAGATAACCCGCTCAACAAGAGAAGACGACGAGCCAGTAATAGTAATATCATCCACATAAATAAGAATATAAACACTAGCACCATCACGAGAATAAATATATAAAGAGGTGTCGGCTTTGGAACCGACAAAACCAAACTGAGTCAAGACATCGGTGAAGCGAGAGAACCAAGCACGGGGAGCCTGACGAAGGCCATAAAGGCTGCAACGAAGACGGCATACATAATCTGGATAATCAGGGTGAACGAATCCTTGGGGCTGCTGCATATAGACGGGCTCAGATAAATGCCCATGTAGGAAAGCATTCTGAATATCCACTTGGCGAAGAGACCAACCCTGCGAAACGGCAAGAGACAGAAGAAGACGAACAGTGACCGGTTTAACTACCGGACTAAATGTGTCAGTGAAATCAACTCCTTCGGCTTGATGAAAACCCTTGGCCACAAGGCGAGCCTTGTGACGCTCAAAATGACCATCGGCATGATGCTTAGTACGATAAACCCATTTATTTCCAACAATATTCATACGAGGATGCGGAGGCACAAGATCCCAGGTATGATTGTGCAACAACGCGTCAATTTCCTCTCTTATAGCATTACGCCAATTCGGGTGTTTGGAAGCTTCGGCATAAGAAGTAGGGTCCATGGAGTCGGTAGAAGCAACAAGAGCTTTAGGAAACGGATAACGGATAAAGTTGGGCCGAGAGATAGGTTTAAGAGAATTGGTTTTGGTTCGAGTAACCACGGTATGAGTGGGAGCAGATTGATCAGAAGACGAATATGGGGAGGCCGAGGCCGATCTGGACGCAGGAGAAGTGGGTGGCAAGGGCTCGGGAGGAGGAGCCGCAGGGGGTGGTGCCGGGTTGGAAGGGGCCGGCATGGGAGGTGGATTTTGTGGAGGTGTTGGTAGAAAGATAGGCAGTGGTACAGTGAGATTATCAAGCGTGGGTTTAGAGGGAGAAGGCGTATAAGGAAGACAGATTCATCGAAAACAACGTGGCGAGCAATATAGAGACGGCCAGAGGCAAGGTCGAGACATTTATAACCATGGTGAGAAGGACTATATCCGAGGAAGATGCAAGTTTTGGATCGGAAATCAGTCTTGTGGTGGTTGTAGGGACGGAGATAGGGCCAGCACACACACCCAAAGACTCAAAGAAAAGTATAGTCAGGAGGCCGACGGTGGACCATTTCGTAGGGAGATTTATCATGAAGAACTTGGGTGGGAAGCCGGTTGATAACATAAGTGGCAGTGATTAAGGCGTCCTCCCAATAGGGAAGCGGAAGATTAGATTGGGCAAGAAGGGAGAGGCCAACTTCAATTTGGCGGTAGCGGCGTTCAATGGCACCAACTTGTTCGTGTGTGTGGGGACAAGAAAGGCGATGCCGGATTCCAAGAGAGGTAAGAAGAGTGGAAACGCGTCGGTACTCACCACCCCAATCAGTTTGGATGGATTTTAGTTTGGTATTAAACTGATGTTCAATCATAGCTAGAAAGTCAGGAAATATAGTTTCAACATCAGATTTATTTTTCAGGCGATACAACCATAGGTAATTTGTGAAGTCGTCCAAAAAGCTGACATAATAACGGGAACCGTAAAGTGAGGGCTCAGAAGAAGGCCCCCAGACATCGGAGTAAATTAGGTCCAATGGGGCAGTAGAGGTAAACTCAGAAGTGTATAAAGGAAGACGGTGACTTTTTGCTAACTGACACGAGGTACAGACAGAAGGTGGTGCCTTAGTAGGAGTAAAGGTGGGAAGGCTTTTTAAGGCTCGACGGAGTACGGAATAAGAACAGTGACCGAGACGTTGATGCCACGTGATAGAGGAGGTGATGGAGGAGGCCAGAGCCTGAACAGGAGCAGGGGGAGGGTGAAGCGGGGTGGAGAAGTGATATAAGCCATCTTTTACAAATCCCCTAAGGTGGGTGTGACCGGAGTAATCTTTTACAAGAAAATACGACCCATGAAATTCAAAGTACACAGAATTATCCGAAGCAAATTTATGTACGGATAAGAGGTTTCTAGTGATGGAAGGCGTAACAAGAATATTAGATAAATGAAACGACTGGGAGGGGGAATATACAGAGGAAGAGCCATAATGAGTAATAGGTAAACATGTACCGTCGCCAACATGTACTTTGTCGGGCCCGGCATAGGGTGCAGATGATAGGGTGAGATTGCGACGGTCATGAGTGAGATGATGAGTGGCACCAGTATCCGCAATCCAATCAGATCCAGGATGAGTGGAGTGAGAGGCGACGTATGCCTGTGGCGTTTTCCGAGGGGGCGGCGGCTGAGAATGGTCGTAGCGGAAGGGGCACGAGGGAGCAACATGGCCAACTTGAAAGCAAATTTGGCAAGACAGGTTCATAGCACCACGATTTTGTCCGGAATAGAAAGGGTGGGAAGGACCGAATCCTTGACTGCGCCCCCGTTCTCGAAAAAGAGGAAAACTGTGCACCATGTCGGAGAAGCAATATGTGTATAGATATTTTTCTTCTTCTTCTTCTTCTTTTTTTTTTTTTTTTTTTTTTTTTTTTGTTCTTCACCAAGGCAAAACAAATAAGTATAATCAAATCGGCTATTTCTTCAATATAATTTCCCTACGAAATTCCACGAGGCTTCAGAAAAGAAAGTTGTGCGGCTTCATATCCTATGGGCAACCCCCGGTGACAATGACTAATCCCATACACCAATTGCTTCAAGATTAACGCCGCTGCAAATAAAAATATAGAAAAGAATCCTTTCTTGGCCCTTTAAAATTTCTCGCGAATCAAATCGGAGTTGTAAAGCGAATCGGGGATTTGCTGATTTTCTGGACGCCGGAAAGAACAGGTGCGGCTGAAAAGAAGAGTGCCGGAGAAAGGTTGAGTTGCCGGAGATTTGCTGATGATTGTCTCTTTTTTTTTTTTTAATGTAGAACGCAAATCAGGATATGTGATAGCAAGGTTAGAATCGAAGAAGAGAAGATTGCTGGGGCATTGAGAATTTGAGACTAGAGGAAGAAGACGGTGCTGTTTTTTTTTTTTTTTTTTTTTTTTTTGAATGGAAAGAGGCAGATCAAGAACGAAGAAGGGTAGGGTTTAGGAGCATTGGCGTAACACGAGGGAGAGGAAAATTGACATGCTCTGATACCATATTGTAATTTATAAGATCATATTTCATTGATTGAATATTTTCAGAAAAGTACAATATATATATAGGCTTAATTAACTTAGAGAACAAGCCGTTAGAGATAAATACTAAAATATTTAGAATACAATAAGATAATTAATTGACTTGTTGAACTATATCCTCGACACCCTCCTGACCGTCCAAATTTAGGCGGTACCACCTAGTCTCACCCTCCTGACTGCCCATACTCGACCTCCCGACCACCCATACTTGCCCGGTGCCAATGAAGGAAGACTTGTATTTTAGTAAATTGCCTTGGTTTTCGGTAGAATGGAGAGGTGTTATAGCCTATACGCACTCGATAGAGGTTTTCGTGAAAAATGAAAGAGAGCGTCGAGCACATCTTTCGCAGCAAGGCAAAGAAAACAACTTTCCATCTTCATTCCGTCATCTCGTAAAACCCTCTTACTGCCCAACTTACTTTTCAACGGTACCGCTTGAAATTTTCGAGGTACCGCCTAAAATTTTCGAGGTACCGCCTAAAATTTTCGAGGTACCGCTCAACCTTTTATAAATATATCTCTCATATTTTCACTTCTCAATCATTTCAATCGCCTGTAATGAAAATCTAAATACGAGCTCTACTTTATGAATTTGTATCATGTCACATTAGTAGACTTTTTTTGTTTTTGGTATATATATATATAATAATTTTATTTTTTTTGAAAAGATTGAGTTGGTAATTTGAATGTTTTTATTTGCAATACGTTTAAAATGAAAGCATACATACATAGAGTTATTTAATTATTATTATTATTATTAACAGGAAAACTAAATAAAACTCTTAATGTATGTTTCAAAAAAAAAACTCTTAATGTAATTTCTGCAGTTCTGGCAGACTCTTCCTTTTGATGAAATGTTGTCTCACTCTTAATATTAAACTAAATATTTTCAGAAAAAGTAAATATAAAACTAAATAAAACTCACAATACATGATCATACACTGAACGGCAAGAACTACAGAGAGGTATATCATATATCGAGGCAAGGCACGTACGATTACATATTCATGATTAATTGATTATCAGAATCGATATCATACGAATTAGTAGTAGCCGCCATAGTCTTTCACCGCAGATTATGAAGAATCGATCAACTAAAACCAGAAGCACTTAAAAAATGGGCGGTATCGCCTCAACGTTGGGTGGTTGGGCGGGCGAGTATGAACCGTTAGGAAGGCGATTTGGTCGGTAAGGAAGGCGAGATTGGGTGGCCGGTACCGCCTAAATTTGGGCGGTCGGTAAGGAGGGTGTGGAAAGTGCACGTTACCACCCGTTTTTTCAAACATATATTTAGGGGTGTAAAATTCGAGTTCTATAAAACTCTTTAGTGTTAAAATCGCACGTGCTATATCAATTGTTTTCTAAATCTCCTAGGCAAGTTAACCTATGTGGGTAGCCTAATGACAGTGCCCATGATAGTGGAGTGTGGATAGTCAAGAACTGCAAAGTGTGCCACATAAAGCTGTGCTCTTGCTCTTCTACAACTTGGGAACTTTCAAGTCAAATCGACAGACAATTTGCTCATCGTTGCCTCCTCTATAAAACAAAACTTTGTATGGAGGGAGAACGAGCTGTGATGCGCCACGGAGAATAACATATTTTTCTTGTGGCAGTCATGAGTAATTAAGCTTAAGACACCGTACTGCCCAAAAACAACTAGTATGCCGTTAGATACAATATACGGGGAAGAAATTCGATTAATATCAAGAAGTAAGTATGATTTTTGTTTGCCTATTGAAACTGAAACTTTATTTTATGAATCCCCAGCTCTTCCTAAAGCAGTCTATAAAACGAGCCAAAGACCTTCAACAGATAAATAAATGGGTTGGCTTTCGTGTAGCATGGTGGTGTGTGAAGGAAGTTCAGAGCTAGGCACTTGTTCTATTGGCCGGAGAGCAAGAGCCTGATTAATTTATTCTTCAGAGACGATAAAAAGCTCAAAAAAGGAGAGAAAGGGATATACTTATTAAATCTGTGATACAAATCTCTTATTATAACAGATATTTAACATAATATCAGATTTGCAAAGACCACCGATGTGCATACGTTTTGTGCATTCTAACTTAATACAAGGGGAAATAACTTCTAAATTGTCCAAAGATTTAACAATACTTAATGCATTATACACACTTAACGATATAGTGTAACGTTAAAAAGTACTTTAATATTTTTTTATTTAAGAAAAGTTATTTGACAAAAACATGTCCAACTGCCATGTCCAACTGCTGCTAAAACATATGTGCAGGCACATTATGTTGGGAAACTGGAAAATGGGAATGTCTTTGACAACCGTGACAGGGGAAAGCCTCTTACATTTTGTGTTGGTGTTGGCGGGGTAGGGGTAAACATGTGTACTCTAAAACAATTGTCTAAGCACTGCTTTACTTGTTTTTCTTCCCTCCTTTTTCTCCTCCCCAGATATTAGGACGGAATATAAAGGAGCTGGCACATATTCAAGCACAACTCAAAGCCAAAAACACTATCATTCATCCCTGATAAGTATTCCACATGGTTGCTGCTGCCGATGACACTAACAGCAAGTGGACAACATTTGACGACAAATAGTATGATGAAGAGAACTGTCAACCTAAGACTTAAGCATTGATCTTTAAAATATGGTACTCTCTCCGTTCTGAGATATCTGAGTCGGTTGGCAAAAACTCGCTTATTAAGAATGTAAGTTAATGCTATGACTTTAAAGATACAATGACTAAAAAATTCCTATGATACAATTAATGTGTCTTTTTTTTAACTTCTTACCTAGTATTAAATAAGGGTAAAGTAGGAAAATTAGCAATAAATGCTGTTTTGGAAAATGTGAACAAAACTTTTGACAATTGACTCAGTTATTTTGGAACGGAGGAAGTAATTGAGAAGATTAATAAGATCAAGTGCTGCTCAAACATTATCGTTAATAACAATAAAGCACTTAATAATATTAGGGAGTGGAGTGCTTTAGGGTTAGCAAAATAAAATAACTAGCAGCAGTTGCCTACAGCACCTTTGGAGTCGATGCATTGGCGGTGGCCTTCTTACGCAACTCGGTCATTTCTAGCTCTCTCTCCGACTTCCAGTTGGCCCACTCTACTTTGCCCACTTTGCCCACTCTTCTTTATTCAAGTTTCTCCTCATGCTTCTTTTGCTTATCGTTTGCCTCTTAGGAATCCTTCGCAGCAGCATCTTATTTATGTTCATTTCACCCGTCATATGAGGGCTTCAGCGTCCAGAAAACACCTCGTTGCTCATCATATCATGGGTCTTTTGTGTCATGTGTCATGTTAATTTTAAGGCCTTTAACTGCTGCGTTGAACTCCTCTTTTTTCTGGTTGTTAAGCCCTTCAGCTGCTGCGTTGAACTCTTTTTTCCAGTAAACCTGAATCTGGGGTTGATGTTGTTTTGGCGTTGATTGAAACGAGTGTCTCCACCCTTCAACGGTGTCCCTACTAAAAATGAAACCATAAAAATCATTACATATTTCAATACCGTCAGATAACCAAGAAAAACAGATAAATGACGTCTTTCCAAAATCACCCAAACTAAACAATACAAAACAATTAGGTTAAAGATCCGTATACCGTATTTAGGTATTTTTCCAAAATATAAGCTAGAAAAACGGAAGAAAACAAATCAAGCAAAAATGCTACGAAAGCCATGACCATATCAAGTCTAAAACATGAATTAAGCACAATAAGACGCACTCGTGAGCTCCGAAAACTAACAGAAGAGAATGAAACCAATCATATTTCTGTACAGAATCTAAAAAACATTATGAACACAAAATTAGAGATCTGGAGAGAAGTCATAGCTGGAGTTCAAAAAAAGCACACAATTTTTTGATAAATAAGGCTTGTTAGTGTGTTCATATTGATACATACCTATATTTCGGACTTCATCAATGTTTCTAAAACACTTCCTAGTAAAATCCACCCCCGTGGTCATTCCCATATTCTTCAACCATGTAGCTACGGAATTTATCGTTCATTGATTTTGATATGATATGAGTAGGATTGCATCCAAACCGGCTGATGGCTTCTGCGTTTTGAGAGGGCAGAGCTGAAAATTTACAGACAAAACAATCTCATTTACGTTCATAAAATCACCACATTTGATTGTTATAAAATATAAAGATGAGGAAAAAGCATCACCCACATAGCATGTGATTAGGAGTTCAATGCATTGATTATGAGTTATTTAAAAGTAGCATCAAATTGTCAGTCTCATCAAGTTAGCATTTTAAAATTCAAAACTATCACTAACTAAATATGTCTACTTACGCAAACATAAGTCGTAATCATCATAAAAACCAATGGTAGAATCAACACAAAACTTTGTCTCAAAGCAAAAAAAAAAAATTGGAATCCTAGATCCACAAGCAAAGGTCCAAAAATCTGTACAACCCATTTCGAATCTACCACCGAAACAAAATTATACGATTACTACAACCTTTAAAACACTTTAAAACTAAGAAAACATCCAAGAACACTTATAGATCTAGAAAATGAAAATGAAAAATGACCTAAACAGAGCTATAGTACGTGTATCGATACACCACTACATGCGTTCTGTGATCTAAACATCAACTTTAACTAACTACCTAATAGCTAACTGCTTGGCCCAAACCAAACAAGCAGTTCAAATCAAGGTATAGAAACTAGGTAATCGCTCTTATTCCTATATGTATACTTCTTGGCTGCTAAAGCATTGAAGGTTTCTATGTTCACCATATCAATTAAATCAATTACCAAACAAGCAGTTCAATTTCGTATTAATGAAAATGTTAACCGTACGTAGATCTAGAAAATGAAAATGGATTTTCGAAACTCTTACCTAAAACTTGTATCAAAACAAGGTTCTCATCAAGAAAACCATATTGGTTTGTGATTTCAATGACCGGATTGATCGAAAAGAGATAGACCACCTCCCTTTTTCTTTTTCTCTTCTTTCTCTCTTTTTTTCTTATTTTTTCCTCTCTCTTTTTCTCTCTCGGTCGGCCCTTCCCTTTGCAAGGAAACAAAACAAGGGTTATATGGGTATATAAAGGGGTGATATAATTGCCGTTTTACACTTATTAAAAGTTATATTTTTAGAATACCGTAAATACCTTTTAACATTTATCATTACTCGATTTATTTAGTTAAAATATAACCCACTAAAAATTATCGAGACACACAAAATTGTGAAAATACTTTTATACTTTTTAATGTGATACGTCACATCTTTAGTGACACCACATGAAACATCTTTGGAGACACTTCTGATGAAACTCGACCATTGTAAATGGAACCTCACACTTGAGATTCAACTTTTCAGATATCGAATATCCGCCTTCGAGTTAGGGATGTCAATTTCGATTCAACCCGGTGGATATCCGCCCTAACTCACCCTAATAGGTAGGGTAGGATAGAAGTCTGGATTTGATTTTAAAAAATGATGGACGAGGAGTAGGGTATGGATATCTATTTTCTATATCGTCAAAAAATCACCGAATGACAATTAAATAATATATTATTTGGAATTTATATCTATAATAAACTAATGCACCATTCCGCGTCAAAATCATAGAGAGAAATAAGAAACATTTTTGGACACTAGACATATAAATTGAATATTATGCTACACCATCAAAGAAAACAATCAAGGGAAGATGAAGACACAATTTAATTGTTATTTACCACACAAAGATAAAAATGTTGGTGGTTGGAGAAATATGTCATGTACTTTAGTTATGAAAAGAGGAATGAACATCATTTTAGTTAGGATTAGACATTATTATTTCAATGATAATAGTTTTAAATATCTCTTTATTTCGATCTTTCTTAAATGATCGAAGACAAAAATAAGATCAAATATCCATCACTACAACTATTGGTAGAGATATTTTTACAATGCACAATTGATTTGGCTACATAATTACTTTTATTCCTAATATCTTAATACTTAAAGTTGTCAATAGATTTTTCTCGGTTACATTTTGGTTTTCTCTAAGGGTGCTCTGTTTTTTTCTAGGGAAAGGAGGTTCTATAGATACCATAAAAATGCTTCAAGCACCAAAACTACTCACAATACTCCATAAATTATTGTATGGACCTTTTCAAAATTATATAAGCGTCATTTGGGGTGTTGATGGTGGTCATGTTAGAATCCGTGACATTTATTTATAAAACGAACATCAATCCAGATGATGTTTCTACTGGACAACATTTTAACATGAATTGTGATAAAAATAATGTTATGATTCCAAGGAATTAAAAAAAATCAAACTAAATTTATGATGAGCTAAACATTAATATTGTTGTGTTGCCAATCGAAACGGCCTTTCTTTATTTTGTAAAACTGAGATGTTTAGTTAAGAATAAAATAAAATATCCATGGATATCCACGGACCCATGGACATCCGTATGGGGAGGATGTATGGATTTAAAAGTTTTTACCCGTATGGATAATGTGTTGGGCGTGGGTAAGGAAAATTTTCTGTGGGTAAGGTATGGATATCGCAAAACCCATACCAACCCATACCCATTGTCATCCTTAGTTCGAGACTGTACTGCTTCAGCAACTGGCATACCTTTCCTAAAAGAAAATCCTTTCTATTCCATAGTTATCGCGGAGTGGGAAAAGCCCCCAGTTCTCTCTCCAGCACCGCTTAGTGATGAAACAGCAGCTAAAAAAAGAAGTTCCTTCCCCTTAGCCTTAGTGCTCCCCATGCCCTAGCTAGCGTCCCACCTTCCTTGGTAGGCACAATCCCTTGAGTCTAGTTCTTGAGCGAAGGAATCGCTTTCAATGACAATTTATCTTTTTAAATCAGCCCTCTTCAAGCTGTCGAATATAGATAGGAGATCCACTTCAAGTTCAAGGCTCAGAAAAATCAAACCCATCACTCCGGCATGCACCACGTTATAATTGATTCAAGAAAAAGATGAGACACGTGTATACATAACAAACTTTCTTCTAAGCATCAATTCATCTCTCAACCATGAATTCTTTATTCTTGGAATTGAATCGAAGCAAAATCCCAATATAATTGATAAATTGTTGCAAAACTTGATATAATAACAAGTATGCATAGCCATATATTGCTTCTTTCTTTCTCATATGCAACCTTTGCCCCAGCTGCCAACATTGTGAATTTGTGATACATATTTTTCTATATTCGCTAAATGACTTTTGTGTCCTTCATCAAACCACCTTCTTGCACACCGCACATAATCAAAATAATTCCAAACATGAATTTACAAGGATTATGGTTTTTTTACATCTATTTCGAATATGGACACCGTTATTAGCACCATAATCAGTGTAACGTTGTGATACCATAAATTCAACTCTATAGTCAAATTTATACACAAAACCCGACTCTTGAAAAGTTGAAAACAAATTTCGACCTCCATAAAATTGAAATTTACATGAAATATGATGCAAGACTAGATCGACTGTGGTGCAATAGTACTCATATAGTTCTAGTGTAGAAAGTATGCACTTTAATTTGTAGTTGTAAATATAACCATTAAGCCCAACTCTATGATGATTTTTTTTAGGAAAGACATGCTTTTTCTTCTTTTTTTGGGGGGGGAAGGTGGGGGGGAGGGGGTTGTTGTTGTTGCTAAGTTACCACAACATTTCCCTTTAAAAAAACCTTCGTTCACGGAGTGAAGTAATCTTTTCTTTTCCTAATACATCTGAGGGCTGGTAAAATATCCCGAAATCCCGACCCGACCCGATATCTGACCCCCCCGACCCGATCTTTTCCCGGCCCGATTATTTTGGGTTTCTTCCGACCCAACATAAATCGGTTGTTCAATCAGGCGGTAGACTTCAATCCCGACGGGATCCCGATCCGACACGACAGCATTAATAATATAAATTTATTTTATTTCTAGTGATAAATAATATAATAGTATTTATATTTTTTGTATCAAAAAAATATATATATATAAAGTCGTAAATAATAAATAATATATATGTTTACTACCATTTTTTCTTTGAAAAATACATTTACATTTATTGCGCTAGTGAAATTAAACACGCGATTTACTCCAATAATAAACCTCTGCCAATCTTCTTCACCATCCGACGCCGCCCTTATTCAACCTACGCCGCTATGAAGAGTCAGGTCTTTATAATTATGATAATTTTCATTCAATCTCTTATGTGCTTTTTGTTGTCCTATTTCAATATAACAAATACATTTTCACGCGATATTTTTCGGGATATGTTCTTCCGATCCGACGGGATCCCAAACATTCGGATATCCCGACACATGTAGGGTACGGGTCCAGGGAAAAAAATTGGTTCCCGAATCTGGTTGGGACGGGAATTGGGTTGGAGAGATACGGGTCGGGTCCCGACCCGATACCAGCCCTAATACATCACATCCACCTATCTCAAGTGGCATGGCCAAGTGATAAAACAGGGGATGTTCTAACGACATTCTTTCTTTTGATTCATCAAAACTTGTAAACTTTGTTAAATAGTAGGTTTACTGGGCCGAGCAAAATAACCAGTAAACCAATCTAAATCGTAAACCGGTCGAAACCAATCCGAATTAATCAAACCAATAACAAACCAAATGAATTGGTTTGGTTTCAGATATTTTTACTTACACTCAATCCAATCCAAACCAAACCTAATTTTTTAAACATTAATTATATATATTATACCCATTATCCAACTGACTCAATATAACCTCTCTTTTTTTCATTATAACTCATTATATAACAATCTTAAATCAGTAAATGTATGTATTTAAATATGCAACTATGGGGATTGATTGTAGCTGAGTTATATTGTAATGTACTGTTACTTGTTTTAAGTTTTTCTTATCATATTGGTTTTTAATTTATTTTAGTTTGGATGTAGCTATTTAGAGTTTATGTAAAAATGTTGGTTTTGTCGTATTTGCTTATTAAACCGAAACCAATCCAATCCAAACTGAAACTAATTCAAATCAAACCATTCCGACCTGAGTCTTTCAAAACCAACTCAAACCCACACAAACCAATCCAAAACAGAAACTTTAATTGTATTGTATATCCTTAATATAAAAGACCACATAGATCCAACTTCAAGAAGCAAAGACTTTAACTCACTAACTTACGGCATGATGCATATGGTCACAACAAATTAACACGACATATTTCTACAACTTTCATAATGATGATACCATATCGGTTGATATAGATCATACAATGTTAATCATAATGTAAATGTTGTTATGTCACTTTTTGTTACAAGTTTATTGTCTTGGTATCACTACTTTGAACATTAACGGTGATCTTCATATCTCCATTTGAACAGTGGTCTGTGATTATGCAAATAAAGTAATGTTGTCATGCAGTGTCAAGTTCGTCAGATCCGGAGGTCGTTCGATTACTCGTGTTTGGAGCTGAAACATCGCAACTATCTAGCTGTTGTTTATTCACTTCGATCACATTGTGCATACCCATAGTATATTTGAACACTGTCGATCGAATATATGTATTGAATTAAAAAACAAGAAAAATTACTCCATAAAATAACGGTATAAGGAAATCTAGCACACGCTCACCAATGATTTATTGTTAAATTTTAAACTTTCAAATAACCAATTCACGGCTATATACCTTTATAGAAAGGTCCAACACATCGTGATAATTTTTTTTTTTTTTTTTTTTTTTTTTTTTTTTTTTGTGTGTGGCTATACCTTACTCTTTGAGAGCTTTTTTTGGTGCAACTGGTTTAGGAAGGTCGAGGCGCGCTGTGGGGAGAAGCGAGTAGCGTGGAGCCTTTCCAAAATCAATAATTTAAAACCATGAAATGTTGACCTAATATTATATATATACCAGTATTTATATAAGCAAGGAATGTATTATCTTAATCATTTAATCTTCAAGTATATTAGAGATGAGGCAGTTTTGAATCTTGCATGTTATAATAATTTTGTTTTTAAACTAGGATTAGGAAGGCAAAATAAGTAGCTTTTTTTCCTTCCCGGCTCATTCTTATCACACGCATGAGTTTTTGTTTTATTTTTTATATATTTTTGGTTCTCTTTTTTTTGAAGGCGATGGCGCAATTTTTTTTTGCTGCTGCAAATTTAGACGAGGACGCTAAGGTCGGCGGACCCATCGCATTCTCAGGGGAGGCACGTGACCCCACCTGGAATTTAAAAAAAACGAGATTAAAACTATGTAGTTTTGTTGTTAAAAATGTCGTTTGTAGATAAAAATTGATGTTTTAGACACGGTGACCATTTGAAATTTTTTGGATAAAATATGTAGTTTTAGGCTCGGTGACTACTGAAATTTATTCACGAATCCGCCACACATTTGAGTTATCTGAAAATGTATTATATATTATAGCCTTCGTTTTATTCTATTTAACATAATACATTTTTATCGTATGTAAGTAGTTAGAAATGAATAGTTGTAATGCATGCCACTTTATACAACTTTCATACAACGATTGTATTATAAAAATTTCCTTACATTTTATCTAGGAATACGCTATGACCACAACAGTTGTTTCATAATAGTAATGGAAAAATTAGTTATAAATCCATATTTCTCCAGCATATTAAGTTTTAATCCACATTTTTTTTTAGTTGTAATAAGGATAAAATAATTTCGATCGGATTAAAATACACATCACAGTGGCTACGACTCTAATTCTCCAGCTTCTTTTCATTCTAACATCCACTGCCAAGCTCACCTCCTCACCTCCACCCACCACTGTATAACTGCCAAGCTCACCTCCTCACCTCCACCCACCACTGTATCATCGGCAGCAGAATCGGTGGGTCCTCCGTCCCTCACTTTCTGCGCCGTTACTGCAGCTCCAACCATTACAATACGCAAATCGGTAAAATCAGAATCTTCAAGCATAACGCTGTCATTGGTGGCCAGATGGCCACTGTCAACATCTCCGGTGAGACCTTCGAGGCCGGCGCCTACATTCTTCACCCAAAAAATTACCACGCATTGGATTTCGTTAGGTTGCTCCATCTGAGTATGAAGGAGCATGGGTCTTGTGATAACCTCTGGAACGGGAAGAATTCAAGAGCCGCTTTTAGCCATTACCAACAACAGAAATAATATAAACCACCAGTCCACCTCTAATAACACAGGCCATTATGGCAATTTTTTTCAACTTGCTTCAATTATGAAAATAAATGTATGCCACGTCATTTTTTTAGGTGGGCCGACACCTTTTTTTTTTTTTTTTTTTTTTTTTTGAGGGGATTACTATTGCTCTTAGTTTACCATATCATAATAAAAGGTTCACTGTACCAATCTCCTAGATTACTCACATACATATGTAATAACATTAAAAAGGCACCAGATAAGTCTTGCCTAGTCTAGCCTAGTAGATATTTTATCATCATATTATAAATACGGTGGTGGTAGCCATATCCATCGCTAATTTAATCAACCGCTTGCCCTGCACAGTAAACTAGTCGTCTTGGCTCACAATGTTAATCCTTACGGGCCCTGCAATAGAGATCCACGAAAATCGCCAAACATCATATTAAGCAAGCACAAAGTATTATAACAAAAACATAGCCAGCAAATATATCATCTCAAACAAAATGGGAGGCATAACTAGGGGTCTGAGAGACAGACTCATAGGTACATGAGACAGTTCCCCTCAGCACCCTATACTAATCTTAGGTCAGCTTCAGTGTGGCTACTACAACAAATTAGCATGAGTGAAAAAGGAGTCCTCGTCACACACACACAGACACACACATATGTCTATCAGATCGCAGCAAGACAAAGTCTAAGCTTCGGTACAAGAGTGCAACACCACCCCACCCCACCCGCCACCTTCTTAAAGGAAACCAATGGAAGAAAGAAGCGAAATACATGGCAGGAGATATGTTCATATTCTAAAGTAAGTTAAGCACAAACCTTGCGAGCTGCTCATCTTTCATCTCAGTATCCCTACATAAGGTGACGTAGATCACAATGTGACATATCAATGATGGGATTCACACTGTTAAGTAAACTGAAATATGATAACCTAAAAACAAAAGTGTATTATTACTAATTTATTCAACCCCACCCCCAAAAAATGTACACTAGATAAATAAAAGGGTGTCACACCCAAAAGAAGACAACACGGTACAATTAAAACAATAAATTTGAATAGGAAGATGCATTCAGATTCTAAAGTACCTTGGAACAGATTCTGCAGTAAGCCGTCTTGCTTTCCACTCTTGGAATTCCCTGCACAAGTGAAATTAAAAACAATTTATCATATAGCAAAAGACTAACCACAAATCGTTGAATAACCGAATTGGAAATTTAAAGAATGTAAGTATAACTACTACTTTGCTTGACCACCTGCATTCCCCCCAAAACATATATAGATGATTAAACAAAGTAGAACCAAAATCGAAAAGATTGTAATAATACACAAAAGCACTAATTAGTGTTCTCTTATATATATCTAAACGATTGTCATATGCAAAACCAAAATCCAAGGAATGTTCAGGAAGCTTTAAACATTTCAGTATAGAGAACAGCTCTCTATAACGAATTGCTAGCCCGTGAAAGAAATGGAACATGGGTGATCTCTGACCTCCCTTCTGGAAAGAACCTAGTTGGGTGTAAATAGATTTAGACTACCTAGTACAATTTCAATCGTAGCCTAAACAGATATAAAGGTAGACTTGTTGCTAAGCGGTTCACCCAATCTTATGGGCAGATTACCAGGATTTCTCTGAACTCTGAAAATCCTGATTTCCTTAGTTGTATAAGGACAGAAACACCCTCAATCTTATACACTCCCACCTCGAGAATTTTTAATAGTCTTCCTTTAAAGGTGTTTGGGTGTTCAGTTTTTGTCCACATTCAGAATCGTGATAAGTTAGAGCCTAGATCTGCTAGTCAGAAAGGATATAAGTGTTTTGATCTAGAAAATCATAAAATACTTGCATGCGCTGATGTAAGCTTTGTTGAGCATGAATTGTTTTTGGTCCATGAAACCGAAGAGGGAACATTAAGAGTCGTGGAATTGATTTTAAAGTTCTAGATTGGATGGATAATAATTCGAAGAGCCATTAGATAACGATCTTGTTGAAACAAGTACGGCTGACAATTAGGTTCAGAAAGATCACATGCAGTTTGATTCCAAAGATTCCGAGGTGAAGAGTCCTGAACCACGTCCAGAAGACTCAAATTCTTTTGACCACCAACAATTTCTCCAAGATCAGTTCGATTCCACAGGTCCAGAAAAAACAGCAGGAATCGCTCAGAGTTGACTCTATGACAGGTAATGACAATCTTCTTCTTGATATACCGATAGCTATCAGAAAACCACCTAGGGCTTGTACTTAACGGCCCAGGTATGCCTTGGCCTCTACTATTTGAATTATAACCGATTATCTCCCACATATAAGGCTTTTTGACCACTGTAACCTCTATTGAATTACCTAGAAGTATACAGGATGCTCTTATTGATCCTAAGTGGAAGATGGCAGTCAAAGAAGAGATGGATGCCTTAGAGAAGAATGAGATGTGGGTGGTGGTTGACTTGCTTCGTGGGAGGCAGCCTGTAGGGTGTAAATGGGTGTTCACCAACAGATTTACTGAAGCATAAGGCAAGATTGGTAGCTCGGGGCTTCTCTCAGACACACAGAGTGGATTACTCCGAAACTTCTCCCAGGTTGCAAATTTTAAATTCTATTCGCATTATTTTTTCTGTTGCTGTTAATCTGGATTGGGAATTGAACCATCTCGATGTGAAGAATGCCTTTCTTTATGGCGAGCTAAATTAGGATATTTATATGTGGGCAACCCTGGCTTTGCGGATTTTTTTGGTGGGAAAGTGTGCAAGCTGCGAAAGTCCTTATTGGGCTCAAACAAAGCCCAAGGGCCTGGTTTGATAGATTTATGTGTTTTTTTGAAGAGTTTGGATTTTGTTTAGGGACAGTCTGATCATACCTTGTTAAGTGTTCAAACACTAACAAGTTGAATATTATAATTGCGTAAGTCAATGATAATACTTTGACAGAAAAAGATCCAGATGGAGCAAATGAGGTTAAGAAACACTTAGCCAAAGAATTTGAGATTAAGGATCTCGGACCCTTGAAGTACTAGTTGGGTATGGAGGTAGCTAGATCCAAGGAAGGCATGATGGTGTCTCAGCGATAATATATTATTGGTTTGCTAAAAAAGACTGGCATGTGTGATCCAAGTAAGAATTTCTAAAGATACTATAGTTGAAAACGTGCTTCATGTACCCAAACTCTCCTCTAATCTCTTTTCTATCAAGAAACTAACTAAAGAATCTAATCGTCAAACTATTTTCTCCCCTGATATGTGTTATACAAGATCAACAGTCCCAGAAGATGATTGGACGTGCTAAAATAAAAAATGGTCTATAGAAAAATCTGAAGAGAATAAAAGTCTTGAAATGAACCAGGATGTTTCCTATGTCGCTACTTCTTTAGATAAAGTTTGGTTGCATCATAGAAGGCTAGGTCATCCACCTTTTGTAACATTGAAGAAAATGTTTCCTACTATGTTCAAGAATATTAATCTGAGTCTATACATTGTTATGAATGTGAATTTGCTATGCAAAAAAGAGCTTCATACACTGCTAGTTCTGAAAAATCAATCTTGCCTCTCATTTTAGTACACAGTGATATTTGGGGACCCTCCACTATCCAAAATACCACTGGAGCTAAGTGGTTTGTGTCCTTTATTGATGACCACTCTAGACTCAATTGGATATACTTGCTAAAACAAAAATCTGATGCGGCTAAAATCTTTCCTATTTTCTTTAACATGATTAGAACTCACTTTCATGCTAAAATTAAAAGGTTTAGGTTTGATAATGCTAGGGACTTTTTCAATAGCACCCTAGCATCACAAGGGATGATAGCACTTGTATCCCTTTTGGGTAGGTGAATATATCCAATAATGATACTTTTCAAGGCCTTGAAATCTAGTTTGCTTCTAATGTGAGCTCATGCACAAAGGCAACACATCCAAGGATTACGGTAACTAACCCTTGAGAGATGTGGAAGTCAGCTTAGTGTTTTTTTAGGATCTCAACTGGGCTAATGCCCCCAAAAGTTCTAGAAGGAAGCCTGTTAATAGGGTAGGCAGCGGTTAATAAAGCCACTCCCCAACAGGATTTAGGAGCATTTTTTTTTGAAATAGAAGGGCTATAGCCACATTTAGGAGATGATCGTTTTTCCCCTCAGCCACCCCATTCCACTGCGGGGTATAAACAGAGTCAAGGAGATAACACCTTGTTTATCAAGCACATTGGTCCAGGAAAACTATGTATTTTAATTGTTTATGTGAATGACATCATGGTGACAGGGAATGACCTTGAGAAAATTAATCAACCCAAGAAACACCTTTAAATAATTTGATATAAAATCCCCAGGGAAGTTGAAAATATTCTAGGAGGTAGCCTATTCCAAAAGAGGTATCTTTATATCTCAACAGAAATACATTATGGACTTATTAAAGGAAACTGGGAAACTTGGTTTGTAAACCTGTGGTCACACTTATTGAACATAATCTTAAAGTAATGCTCCTGCTGACAAACCTGTTGGGATCCTATGTTATATCAAAGAATTGTTGGCAAACTAATCTATCGGCCTACAACAGACCAGATATTGCATTTGCTGTGAATGTAGGTGTATGCAGAACCCCAAAGAATGTCATTGGCTGATTGTGGAAAGGATACTGAAGTCTCTTAAAGGAAATACAAGGTGTGGGGTCATGTTTCAAAAGCATGATCAGATGACACTTGAGATATACACAGATGCTGACTATGCGTATTGATGACAAAAAGTCAACCTCTAGATACTGTGCATATCTTGGTGGGAATATGATCACTTGGAGAAGTAAGAAGCAAAATGTGGTCACTAGATCCAGTGTTGAGGCAGAGTTTATAGCTATGGTTGTTGGTATTTGGGAACTCATATGGATCAAGATCATCCTTGAAGACTTAAAGATTCCATGAGAGAAACCTACGTAGCTATATTGTGATAACCAGTCAACTATCAATATTGCACATAATCATGTTCAAGCATGACGGGACTAAACACATTGAGGTGGGCGGACATTTTATCAAAGAAAAGATTGACGGTGGACTCATTTGCACCGCATTCATCCAGTCTAAAGGTCAACTTTGCTGACAATCTTCACAAAAGGCCTTCCAAGCAAAACCTTTCATGACCTCAGAAGCAAAATAGGAATGGCCAATCCATATACCAGCTTTAGGGGGAGTGCAGAAGAAAATGTTTATTTTATTTTATTTTATTGTAGCCCTTAAGTTTTATTATGTTGCTTCCAGCAGTCCTTTTCAACTTGCAAGTTTAACGTCTCATTTAACAGGCTGTTTGCCTAATTATTCTAATTAGTCAAACTAGTAGTTATAACCTTATTATCCTATTTAAACTTCTAGTAATCCTGCTCATTATTCAATACTAACAAACACCCTTACAGCCTGTACTAAGTGTTTCTGCCTTTACGACTTGTTTTAGGCGTCTCCAATCTGATATATACTTACAATATTATAGCATAGTTGCCTATATAAACATATAAATTTGTTGAAAGATGGTCTTCTATTAGTGATAATCTATGTATTAATCTAGTGCTAATTTTGTATGGATTAGCTGTTTTTCTGTCCTAGTAAGGCTAATGAACAGAAAACTGTTTTTCCTGTTCATTAGCCGTTAGAAGACTTTACGGATTAGTTTATAGCCGTTGGAGGCTTTTCTATAAAGTGTAATCAACACTTATCCTACCCGATAAGGAGTTTTATCAATAAGAAAGTTTCTCTTCTTCTTTTTCTCTCTTCTTTCTCTACTTCTACATGGTATCAGAGACTGTTCTTACAAAAACTCTGTAAATCTCTTTTTCAAAATGGCTCATGAGCATTCTTGAGAGGTTAACTCAAGGGAAGAAGCCACAAATCCTTCTTCTGGACCACTTTGAACCCTCTATAATGTCATTTCCACTCCTAAACTCAATGGTGATAACTATCTCCGGTGGTCTAGATCCATCAGACTCCTTATCACGAGGGAGACAAGGAAGAATTCCTTCTTGGAGAGAGCAAAGCACCGAGGAAAAGGTCGGCCCTAACTACAAGAAGTGGAGGGTTGACAACAACCAAGTCATGGCAATTCTTACGGGGTCTATGACCAGCGATATCTCTCTTGAGAACTTCATTCTTATGGACCTTCTTTGAGGAGATATGGAATGGAGGCTGCTTGATCTTTATTCAAAAAATGAAAATATCTCTGCCGTCTATGAGATTGAAGCTAAGGTACAAGATATGAAGCAAGGTGATCTTAGTGTCACCATGTTCTACAACTCTCTGTCTAAGTCTTGGCAGTGACTTTGAGCAGTTTGGAAAATATTTCTGGCGATCTCTGATGATGCAAAGACTTATATGTCTTTGAAAAATCAAAGAAGAATCTTCAAGTTCTAATGGGACTTAACTCCAATCTTGATGATGTGAGGGGAGGATATTAAGTAAAAACCCCTCCTACGTCAAAGAGGTTTTTCTTTGAGGTTAAACATGAAGAGAGTAGGAGGAAACTCATCTTTGAGTAATACTACTCCTCCTATATCTACGGAAAAGCGATTGCTCTTTTTACTAAGAGTGTATCCCAATCACAGTCCACTCAAAATCGAAACAAAAGAACATAAGGCACTGTCTGTGAGCCTTTGTAAAAGGGCAGGCCATACAAAAGAGACTTCTTTGGAAAATCCATGGCAAGCCTCTAATTGGAAACCTAAAATTATGAAAAGTTCGCCAAATTTGCTACCTTTGAGGAACCTAAGTGCGAGAATGAGTTCGAGAAAGAGCAAATTGAGGCTCTAAAAGGCTTCTATCTGCTCAAACTTCTCAGATTCTTTGCTCCTCAAGGAGTTGCAACTATGGATAATGCAGTGTGTGCCTTAATACTATACGATAATCATGTGATTAGAAATATATGGCTTGTTGATTGGGGCCTCAGGTCATATATATTGGAAACCACGAACTCTTTATAAAAATCACCAAGTGTGTTTCTCCTCATACTATAAAGATTCTTTGATGGGACTTCTTCCCGAGTTTTTAAATGCTGGGGATGTTATAATCAATGAAAAGATAACTCTTAAGAATGTACTTTATGTTCCTAACTTGCAATGCAATCTTTTATCTGTAAGCAAACTTGTAAAAGACTCAAAGTGTCTTTATCTTGTTTCAATCTAATGGTTTGTAAGTTTCAGGACTTATGCTCCAAGATGGAGATTGGCGATCTTTGAAGCTTACTCTGAATTTGTTTGTATTCAAGACTCACTTCAGCGACAAGTTTTTGATGATATTCTAGAGGCCTAGCTTGATTATAACAAGTCTGTTTCTACTTGTAATCAGTTATGTTATTACATTATAGGTTAGGACATCCTAATTTTGCTTATATGAAGAATTTGTATCCTGATCTTTTTAATGGAAAAGCTATTTCTGATCTTTCTTGTGAAGTATGTCAACTTGCTAAACATACCAGATCTGTTTTTCCCAGTGGAGGTTATTCTCCATCCAGACCTTTTTCCTTGATACACAGTGACATCTGGGGTCCTTCTAAGAAAGCTACAACATCTGGAAAAAGATGGTTTGTAAGCTTTATAGATGACCATAGTAGAGTCACTTGGCTCTTTCTTTTAAAGGAAAAATCTGAAGTTGGTGAAATTTTTCAGAATTTCTATACCATGGTCAGAACTCAGTTTGAATCTAAGATTCAAATACTGAAAACTGATAATGGCACAGAATATTTTGAGAAGTCACTTGCTAAGTTCCTAACTGAACAAGGCATTGTTCATTTGAGCACTTGTGTTGATACCCCCCAACAAAATGGGGTGGCAGAAAGAAAAAATAGACATTTGTTAGATGTGGCAAGAAGTATTATGTTCACTATGCATGTACCAAAGTATTTATGGGGTGATGCAATTCTAACAGCAACCTACTTGATCAACAGGATGCCTCGAGGGTCTAAAATTGAGAACTCGATTGGAATTCTTAAAGATCACTACCCTAAGTCTCATCTTTACGGTAGTCTTCTATGAAGGTGTTTGGAAGTACTTGTTTTGTACATATCCATGCCCAACTGAGAGGAAAACTTGATCTAGATCTGTGAAATGTATTTTTGTGGGTTACTCCTCCACTAAAAAGGGGTACAAATGCTCTTTGTCCACTACTAAGAAAGTATACACCACTATGGATGTTACCTTCTACGAAAATATGCCCTATTACGATTGCATCAACTCAAGGGAAGGTTTTGATGAATATCACAACTCATGGAACATAGTGGTTCTAGAGAGGTGATAATAGTGTGACTATTCACGAAACTCAAGGAACTTCCAATGAGGAATCGAGAAAATGATGGTGTCCTCCTCCTGGTCCCACAAATGAACCTAGTGTCATTGTGTACACGAGAAAAGGAAGGCGAGTTCATCAAAATCCTGAGATTCTTGACACTGAGATCTTAATGACCAAGGGTCATCACATGAAAATAATGATTGAAGAATCCTCGGCCCGATGACTCGAGGGTTCCAATGAAATGGTAGGTGAACTTGATGAGAGGCCTATTGCCCAAAGAAAAGGGGTTAGGAAGTGAAGTGCACCATGATCATCCCTTGTATAACTACTTGTCCTATGACAAGTTGTCACTATTTTTATGGTTTCACTACCGGCTTGGATAAAATTAGCATTCTAAGAATGTTTACCATGCTATGCAAGTCCCTGAATGGAAAATTTGCACTAAATGAAGAAATGCATGCTCTCATTAAGAACAAGACTTGGAAGATCACTCCCTTGCCAAAGGTAAACATCGAGTGGGATGTAAGTGGATCTTCTTTGTCAAATACAATCTTGATGGAACTCTAAATAGGTATAAGGCAAGGCTAGTGGCCAAAGGTTTCACTCAATCTATGGGATTGACTATCATGAGACCTTTGCCCTGTGAGCCAAGCTAAATACAATCAGAATTCTCATGAGTATTGCAGATTAACCTTGATTGGCCACTCACCCAAATTGGATGTTAAAAATGCCTTCTATATGGAGAAATCCAAGAGGAAGTGTATATGCATCTCCTCCTGGATTTGAAAGCCTAGGGGAGAAAAGAACTGTCTGCAAATTAGAAAAGTCACTCTATGGACTCAAGCAGGTCCCGAGGGCCTGGTTTGGGAGGTTTACAACCTTTATGAAAAGGAATGGCTTTAATCAATGCCACTCTGATCATACTTTATTTACAAAGTTCGGATCGGGAAAACTCACTGTGTTAGTAGTTTATGTTGATGACATCATTCTAACGAGGAAATGATGATCTGAAATCGAAACATTAAAGATATGTTGGCTTACGAGTTTGAAATAAAGACTTGGGAAATCTAAAGTATTTCCTTGGAATGGAGATTGCCGAGAAGTGCGATGGAATCTCCATGTCCCAAAGAAAATACACCCTAGATCTCTTAAAAGAAAGCGGGATGCTAGGGTGTAAGCCTCTTTGAAACACTGTTGAACTGGCCTAAAGCTAGGGAATGAGTCGATAGCCCTCACGGTGGACAAAGGGAGATATCAAAATTTGGTAGGAGACTTATCTATTTATCTCATACCGGGCACGATATACATTTTCTTTATCAGAGTTTGGTGAGCCAATTCATGCATCAACCTCTGAGAAAGACACATGCAAGTTGTTGAAAGAATTCTAAGGTTTTAAAGAAAAATCTGGACGGGGCCTTCTCTTCAAGAAGGGTGTGTCAAGGAGGTAAAGATCTACACCGATGTCGACTATGCAGGGATAAAACCAATGGGAGATCAACTACGTGGTCTACCACCTATGTTTGGGGTAATCTCACCACATGGAGGAGCAAAAAGCAACATGTGGTCTCAAGGAGTAGTCTTTGAATCGAGAATTAAGGGCATTGGCACTTGGTGTTTGTGAAGGCATCACGGGTAAAAAGGGTACTTAATGAGCTAGGGTTCAAAATTCTGAACCTACTCAACTCCTTTGTGACAATATACGCTTTAAGTATTCTTTGAGAATCCTACTCATCATGATAAAACAAAGCATGTTGAAGTGGATAGGCATTTCTTAAGGGAAAAAGTTGACAATGGAGATATAACCCTTGTTCATGTGAAGACTCAAGATTCAAGAACAAGTTCTTTGATGTTTTGACCAAGCTGTTTCAACTCAAGTCTTTAACCATCTTCACTCCAAGTTTGGATGCATCAACATCTACAACCAAACTTGAGGGGAGTGTTGAAAGATGGTCTTATTAGTGATAATCTATGTATTAATCTAGTGCTAATTTTGTATGGATTAATTTGTTTTTACTGTCTAGTAAGGCTAATGAGCAGAAAACTGTTTTCTGTTCATTAGCCGTTAGAAGACTTTCTGGATTAGTTTATAGCCGTTGGAGGCTTTTCTATAAAGTGTAATCAACACTTATCCTACCCGATAAGGAGTTTTATCAATAAGAAAGTTTCTCTTCTTCTTTTTCTCTCTTCTTTCTCTACTTCTACAAAATTATATAATCATAACCGTACAATAGGATTCTTTGTTTTGCACTTACTACAAAAAGAGCCTGACACACCAAACAAAATTGTTCGAAGTTGCATGGAAAAAAAAAATAAAGGATTAGAAGGGGAGCTCACATTGCCAACTCAACCAGGGGTGAAGAAGGCTCACAGGACACGTTTCGCGGCTGGACTAATCAAAAATTGACTAGTTAAAAAGTTTATGGAGACCCTTGAGAATCCAACATGCCCGTTAGCATTTACCCTTCACTCAGGTAGTGCACGAATCACATGAACCTACAGATTCTACCTTCTCCACTTATAAGCCAAGTACAAGTAGCAAAAGGATCACCGTTGCAGATGGATTTAATGCTAATTTTACAGGCATTGAGACATCAAACTCAATAATGATCTAATACGGTTATTTTGGAACTCTAAAGCGACAACCTATGTTACATCGATACGGATACGCGGATACAGAGAAACAAGACTTTAAGAAAATATAAGAACCGTACGCGGTAAATTGTAAAAATTAAAAATAAGACTACAATGTAATTTGAAAGAAATACAAGGACCAAAATGTAAATATAAAACAATTAAGCACCAAATAATTCATAGGTTGTTGGTATGGATATTCTTCTGTGACATTTTCACAAGTGGGTGGGGTTCATTAAAAAAAAGGCCTGCCCTTTAACAACTTCTAGATTGTGGGTTGATTACTTCATGCTCTGCATCCACAATTCATCAAAGAATTTAATAGAAATTGCAGAGAAACGCCGGTCTGACGCTTTTACAAGCAAGGAAAAAGAAAAAACGCAGCAACTTCCGGCGGCAGCGTTTAGCGGAAGCTCATTTAGAGCACAGGCGGCAACTATGGTATGTAACTTGAGAAAGATCAAAGCTGGAAACTGTTGAAAATGGGTGTATATTGAAATTTTTAAGGGGAATATGTATCCGGAATCTGAAAATTGCAAATTTGGTCCCATACATATTTTGAGCCGTATTTCATGTATCCGTCACGTAGTGTCGGACACATGACACGCTAAGCTGAAGTGTCTGTGCATCAGAGGCGACAACTCTGGTATCAATACTGATATTATCAATTTGAAATTCATGTAGGCTATGTTCTGTCTGGTTAAACATTTAATTTAGGATGGTTGAGCCGATTGTTTGAACAGGACACACCACCAAAACAACAAAGCGGTTCTATGATCAGTTGAAGTTAAGCAACACAAAATCACTTTTACACTGCTAGCGGTGTAATGTCACATTAAAAATCTTACATAAGTCCATTCCAATCCACACAACCAACATAGAAGCCTCATACTCTCTACATAAAAGCAAGATTTCAGAGGAGGGGTGGAAAGAACAAACCACAATAATAACGTTGACTCATTTCACAAAAATTATGTTGACTGATTTCATACAATCCCTCAAGCCCCAGGCACAATCATAAAAACAAACAAAACCCTCAAAGAGGACAAGGTATAGAAGAAAAATATTTAACTTTCAAGATTTTAAAATCGAAAGAACCTTTCAAGCTTCTCATTAAGGCGAGAACGGAGCTTTCTCAATTCTGCACATGAAAAAGATATGTTGATCAGATTGTGCAATGAATTTAAATGTAAGTACTGTTATCCTTCTATTCGCCCAACTACAAGGGATTAATAGCACACGACCAACAATTAAGGTAAACAGAATAAAGTAGAAAGTCAACCATCTCACTTTCTAGAAGGCGGTCAATAGCTAAAACCCAGTTAAGGCGCACATATGCATCAATTTCATATCCAAACTACCTACTGAAAAGCTAAATTTAAGAGGAGGAGATGGAGGAGAACAAGCCACAAAAATAGTGCTCCCTGATTTCACAACTGATGCTGAAATTTATCCACATGCTCAAGCCCCAAGTACAACCGTAAATACAAGCGGAAGCCTCTAAGGCGATAAGAAATACTGAGAAAAACATTAAAGTTCAAGATCTTGAAATGAGCGAACCTTTCAAGCTTCTCGTCAAAAGCAACTGAAGCTTTAAGCCTAGATCTGCATTTGAAAAGAAAGTTGATCAGAATGTGCATTGGATTTCAATGCAAGTACTTTTATCCTTCTTTTGCCCTAACTCCAGAAAGCCAAAGGAGATTATTATCTCACGACCAACAATTATGGTAAAATATGACAAATTTAACAAATGAAATAGAATAAAGTAGAAAATAAACCGTCTTACATTGTAGAAGACAATCATTAGCTAAAACACATTTAAATAGCATATGCATCATTTTCATATCCACACTACTACTTACTAAAGCTAAATAGGGGGGTAAAGGAGAACAAGCCACAAAAATTGTTCTGAAATTCATGTGTTCCCCAAGCCCCAGCCACGACCATATAAACAAGCGGAAACCTCATGAGCGATAAGGAATAAGAGAAACATAATAAAGTTCATGATCTTGGAAACGAAAGAACCTTTCAAGCTCCATGTCCAAAGCTTCACTTTCAGCTCTGCAGTTGAAAATGAGAAGTTCATCAGATTGTACATTGGAATTCAATGCATGTACTTTTATCCTTCATTTGTCCAACTCCAAAGGCCGGAGAGGGATTAATATCTCACGACCAACAATTATTGTAAAAAATTTACAATGACACAGAATATATTAGAAAATAAACCATCACATCTTGGAAAACAATCATTACTTAAAACCCATTTAAGAGCATATGCATCAATTTTATATCCAAACTACCTAAAAAAAGTTGTCCCCATAATATGAATTGACTTGCACATAAACAGAACCAATGTAACAGAAAGCCATCTGCTATCTAGCTATAAGCAATAAAGACATTTAAACACGTGTTTGCCTTAGAATTATCATCATAACACAATCTCAGTTCAATTTCTAATTTTATCGTATAACAAAGAAATGTAATTTTATCAAGGGATATTGTAAACATGCTGCTCACATGAAAGTATATACATTTGACATTAATGAAATCCATAACTGGAGTGGAAAGCGACTGATTGTATCTTCTCAAAGTAAGGGACAGACATTCCAAACACACTTGGTTGGACACCCACTCTAAACAGCCCAAGGCAACAATATAGATGTTTCGTATGAGCTTCAGGGGAAGATATGAGTCAACATGAGCATTGTACCTACTGTATACCCTACTCATCCCACCATATCATTGAAATATAACATAAGGAATTATATAACAATATAGCTTTCTAGCAAAATATACTTTGAACTTTAGTTGCACAATACAATGATGATATAACTAAAATGTGTAACATTTCAAATGTCTATTTAGATTTTCTACATAGCATTTTCTATTTTTCAGGTTGTATATACCAATCATGCTTTTTAATGAGAGAACAGCACATAATCGACATGGGGTTGCCAGCTGAAAAGTATCCTAACCATGCAGAGAAAGAAGGATGGGAAGTGCTCGGGTGGATTCAGGTAAAGGGTTATAGGAGGACCCACAACCTGCAATTGGCATCCCCACTCAAAGGTGTTGGTTGGTTCTAATTAGACAAGCTAAGAGCATTGTCATAAAATTCAAGCAAAATCAATGACCATGCATGTGATTTATAAGGGAATAAGTCTGAATAAATGTTTTTACATCTACATGCTACTAGGTGTCTTCATGGTTAAGAATCACAACACTCGAAACATATATTCTACTGAAAAAGTATAACCGGTATATATTAGCACAAAGAGGCTACAAGTATAACCTGCAAGTTATTGAAAAGAGAATGACAAAGAAAACAGCACACACACAAAGTCGACTACAAACTCATCTCCTTTGGTTCTCAAGTCAGTTACTTCATCAGGAAAAGAATAAACTGGAACCATGTTAAATAATTAAGAGCACAATTTCTAGATGGTGTTTTGTTTCCTCAATGACATTGAAGTCAACCAATTACTATCTTAAAATAAGGGGCAGAAGCACACCTGAGGCGATCCAAACCAAACCTGCAGTTACATTAGGATTAAAATTTGGTTTGCAATATACAAATCCCCAAATATAAATGAAAAACAATAACTACATACCAATAATTGGACAGGACCTTTCCAGCATAAAATGAGACCACCATACCACATACTCCTGCATATCGGCAGAATTGCAAGTCAATATTTAGGATTAAAAAAAAAATACATACATACATACAGACATATATATATATATATATATATATAAACGATCCAAATAATAATCATGGTAGTGAACCTTGAATGAAAGTTAACTTAGCTGGTGCCGGATCTGCAACTCGGGACGTACTGTACAAAGCCAAGGCATCAGTAACACACCAAAAAAAACCACGGTGTACTGAAATGAAAAGAAAATACCTGCTGTATAACCGAGCACCTGACCGAGCACCTAGCCTCCCAGAGATGTTGCGCCTGCAGCCGCAAACAGTAAAAATTACAATTTTTAAACAAAAACGAATTGCAAAAACAAATTCATCGAAACCTAGTTTTGCTGATACCAAATATTCGCCATTCTGATTGCGGGATCGGTTAGGCCCCTCGCAATTTTATGGGTGATGCGGATGGAACCAAAGTGGACAAAGATAAGGTAGGAGCAGACCGCAGAATAGGGCAAAGTTGAACGGGAAGAGATTTTAGGGTAGTGATAAGGGCGGATCTATCTTTTATTTATTTCGGTAGTCTTACATACATTACATTTCATCCATTACATCATCCACAACATCATCCACACCACTTGCGTTTAGTCAGGGCCACAAAAATATTTCTCTCGATCGTGGACGAGGATCATCCACTACATCATCCACTACACTTTTGTGTAGTGGACATGCATTTTCCTATTTATTTTGTTAATCTACTACATCCGTTTTCAAAATGTAAGCTCCAATTTTTCACACGATTTTTAAAGTTGATTAAATTAATTATATGTCATTAATTTTGATGAAAAAGAATAAAATTGCGAATAAAACTAAAATGACCTTTTAATTTTATTTTTTAACAAACCTTTTAATTATTATTAATGCAAAGTAATGAAAAGTGGATAAGTATATAATAGTGAGGGGTAAAAGGAGAAAAATGTAATAAATCTTTCAGATTGATTATGCAAATGGATTTACGTTAAAAAGCCAAAAAACTAAATTGACTTGCATCTTGGGACGGAGGTATTATATCTATATCTATCTACTTGGTCAAATGCTCGTCTTATGCATGGGAAACATAACATCTTAATCATTGGTGACTTTTGTGGAGTAAATCGGATATGGAGCGGGTAGCGATTGATTATTTTCGGAATATTTACTCATCAAATGGAGTAGTTATTAACTTGGGTGACACTGCAGTTTACTGAGTTGGTGCAAGCTAACAATGATTCTTAATTGAGGCTTTTACGCGGGAGGAGGTTTTGGCGGCTTTAGGCGGCTACCGGGAGGAAGTCGTCGAGGGCGGATGGTATTCATGTCATTTTCTTGCAAAAGCGTTGGGGCATTGTGGGTGAGGATGTCATGCAGGTTGTTTTTGATGTTTTGAATAACAGGGCAGACTTGGGTCAGTTGAATGAAACATATATCTCACTTATCCCGAAGGTGGCTACGCTTAATGTCATGACGGAGCTCCTGCCAATTTCCTTATGCAATTCGATTTAGAAATCAATCTTTGGGTAGTGGTGAACATGTTGAAATGGGTGATTAATGATGTAATCTTTGGGAATTAATGCGCATTTATTTCTGGCCGATTAATCACTGATAATGCGATTACCGCTTTTGAAGCCTTTCATTCTTTGAGTTCCGGCACATATGGTTGTCATAATCATGCAGCGTTGAAGTTAGATATGGCTAAAGCTTTCGATAAAGTAGAGTGGGGATATTTGTGGGGTGTAATGGAGCACATGTGGTTTCCGCTTTTTTTAAATTTGGTGCACCGGTGTGTTCTATGGTTTCTTTTCGAGTCCTCATCAATGGTAGATCGAGCATGAGAAGTATTCCCGCTCGGGGGGATCGTGAGGGAACCCATTGTCGCCACTTTCTCTTTATCATCTGCGTGAGGTTCTTTGCCTTGTTAAGCGATTATGTGCGTCGAAGTCTTTGCGAGGCATATGCTTTGGCAGGGAATCGGATGTTTCCATCTCGCATCTTTTGTTCACTGATGAAAGTATGCTCTTCATTGAGGTCTTGGATGGGGCGGCTGAGGCCATAATGGATTTGTTCCACGGGTAAGGTTCTCTCTGGACAGGCAATCAATTTTCATAAGTCGAGCTTATATTTTTCAGAGCTTATTCCCATGTAGGTACAAGAGCTAATTTCACATACGCTACAAATCCCACTTGGGGATGGTTCGGGAAAGTATCCGGGAATGCCATATGTTACGAGCCAGAACAAGCGGCAAGTGTTTGGGTTTCTTAAGGACAAATTATGGAAGTAGTTGTCGGGCTGGAAGGATAAATTACTATCTTCAGCTGGGAATGAGGTCTTTATTAAGTCTGTTCTTCACGCGATCCCAACATTTATCATGTAGTGCTTCAAACTGCCAACTACCTTTATCAGGGAGTTGGAGAAGGAATTTAGAGGGTTTTTTTTGAGATATTGATAATAAGAAGAAAATCTACTAGAAGAATTGGGAGCCTTGTTATCTTCTTAAAAACCTTGGAGGGTTGGGTTTTCGAGATCTAGAGTGTCTCAATATAGCTCTGTTAGCCAAGAAGTCGTGGAGGCACTTCACCTTACTAGCTTCCTTGTCGGCACAGGTACGGTGTGCAAAGTATTATGGGGATAATATTGTCTTGGCAGCCCGTTTGGGAGCCAGACCCTCTTTCCTTTGTCATAGCATTTTGGAGGGAAGGGACTTGATAATCAGTGGGATGAGGTCGCGTATGGGGGATGTAAATTCGGTGTTCGTATTTCAAGATGCATGGATGGAAAGGCAACCCACTTTTCAAATATCGTTTGCAGGTTATGAGCTTCCCACTAGTGCTAAAGTATCTGATTTATTCATTCCTAACACGAGAGTATGGGACGCCCACCGCATTAGAGGCTTGTATCGGGCATGGGAAAGTGATGCGATCATGGCCATTACTGTTGCTCCAAGCAAGCACTCGGATATACGGATTTGGCATTATGATAGGAAGGGTGTTTATACGGTGAAATCAGGGTATTTTTTTAGCCCTCTCCCTCTATCGATCTGCGTTGTCTTCCTCGCGGCCTTTGTCATCGGCAATGGCAGATAAAGTGCGGCGTTTGTGTTGGTAATTACCTATAAAACCACGTATTCAGCATTTCGTGTGGAGGTGTTTGCATGACTGCCTAGCTGTTGGGCACGACTTGCTGCGACGACAACTCGGTGACGGCCTTTTGTCTGGCGTGCGGGGAGTCCATGGAGACTTTCAAGCACACTTTGTTTCAATGTGAGTTGGTTGATAGAGTATGGCAAGCGTCCCATTTCGGCTAGGTGCTGGAGTACCTGGACTCCTCCTCATTTGGAGACTTAGTCATGCGATTGGTAGATGAGACGGTAGTAGCAAAGGTGGCACATGTGCTATGCCTTTTGTAGGGTATATGGAAGGCCCGGTGTTATGCTGTTTTTTGGGAGTCGATCAGTGCGTGTCTTGGCAGTTTGTGAGCAGCCGCTCAAGGGAGTTTTTCAAGGCAATGGAGGCCTTTTCGAGTGCACCAACCATGTCAGCTTCTTGCAGATAAGTGGCAGAGGCCGGTTGCGGGAGTAGTAAAGTGTAATGTGGATGCGTCGGTGGTTGATTATGGGGCCGGAGTGGGTATATTATTCCGAGATCATCACGGTGAGGTGCTGGACAATGGAATTTATGGAGTTGCAGGCTACTGACTTGGCATTGGTGGAGGAAGCGCGACTGGGAGTCCCCTCCATGGTTGTGGAGAGCGATTGTTTGGCTTGCGTTCAATGGCTTAATCGACCGTCGGAGGATGTCACTACTCTAGGCTGTCTGACCCAGGATTGCTTTTCTCGTCATATAATTTTGCTTCAATTTCTTTTTCTTTAGTTAGGCGTGTGGAAAATGTTATGGCACATCTTTTAGCTCGACATGCACTGTCGATTGAGGATGTGGTCTCTTGGGGTACTGTGCCCCATGAGGATGTTATCGCCGCTTGTTGGCGGATGTGATTTAATATAAAAGGGTTTTGTTTCTCAAAAAAATAAAATAAAATATCTCAAAAGTCTTACATCAACGAAATCCAAAGTCTTACCAAGTATGAATTCTCAAAAGAAAATGCAACAACAATCTTACAACATAGTTTCAAAATAAAAGTATGAAAAATATCAACAAAGTATCGTCAAACATCGTCCTCAAAGTCCTCGTAAAGCTCATAATCAACCTGTTCATATTTTCTCCCGACAAAGCAAACAAAACAAATATGCAAAATAGGTAAGTATATGAGTACTCATCAAAAGGCAGAAGCTATTGTTTTAATTAAGTTTTTCAACGAATGTCAATATTATTATTAGGTTATCTTTTTCAGACCAACACCACTCTAAGGTTCACTTCATACTCATCAACATGTCATGCCTGATTGTTTCTAACTTAACTTATCTTTGTTACATCAGCATTCAAGGGCACTAAGCGTGATGCTACTCACCACGAAGTATCGTTTACAACCTATTAGTAGATCACACCAATAGCCACGGGCTAGCCCCAATAGTACGCACGTTCTGCGAAGTCCCTCCATACTTAGGGTCTTGCAAACCTACGGAGTTGTTCACTTTTACTGACCGCCCACACATCGCGATATAAACTTGTACCTTACCGAGAATGACATGATGTTTAGTCTTTTACTATACAAATATGCAGTTTATTAATCATTAGCTAACCACCTAAGTATTTTCAAGGTAAAACTCACTTAACAGCCCTACTCCCTCACTTAAACACTAGACACAACATCTTAAACACATACACAGACATTGATGAATAATAATTCATCAAATCACAAGCCAATCATGCTTTCCGGCGGTCCTGAACTTCAACTCTTAGGACGAATTCGTTCGGTGCCGGAACTAAATGCATCAGATATTTAATCATGGCTTGTTCATGATCATTTAATGTTATTGGATCAAGAAACAACATTCAAAACTGAATTCTGAGCTCAAAACAACTTCAAACACCAAAATAGGGCTTTTGGCGCGCGCTACCCATGCTTACCGTACGCTACACACGTTTGGCGCGCACTACAGCTTCAGAGCGCACGCTAAAAGCACTTTGATGACTTTGCCTGCATTCTGGACTCGTTTGGCTTTACCCCTCTTTGCGCGTGCTAAAACGGCTCTGTATCACTTTCTCTCTTCTGTTTTCATTTTAGCGCGTGCTAAAACCCTAAAACTGTCCCAAACTTCAATTTTCTGTACTTTTGCGAATTCTAACCAATTTCAAACATATTCTACAGCAATTGGAGAGCAAAAATTGCTATAAGTAATAGCACCGATCGAGACACTCGATATTAACACAACGGAAGCTTGTGCGATTTACGATATGAGACATAACTAATTAACCCTACGAGAAGGTGTAAGATTTACCTTATCGGAGAGAGATGATAAAATCGACCAAGGGAGAAGCCACAATCTTCCGGGTTGTATCTCCTAGCGACGACTGGTGGACGTCGATCCTCGCCGTAGAACCTCCTCGAATATGCACAATAAACTATTTTTTCTTCCTCTAATTTATGTAAGTGGCGCATTTTTTGATTGTGAATTGTGTTAGGAGGAACTTTTTTTATATAGGAAAATAACTAGCCAAGACAGTTATCCTTTTCACACCACAAAAAACCTATTCCCATAAGGAAAAGATATTTTTGCTACAAAATAAGAGATAATTCCTAAAAACCAATCTCTTAATTTTCTATTAATTATAAAACAAATAGATAATTAATTAATTACACATGTGACTTAATCTATAAAAATTTCTTTTCCTAAATTTATCCACAAGTGGCGCCATACATGTCATTGTTTTTAATAGAAAATGTCTTTTCTATATTACATATTATTTACCAAATAAATAATATTACATATTCATTAAATAGACCAACTATTTAATTTATTCTCGAGGTTCCATAAAACGAGAAAACACTCACGTGTTAGAGCCAACCGGGGACCATGGACTCATAATCGTAAGCTACAATAAATTAAATAAAATATTCATCGAACATAATATTTCTACTTAATTCATTAATTACGGAATTACGCCACCATAAATCCGAAACTGAACTCTATCAATTATAGATATAACTTATTCTCAAAACGTCGAGTCGAGTCGATAAGTGTCTATTGATATAATCATTACATACAAACTAACCCTCCATAGACTATCCGTAATGAAGTAGGATTATTTCCGTAAACCTTCTTCACTACATCTTATCCTTATTTACCATTAACCCACTAGTGATCAATTAGTTCATAACAAAGACGAACTCCCGGGATTGATCAGTTTCTAGGATCAACAAATAAAGGGATTGTCTTTCTACTTCCCGCAGGAAGGAATGAATTCCATATCTGTGAGACACACTTCTCACTCATTCCAGAATAGTGTCAACATGAAAGTGATTCGGACCGCGCCTCTTAGCGATCCTCAACGAACACATCAAACCCTATCCTGAAACAAGTAGGAGTCTGTAATCACTTCAGGATTATGGTTAATCCATATATGATCATCTTGTGATTTAATAAGATTTCTCAATCACGGAATTATATGAGAAACTCAGATTAAATCGGTCCAGTCCTATATGACTCTCATCATATATAAATGCCCCACTTAGACAACCAATGTCGACGGTCCGGATAGGGACGGTCACACCATAATGTGTTCGGGCGCATTAATGGTGGTTTAATCAATAGACCCCATACTTTGATTAAGTTCACCACGGACTAATAGTTCAAGTGTATCACCATATACTTAATCCTCATGTGTGACACACACTAAGTTATATGGCTACATATGATATGACTTGTGGTTTTCAGCAGTGTATTGCTTACAAGCACGAAGCAAGTAATAAGATGAGAATAAATCTGTCATTTATTAATTCTAAAAACAATTACATAAATTGTCTTTCGGGCGCTACTTCCAACAATCTCCCACTTACCCGTAAGGACAAGCAACAATTGTCTTTCGGGCACACTATATCTAACAATCTCCCACTTGCCCGTAAAGACAAGCAATGATTGTTTTTAGAGCACCACACCCTTATTCTATCTATCCACAACATTCTCCCACTTGCTCTAAAGCATATGAGATATATCTCCCAATTTCATACCCGTCAAGCGCTTATCAGTGACATTAGATGCCACGCGACTTGGTTAAACTGATCAGCTGGTTGTCGGTTTCGAGGTGATCTTTAGGACCGAAACGCCGCCTCTCTGCGCGGTCTGTCTGACCAGGTGGTATTTTCTCTCAATATGCTTTTGACCTCTTGTGATTGCAAAGATCGTTTGCATGAGCTACCTCTTAACTGTTTTCATAGTAAAATGGTATCGGCTCATCGAGACCTGGAATCACTTCCCGATCCAATAAAGAACTTCTCAAGCCACACTGCCTCTTTAGCTGCTCTTTAGCTGCTATGTATTCGACTAACATAGTCAAATTGGCAGTGCTGGATTACTCCAGACTGTAGCTCCATCACAATGAGTAAACACTGAGTCTAAGATCGATTCACGATCATCCTTAATCCGATAAAAAATCAAAATCAGTAAAGTCAACAACACTCAGGTTCGCACCTGAATACAGAAGCATATGATTCCTCGTTCTCTAAAGATACTTGAGGATGCACTAATACTGCTTTCAATGATCGAATCCAAGACTCGACTTTTAATAACCTGACTTTCTCTATCAAAAAGAGAATCTATCCCATTATCTCTATAACCGAAGTTTGAGAGAATTATTCCATGAGGGGTTGGGTAGGAAACCTCTCGTTGAATATTGCATACGAATATGCATTATCATCTTTAACCAATAAGATGCATGGGATATTGCCAACAACTTGTTCTCATGAATTTAACCGAATCAAATTCTAAGAATATAGTCCATTTCTCTTATTCAGAGAAGCTTTAGCTCGTCAGTTTTGGACTTTAGATAACACACTCATGTTGTTTTCAACTGTTGCAGTGTTATCTTTGTCATTAACACTAATACTCACTACTTTACCAATATTGATATCATAGTCTACAAAAAACTTATCAATATTCAGGTCAAGCCCACACATTTAAAACACGTGACCTTTAATGACCTAGAGGTTTGCTTTAATCCACCAATGGATATAAGCATAGGCAGTCTATCCGCCATTGGCTTTAAGCTAAAACCCTTATGTTCCGAATGAATTCAAGCTCCATTGTACGGCAAGAAAGTTTCAGGGCATCACCCCTGTTAATCTTCATGCTTTTCACGGAGTTAAGCAAGGTTGAGCGGTGAGAAAGTATAAGGGCATCACCCCTTTTTAACTATCTACTTCTCAGGAAATTAACCCTAGACTACTCGGCTTGCTCTGAAAGTTAAACTTTCTCATTCATTTGTCTCTTCTGCACGTAGATCCAATTACTCCCACTGGGCCTGAGACACTCAGGTGGTTCTACAAGATTGTGAATAGAACTGGAGTACCAAAACTCCATTTACAGGCTTATGACTTTAAACCAACCTCTTTTATCAAAATCCTATACAGTCCTTGCAAAATGACCATAGGCTATTAATTACCCCCAGCAGACTGTTAAGTCTACATAATCACAGCGGGTCAATGGTTAAACCATACTCCCACTGCATTTGGGTGGATTGATATTCTGATATAGTATAGCAGTATTTATCAGTGTAACCCCAACAACCAATGTTGGATATGGTCTAATTAAATCAGATAGTAACACCTTGAGTAACTGTACTTCGAGGTCTAAGGTTGTTATCTAAACAATCTTTTAGAAAGGATGTAAAAGTGTAACCGTCACTATCCGATCTTAAGAATCTTATAACCAACCTTTACTCATTGCATTAAGATATTTCACGAGCAGTCACCATCTGAACGTGTATGCGAAATCTCCAGTCCTACCTTCAAGCACTAAGTGCTAAACGCCTCTATTTACGGAAGTGGAGTAAACGTAGTTCACTCCTTATCCATAAATTGATAAGCATCCGCTAGGTAGACTTCTCGGTATTACATAATCATGCAAACCGTATTTTGCAACCAATATCTTAATTGAGTTAAGCAGTGTAATGTAGCATATCAATAACTATACAAGATAATCTATGGTTTATCCTTTCAGTGAAATCATTTCACTCGGAGGTTGACCAAGCATCGGTGATAAAACCATGCCTTAGCTTATATCTAAGCATTGAATACTTATTTCTCTGGTGACATCAGAGATTAGTCCAAATATTTAGATAAACTAATCGGCGTTTCGAGTAGTCAATAGACAAAAAAAGTCTATTACTCAAAAGCTCCCACTAGCTTGTATCCTTCATAAGACCCCGAAGGTTAATATGAACAAGCTATGATACTTCTTTAGCTCTATTAACCTTTCCAAATCGAAAGGTTACTTAGTCATTTTTCCTTTGAGTAGTGTTCCTAGACTGGGAGATAGGAATCACCCTTAGCCAGTCTTTAGATCTTATCTTTAGGATATATGCACTAATTAATAGATGCTGAAGAATCGTTTATCTAAACATGGAAACCATTTGTCTTAATAGTTTATGATGTGTTAGTGTTTTACATATACCTTTTCAGCATTACTTAGTGGTTCTGACTTTATCAAACAAAAGTCCGAGCCTCGGAATCGTATACAAATGTCATATTCACTTTCTTTAAGGCAACTATATTATCGATGTGAAAGTGAATCCATTTGTTCCAAACAAATCTAAAAACAAAAATTAATTTTCTGCGATATTCAAGGATTAAAATCCGAGATTTATTTCCTTACATCACTCCCACTATCTTAGCTGAAATAACTGCCCGTTGACTACTCTTCGTCATGAATGCCCAGATACCTTGTCCTTACAAAAGAACTTTAGCTTATGAGTCAAATTACTCGGTTAATAAAGTCTTTGAGGATTCATGGGTTGGTGATCCGAAATCACTTTCCTTATCCTATACTTTCTTGTAATAATATTTCGTTTTAGCCTTTAACTTATTTAGTTTTGATGACATACCTTTTTAGACATTCTTTCCCATTTTTTGATTTCTTTAAAGGAAATGGCCGCGAACTAGCAGTTCATTTGAGTAGACACTACTCGTGAATTGTGTGATGTCCTGTGAGATTGATACCAAATCATTCTCGTCATCTTTGAACTAATTTTATTTTGTCTCTCGTTCAGCACGAGTGACAGCAGTCACATTTTTTTTATCAAATGTCACTTAAGTTTGTAGGCTCAAGAGGATCATCCTCTTCTGAAAAATTAATTTGCATTCTCGATTTATTGAGTTCAACGTTCTTGTTACTTTTCCGTTTTTACGAAGTCATCATCAGTCAATTTATGATGTTTAGCAGTTTAGATACCTTGAGATGATGTGTAGTTGCGAAAATAAATAATGACAGAAATATAAATCAAATCAAACACCACAACAAATAAGAAATTTTAGGAATTATAAACGTGATGTCATGCATGCAGTTTATCCTACCATTCCAAGGATTTAATCTCACGCCTAGAGTGCCGCCGTAGGGTAGGTCAAAGAGGTGACAATTAAATTGAGACAATCTCTCTCAATAATTAAACCAATTGAGAATAAAACATCTCCGTTTAATTGTTGATTACCTTCCTTTTTCAACCAAGATTTCCTAAAATATCCTTGTGAGTGTGACCTACTGTTTCAGATTTTTAAATACGCCCCGAGTATGCCGCCGTAGGGTAGGTCAGCGACCCAACGAGTACTCAAAATCCTATCCTTTCGGAGACCAAGCCTTGAATTTTGATAGCGGTGAAGGCCATCCGTAGGGGGCCGAAATCAAAGCGGCACGAGGCGTCACCATTCTCTCACGTGCTTGTGTCAACAGTAGAGGCCGTGGGGTCGGTTGTCACCTTCCCCGCTCCCACTCGTTATTTTGAAATTTAAGTAGTCTCATTAGGATTTTCAGAATATCTTCACAATCCGAAAAACAATAAATCATGAATATTTAAGTTAATCCTCCCACTAGTTTATCGGTTCCAAATACCGTCTAACTAGTGTCACTTGTTCACGACTTTCCAATTTCTCGGATTTATAAATTCTTTGTGTAGACACTACACAATTAAAATTAACCAAGAATTTTATAATCCTAATCTATTAGGACTTCATAAATTTTCTAATAATTCGAAAAACAATAAATCACAAATTTCAAGCTCCCACTAGTTTATCGGTTTCAAATACCGTCTAACTAGTGACACTGTATTCATGATTTTCCAATTTATCGATCATGTAGAAAATCTCTTGTGTAGACACTACACAACAAAAATTCACCAATGAATTTTATAGTCCTAATAATGTCATGATAAAAATTCTGGGATTGTAGAATTTTTCGAATAAATCGAAAAACAATAAATCAAGAAAAGCAACTATCAACTTATCGGTTCCAAATACCGTCTAGTTGGTGTCCAATTTTTCATGATTTTCCAATTTTCGATTATCAAAATTCTAATTTTTGTAGAATTTTATCTCAATAATTTGAAAACAATAAATCTTTGAAAAGCAATCACCAACTTATCGGTATTAAACCCCGGCTGAGCTTTAACCGAGTTCACCGAATGGTGTCGGGATTGGCTAAGCCGACCCGTCCTCTTCGTTGGTTCATGTATGGCTGCTGGATGAATCGGGCTAAGGTTGCCCCATTGAGCCTCAGCTCGCCGGATAGCTTGACCTTGCCGGACCCCCGACGCTAACGTCGCACTTGGACGGGCAAGTCGAGTCGAGTCGAAGCCCTGTTGACCGCCCGAACCAATTTTCCGAACCTTTTGCTTAGTTGGTGTCCAATTTTTCCAATTTTTCAATTATTAAAATTCTTTTATGTAGTCACTACATAATTAAAAATCCACAAATGATTTTTAGATCCCAAAATTAAATTTACCGAGTAAATTTTATTTTATCATGTGAATTTTATATCTCTATAAAATTTCGTTCGTTTTAATTAATTTAATCAATTACCTAAACTAATCTAAATTAATTACGTTTTCATACATGTCTAATTAATATCATGATTAATTATCTACATGTATTCATATGCTAGGAATGTAATTCATGAATATGATGTATGTCATGGCATGGTTATTTCACATAAATTATCAAACATGAAAATAAATGCGTAAAAAATAAACCACTGAGATGGATCGTTGATATCTCATATGTAACCTATTTAAACTAGGGGAAAAAAGGAAAAAAAATTTTCTAAACATATGCGGCACTTGGTCTTCAACTTTGATCAAAAGATAAATTTGATGCTGCTGCCGCCGTCTTTTTCCCTTTTTTTTTTTTTTTTTTTTTTTTTTCACGTACGGAGAAAAAAAAATTGATGCAGCCACATATTCCTTTGCAGCCTCCCTTTTGTCTTCTTTTCCATTGGAGATTTTGTCCGACGGATCCGAAAAATAAAATCACTACTATGAAATTTAAATTGTAAAATTAATTTACATAAATCGTAAAATAAATTATATATATCTTATACTCGTATAATACTAATTATATGAGTTTACAATAGATCTAACGGTAAACAAGTACCAACCCAATCCATCTCGTCAACCACAATAATCAATCACATGATAAAATAAAAGATGCAATCTAATATGCAATTCAATTCCTAAATTAATTAATCATGCTCTCGATATCGTAAAAAATTAACCTGGCTCCAATACCACATGCTATATGTAATAGCAACGATCGAGACACTCGATCTTAACACAGCGGAAGCTTGTGCGATTTACGATATGAGACATGACTAATTAACCCTACGAGAAGGTTTAAGATTTACCTTATCGGAGAGAGATGATAAAATCGACCAAGGGATAAGCCACAATCTTCCGGATTGTATCTCCTAGCGACGACTAGTGCAAGAAACTAATTTTTCTTCATTTAATTTATGTAAGTGGCGCATTTTTTGATTGTGAATTGTGTTAGGAGGAACTCTCTTTATATAAGAAAATAACTAGCCAAAAGAGTTATCATTTTCACACTACAAAAAACCTATTCCCATAAGGAAAAGATATTTTTGCTATAAAATAAGAGATAATTACCAAAAAAATCAATCTTCTAATTTTCCATTAATTATCCAACAAATAGATAATTAATTAATTACACATGTGACATAATGTAGAAAAAAATTCTTTTCCTAAATTTATCCACAAGTGGCGCCATACATGTCATTATTTTTAATAGAAAATATTTTTTGTATTTTACATATTATTTACCAAATAAATTATATTGCATATTCATTAAATAGACCAACTATTTAATTTATTCCCGAGGTTCCATAAAACGAGAAGACACTCGCGTGTTAGAGAAGCCAACCCTTAATTAATGACCTATAATCGTGAGTTACAATAAATTAAATAAAATATTCATCGAACATAATATTTCTACTTAATTCATTAATTCCGGAATTACGCCACCATAAATCCGAAACTGAACTCTATTGATTATAGATATAAATTATTCTCAAAACGTCGAGTCGAGTCGATAATGTTGGATGTAATATCGCCGGATGGATCAAAGATCCACCCGATTACGCAGCGGAAAATACAAGATCTAGATCTAAACAATCAAAATACATAAATAATAAATCTAACTCACTGAGGGGTTAGATTTAACTACCGCTTTATGGTGAATAAACTCCAAGAACAATCTTCAATCCAAGATCCAAACTAGATGAGAAGACACAGTCTTCCGACGCGTGTCTCCAAGCACCACCAGGTGGATGGTGTTTCTAGCCGCCGGATCTCCTCGATATGCTACCTTAGAAAAACCCGAAGATTTTCTAAAACTTGAACCCAAGTATATGAGCCGAAAAATCTAAGCTCAATACTTCCAACATGTCGAAATATGTGTTGTGTGATATGGCTTGGGAGAACTCTATTTATATAGGAGAGTAATCATTGTCCTCTAAGGATTTAATAATTAAAAGATAATTATTAGATTAATCCTTAATTTAAATAAAAGATAAATATAATATATATCCCAAACAAATTAGGATAAATAAATACATTATCCAATATTTCATGATTTATCATTTAACAAATAAATAATTAAATCATATATCAAATAATTATCCAAGAAAACTAATTTCTTTCTAATTATTTAATACTCAAAAATGCGCCCCAAACCCTAGAAATAAGGGCCACACGTATTTTACACACATTGGGCCGAGTCCATGAAAAATTTCTTTTCCATGTATTTAATTATCTAGTCTAACTAAATAATTAATTCACATATCAATTAAATAGTCCAATCAAACTATTTAATTATAATTGAGGTGAAACGACGAGAAAACATATGCATGTTAGGAGCCACGTCGAGGACCATGGACCCATATTCAGTAGCTACAATAAATTAAATAAAATTATCCGTCAGACCGAACAATAATATTCATCTATTAATTCCGGGATTACACCACCATAAACCCGAAACTGAACTCTACCGAATATAGATAACTTATACTCAACTATGAGTTGATAAGCGTCAACTGATATAATCATTACATACGGATAAATCCTCCATAGACTGTTCGTTTCGATTCGGGATATCTCCGTAAACCCTTCTCGAAACCTCTTATCCTTATTTACCATTAACCCCCTAGTGATCAATTAGTTCATAACTAATATAATATGAACTCCGCGGATCGATCAGTTTTTAGGATTAACAAATAAGGGAACCGTCTGTCTACTTCCCGAGGAAAGGAATGGATTCCATATCTGTGATAGCACAAACTACTCACTCATTCCAGAATAGAGCCAACGAGAAGTGTCGGACCACATACTATGAAGTGATCCTTACTAACACATCAAACTTTACCCTACTCTCTAGCGTTAAATGCGTGATCACCTCAGGATTGAGATTAATCCATATATGATCATCTTGTGATTCGATAAGACTTCTCGATCATGGAATTATATCGAGAACTCAAATCAAATCGGTCTAGCCCTATATGATTATCCTCATATATAAATGCCCCAGTAGGTACTCAATTACCGACAGTCCGGATAAGACTGTCACACCTAAAGTGTTATGGGCGCATTATTAGCTAATTAATCTTGAGACCCAGATTAATAAACGCTACGGACTAAGTTAATTTTAAGTACATCTCACTAACTCAATCCTCTTGTGTATAGCCATACACTGAGTTATGTGATTACATAAACGAGACACTTAGGGTTTTCAGTAGTGTCTTAATTATAAGCATTCATGCATATAATAAGATGAATTATTAATTCTGTCATAAAACCAATTAGATAATTGCCTTTCGGGCACTACACCTAACAGATAAGTGTCCATTGATATAATCATTACATACAAACTAACCTTCCATAGACTATCCGTAATGAAGTAGGATTATTTCCGTAAACCTTCTTCACTACATCTTATCCTTATTTACCATTAACCCATTAGTGATAAATTAGTTCATCACAAATACGAACTCCCGGGATTGATCAGTTTCTAGGATCAAAAAATAAGGGGATTGTCTTTCTGCTTCCCGCAGGAAGGAATGAATTCCATATCTGTGAGACACACACTTCTCACTCATTCCAGAATAGTGCCAACGTGAAAGTGATTCGGACCGCGCCTCTTAGTGATCCTTAACGAACACATCAAACTCTATCCTGAAACAAGTAGGAGTCTGTAATCACTTCAGGATTAAGGTTAATCCATATATGATCGTCTTGTGATATAATAAGATTTCTCAATCACGGAATTATATGAGAAACTCATATTAAATCGGCCCAGTCCTATATGACTCTCATCATATATAAATGCCCCACTTAGACAACCAATGTCGACGGTCCGGATAGGACGGTCACACCATAAAGTGTTCTGGGCGCATTAATGGTAGTTTAATCAATAGACCACATACTTTGATTAAGTTCACCACGGACTAATAGCTCAAGTGTATCACCATAAACTTAATCCTCATGTGTGACACACACTAAGTTATATGGCTACATATGATACGACTTGGGGTTTTCAGCAGTGTATTGCTTATAAGCACGAAGCAAGTAATAAGATGAGAATAAATCTGTCATTTATTAATTCTAAAAACAATTACATAAATTATCTTTCTGGCGCTAATTCCAACAAAAACAACAGTAAAACACTTCTCTATCAAACCATAACATAATACACCTCCTTAACAACAATCTAACATGATTTCTAGCAACAAACAATTCCAAAACACAACCAATTCTTTGAAACACATGAATTAAATGTTAGGAAATCTACGCGGGAACGTAGCGGAATTTAAAACTTATTTCCTTTTTAACCAGGATCGATTTCGTGTAAGAAATCTATATATCTATATTTATATTTCAGAACAAAAAACCGCCAATTGACCCGTTTCCCTCCAATTACCCGACCCATACCCGGATATTAATTAAAACAACATATAAAAAAACTGCCCAAAAAATGTACAGCCCACGTTTGTTCACAAAATACGTAAAACAAAAAATAAAAAAATCTGCCCACGTTTTCCCTACGTTCAGGAAAAAAATAAAAAATAAAAAAACTGCCCACGTTAAACATATTACAGATAAGTAAGTATTAATTAAAAAAATACAAAATAGAGCCCTCGTTCCCACGTTTGTTCACGAAATATGTAAAACAAAAATAAAAAAATCTGCCCACGTTTTCCCTACGTTCAGGGGAAAAAAATACCAAACAAAATATAAATAAACTGCCCACGTTAAACATATTACAGATAAGTAAATATTAATTAAAAAATACAAAATATAGCCCACGTTTCTTACCAAAAAAAGTAAAACAAAAAATAAAATAACTGCCTACGTTATCCCTTCGTTTAGGAAAAAAAAAAAAAAAAAAAATTAACTAACCCACTATCCCCACTACTCCCAAGTTCCCAACTTCTGTGATATATACACTACAAACACTCCACGGTTTCTTTCAGTTTCAGATTAACCATTACACTTTTCTACAAATAAATTCACAGCTTCACTTTACCCTATAAACAAATTTACGGCTTCTGGGTTGATTATGGGTTGGTGTTCATACACCAGTGCATCTTCAGGTAAGCAGTTCTTCTTTCATTGCCCGTTCAGTTTCCCAATCTTTATATTCCCACTGCTACACATAACTTAACAACAAGTAATTAATCATTTCAGGCAAATTAGACAACAGCCATTACCAACAATTGCGTTTCAAGCTACTATCCATTAACCACACTCATTTCAGGCTACTATCTTCATGTAAGTCATCTTCTACTACCAGCCGTTACGATCTTTTCTACCATTTTCACATTACTGTATAGCTATTAGGAAATCATTTTACTTTTTTTTTAAACATACGGTTCTAAACATCTTTAAAACCAACAATCCTAGCAATACATTTATTCGGTAACACCAGAGAGCCAAAAACACAAAGTTGATGAAGATATAAAATGAATTAATACAAAATCAATTAACTGTAAAATGCATGTACACAACATTTACCTATTCTGTTTTCGTTAGCAAAAATGCAACAATCTTTCCACACAAACAAAATGCTGCTATTTAGCATGAAACAACACAGCCAAAAAAATATGCCCACAAAACTTGGCTAAAATACAAACAACAACCTCATTTTTCCCCATATACTGTAAGAACTTACAGATTACCTACAATTTACCAACTTAAATTACATAACATGCTCAACACTCAACACAAAATCATTTTAGCACCGATTAACCACATAACATGCTCGGTTTTTTACCAAAAACATAAGGAAAGATGTTACTTTTATCAACTGATTTGTGTACATTTTATATACTTCGACATCATTGACCTCAGCTAAACATCATCGGTCTGAGCAGTGTAATTTTCAGCATCATAGCTCGATGCTTTCTGCCTTCTAAGCACCACAGGTTTCAGAATCGCAACAGCTGCATTTGAGATTGAAACCTGATGATACCACAGTTGCAGATAACAGAGCTTCAGAGCCAAAAAGGGACTAACTAAACAACACAGGATCACTCTAACCCATCATTGAACCATTTGGTTCTCAGGTTTACTCAGCCCTAGGTCAAAGTGTTTTATAGATTTTTATCATAAAAATTAACAACACTTAACCATTCTTTTAAATTGTGTGAATTTAATAATTTACTTATATTTTTTAGCCGGAAGAAGAACTACTTTCATCCCAAAATGTAATTCCGTTTAACTTTTTGTTTTGTCCCATAATGTAAATCTGTTTAGCTAACCAAGTCCGTTTAACTCTTTTGTTTTGTCTTAAGTCCGTTTAGATAATCGATGAAGTATTTATTACATTTTTCAATCTACCCCTCATTTATTATTATTATTACCCACCAACTTCTCACTAATTTGAATATTTTAAACCTTTTCATCAAAATTAACGATACATAACAAATTCAACAAACTTTCTTAACCTATGCGAAAAATTTCAAACAGGTTTATATTTTGGAAATAAAAATTAACGAAGAAGATTGCACAATAGCCCGAGAATAAAAGTTTGTCCTGATTTGAAGGTTTCATAATTATCTAATTTTTTGTGAAACATAATCATCTAATTAAATAAATTATAGAATGTTGATTTTATAACATAATAAACCAAAATATATAAAAGAATGACATAGTAATTTTAAAAGCCGTCTAAATTTTTTAAAGGGTTCTATTGGCACCCCCTATTTACTACTTGCACTTGTACCACAAAATTTTATTTTTGGCACAATAAGATTATTTGGATTATTTTTATACTTCTCACACTACACAATTAATAAAAAAACTACTACTTTCACCACAACATATAAAAAATTCAAACTAGTCCCCCCAAAAATTCACCCCCTCATTTTTTCCAGCCACCACCGTCCACCACTTTCCTCCTTCCCCCCACCCCGCCCTCCCTCCTCCCCCACCTGCAAAATCATCTCCACCTTCACCGTCCGCCACTACCATTCCCACCCCCACCAAGAACCAATTGCCACTATATTTTCCTCCCCACCACCAACCACCGCTATCTCCATACCCACCGCCAATCAACCATCTCCATTATCACCCTCTTCTTCTAACACCATCTTCTCAAAACCCACCCATTTTCACCAGCCCCTTCTCACCAATAGATCCCACCACTGCCACCACCATCTTCCTTCATACCTCCATTTTCAAAATATTAGGTTCACAAAAAGAAAAACGCGGGTTCAAAAAATTCGTTGAAGATGAATGTCTGGCCGCTATCTTCCCACCACCACCATCGTCTTCCTCCATACCCCCATTTTCGAAGGTTCAACAAAAAAAAAAAACGCAGGTTCAGCAGGCCTTTTCAAGAAAAGAAAAAAAAATGCAGAGCTGCGATTTGGGGGCTCGATTCGCAGTGATTTGGGAAGAAGATTTGCGATTTGGGGCTGCTATTTGGGGGTTTGATTTTGCTGCGATTTGGGGGCTCGATTCACTGCGATTTGGGAAGAGAAGATTTTCGATTTTGGGGTGGTTGAGGGAGGAAGAAGGGGGTGGCTGTTTTTCAGAGGAGGAAGGGGCGGCGGCTGGAAGGTGGGGGTGTGAAAAGCGTAGAAGAAGGAAGAGGGGCGGGTTTAGGGTGGCGGTTTGATGGTGGTTGGTGGTTTTGGGTGGCGGGTGGATGGTGGTTGGTGGTGGGAAGAAGATGGTGATGTTGGGAAGAAGATGGTGTAGGTATTTAAGTTTAAAAAAATCTAGGGACTAAAGTGTATTTTTTATTTTTGTGTGGTGTAATAAGTAAAATGAGGGTGTGTAGAAGTAAAAAAATAAATAAATCAAATAATAGGTGCAAGTAGGAATAAGAAATGCGCCTTTAGAACCCTTTTTTAATTGTTTTTTATAAATATAATTTTTTTTTGACGGATATAAAAGATATACATACAGATACATTTTTTTTCCCCTTTTACTGAGACAAGTGGAGGCTGTGGAGCCGATTGCATGTTGGCTTTGTATAAAAGGTATAAATGCTTTTCTCGAAAATAGTAATTTCTCACCTTCCCATCGAACTATTTTCTTGGGAGGGGTCCCGCCGAACTTTTGACCAGCTACAACTTGCAAAACACATGTTGGTCGGAATAGTACACTGTACACCACTCCTCTTAAAATTGGTACCTTATTGGTAAGAATATGTATGATAGTGTTAAGAATATGTATGATATGTATGATAGTGCTAAATTATCATACACTGTACACCACTCCTCTTAAAATTGGTGTAAGAATATGTATGATAGTGTTATAATTTTTTATTTGATATTCTAGTGTAATTTTTGATAGTATAATGTAAGATTCTATGATAGTAGTATTGCCAATTATTTAAATTTGACAACGAGTAGGATCGATCACAGGAATATAAACGCTTTTTAGTATAAATGCCCTTGAAATTATCAGTAATAAGAATGTGATTTAAAATTGAAACAAACGACAAATTAATGTCGTTTGAGAACACAAGAACAAATATCTCAAAGTGAATTCCACAGACGTCTCTACTTTATGAGGCGCTTAATTGCACGCTTTCCTGGGTGTTTTCGATTCCTTCCGATCCATTGTGTGTCATGCCTAATCTCCACTTTGTATTGGGGCTCTGGTAGGATTTCGTAGAAAATTTCATTAGGCCCGCTTCAACATAAGATCTTTTCCTGTCTCCAAGTGGCGCAGTAAATCCTCGGAAGGAAGTAGGTGACTTCTTAGATTGAAAATATAAGTTACCTGTTACGCGGCTCCGTCCGGCATCCGCTCTCCTCGCTCATCATCAAGACTTCATGGCGTTGGTAAAAACACTACTCTACTCTTCTCTTACCCCTTCTAACGTTGCAACACAACACAACACAAAACAACGATGTTCAAAAAAAACAAACAGATGATAAGACATTTTAGGTTATATATATTTATTTATTTATTTATTTGTGTGTGTGTGTATATATATATATATATATATATATATATATATATATATATATATATATATATATATATATATATATATACTATACTATACTATATTATACTATACTATACTATACATATTACCCTTGTCTTTTGTCATAAAAAATATGAATTCATTTTAACAACTACTTAAGGAAAATATAAAATCTTTTAATCGTAAAAACGTAATTAACACACACACATTACACACACACACACACACACACACACACATATATATATATATATATATATATATATATATAGTATACAGTGTATATAGGATACAGTATATATATATATATTTATTTATTTATTTAAATGTGTGTGTGTGTGTGTGTGTGTATATATATATAAATACTCACACGTACAAATCCTACTTACTATTTTTTGGAAACAATTATTTACTTAATATAGATATATGTATATAAAGTAAATAAATACAAATCCTATTTACTATTTTGAAAACAATTTTATTTAAAATAATTTTATATATATATATATATATATATATATATATATATATATATATATATATATATATATATATATATATATATATATACTATAGTATACTATACTATACTATACAATTACCCTTGTCTTTTATAAAAAAAATATGAAATTATTTTAACAACTACTTAAGTAAATCATTTCAATGTTACAATGTATATATATACTAGTAAAATGGGAACAACGTAACGTGACTGAAAGTACCCATGCTAGCCGTTCTATATAACTTGAACCCCAGGCCATTCATACTAAGCAATCCACTTTTTGCAATGAATCCCAAGCCAATTTTTTTGAGCTCTATAGAAAACATTAACGGGAAAAGTTAGAAAACAAATGGGTTGGAAATGCGGGAAGAACACATTGCATAACACACAACTATTATTTCAAAGATAAAACCTGAACAAACATCCCCATGAACTTCAAATAGGAATGAAGCTCTACCACAGTATCTGTAAAACAGAAAAATGAGCAAATTATCAATGAAAACATACCATAGATTTGGATCTGCAAACAAAGAGCAAAATGCAACTACTGTCACAACAAAACAAATTAGGTAGCAACAAAATTCAAAAATTGAAGCTCATCAACATCAGAAGACAAAAGGTGTAACAGCCCCCAAGAGACTAAGTCAAAATACAAAGACCTATATCAAAAGACTCAAAAAATGCTTTTTTATCACAGCAAAAGCACAGCCCAATATCTGTAGATTCAACCAAAAAACAGCAGCAACACAGCCAAAAAATAGCAGCAAATAGAACCTAAAAAACAGAAGAATACGTCAGAAAAACTGTAATCTGGCTCATCACTTTTTTGCACTCTTCACAAATGAAGAGCACAGTCCAGAAAAAGCTAGTCATTTCGTCAAGCATAACAGCTCAGCCTATAAAAAAAAAACAACTCAGCCTACCAAAAAGAAACAGCTTGGCTTGTCCTACAAAGCAGAAGTCAAAAACACAAAATAATGGTAACAAGTACAACATGTTTGCACTCTTCATGAGTTCCAGGAGAAATGAGCCTGGATTCAGGGTAATGTTAAAGCTGGAAGTAGAAGTGAGTCCCTCAAGATTAAGATTGGAGTTATAAAATAGGCTCATGAAATAATAACCTGAACAATTGACAAAACAGAGTCCAGTCCAGCAAGTGTAGACGCACGTACAAGTACATCAATTACTGGTAAGAGGGGTTAGTGCTGCTACCGTACCTGCTGCATAAAACGAATTTCAGCATCAAACATATATTATGATATGCTAAAGTGAAGCATATATATATATATATATATATATATATATATATATATATATATATATATATATATATATATATATATATACCCACCTGGCAAGTGGGCTGCACCACCAGCTCTAGCAATAATGACTTGCACACCGCGCTCCCAAGCAGACGATGCATAAAAAACATCAATTATGCGGTATGATGTGCAGAGACAATACTTACCTGCAGTTTGAAACAAACAAAACAATGACAATATAAAAATATAATGCAAGGACCATTCTTCCGACAATGGGATGAAAATTAGATCCAAACCTCACAAGGCAGATTGTATCCCATGTGTAATGGAGAAAGGAGTTACACGTATTGTTCCCTATTAATTCCTAGCTATTTTCATTCTATCATCTATAAACTCAAAGACAAGGGTATTAAAAAAACAGTTCAATAAGAAATAAAATTTTCTTTTTCTTTGTTGGACGAATAAGAAATAAATTTCATATTCACAAAATCGGAACACCAGATAAGAGTAAATAAAGACAACAACTTAATTCTTTTTTGAGGCTCAGATGTATAGATTTTTCATATTTGAAAATGCATCACTGGCTACGCTGGTTGCAAATTGAAAATATTTACATCCCTCGTCCATGCTGACGATTTACATCATTATAGGAAGGCAAAAGGTTCTCATTTGCCATCCTGCGTGACGAATCACGCCACACCAGAAATGTATCTTCAGAGTATTTTTTAGATTCATGATCGTCATAGCCTCTGAAATTTAACAGGTAATGACTTAACCTAATGAACATCTTTTTCAGACTCAGGTCTACAACACATTCATATTTGTAAATGAAGCACCGGCTATGCTGGTTGCAAACTGGGAAAAAGTTCCGGTTGCAAACATGGGTCAGAATTCCATTCACGAATTTCACTATCACTTACGGTGGAAAAACAATGAAGAACAGTACAAAGGCATGCATGTACCTTCAATACAAAGCTTTATAGCCGACGTAGAACAAATGGAATTTAGCATCTGGGAAACTTGTCCACTCAATCAACTGTTGCTTGAATTATCTCTAAGCATACTGCCAAACCATTTAAACAATGCCATACCTGTTTAAGCAGTTATAGTTACATAAAAATATGGTTTTTAGCGTTCATAATTCGATATATCTGGATATTTGTCAAAACAAGTGTACATTCAACTTTTATACTTGAATCCAAAAGGCTTTGCTTATACAAAATGCTAGAACATTTCCTATATATATATATATATATATATAACAACCTACAAAACCAAAAATTATCTATCATCAGGAGAATTTCAATTTTGAAATGAAGATAACTCTTATGCATTTGTGTGTGTAAGTAGTAGTGATGTCTCTTCTAACCTTAATTGGACAAATAATAAATAAAAAAATACCTTGCAGCACAAACAATTACCGAACTTCTGACCTCTAAGTTTGTCTTCTATGGTTCTGGCCATATGTAGTGTTGTTTGTCTCTTCTAGCTTCACTCAAGACCTTATCAGATTCATTAAACAACAACATATATACAAAGCATCCATAGTAATACTGGATTGTTCGTGACTGACCACTATGACGGTACACATTAATACTTCTAACGTTGTTCTCTACATTACCTTGTGGCTCTCCAATTATAGCTGTCAATTGAGGGATAGTCGGTTTAGTATACAATCTTTGATCTAACGTGGAATTACAATACAAAATAATCTCTAGTTCTTTAAGGTTCTGGTAAAACGTTAAAGTTCTAAAGAACACACATATGGATTATATGCCAAGATCAATAATAATTTCTACAGTACTACAGTACTGTTTCTAAGGGTCTAGGACAATCCTTCATTCTATTATCAGTCTCATTCGCTGTGTCATGAAATCAGAATTGTAGATTCTTAAAACCTTTACCTTCATTATCTAAATCATTAATAAAATGATACATTTGACCATGAACTCTGAATGTATACAAGTCTTTATTTTTTTTTTTGCTAAATCCTTGTCATATTTAACACCTAGAAAGTGAGCGCCAAATGATTATTGTGTGTTCTTATACAGTTCTTAAATTGCTTTGCTTCTTCATCAGCTCCATTAAGTAAAAGTTTTAGTGTAATCGGAATTTTTTTCGCTGCTAGCACAACCCGACCACAAGAACAACAGAAATCTGCCGTTTCATGTATGAATTTTGTAGCATCACAGAGCAAGCACGCAGGCATTTTTTTAGTCTAATAGATTCTCTAGGAACACAGTCAACCAAACTTCTTCCCCTACACCTAGGCTGTTTTTTATTAAGTCCAGTGAACTGATGTCGTATCTGTAAAGCTAAAGACGTTATCGACACAACATTTTGTTTGGAAGGAGCTCCAACCCCTTTTTTTTTTCTTCCATCTAATAATTCAGAAGCGATGGCTTTCCTTAAACTCATCGAATATTCCAACCACATGATCATTACTCAAAACAACAGAAGGCAACAGTACATGCTGATAAACAAACCTAGTTTTTGCTATATTTTTCCTTCTCATTTGAAGAAGCTAAGGTGACTATCTTAATTTAGCTGTCCTTTACAAACAATAAACATACAAAACATATATCAAAACACACTAAATTTTAACAAACCAACAATGAGACTAATGATCCAAGAGAACGAATCTAAAGAGCAAATACCACATGTGAAGCCATCGCAGCGAAGCAGCAAATCCATCTTTCTGAACAGAAGAGGTGATCCTATCCAAGCAAAGTCAACAAGTTACATCATATATGTATATCAATGCATCAGTTACTATGATATTAAATGCCATTTTATACCTTGTTCAGTGATAAGAATACATAGACACACAAACACCCAACCATAGGGAAAGAACACACGCCCACACACAACCAAAACACACAAAATAGCATGCATTTACATCAACAGGAAAAACCGAGAACACCACAATATTTGTTGTTCACAGTTGGGCTTGCAATGAAAGAAGACAAATAAAAAAACACATATCAAACACCAGTAAACAACCTTAAATGATCAACATCATTAAGGCAGAAACCCAAACATTCAAGTTTTGAAGCCCATATCAGCTTCTTCCGTTATTAATACATCATGCATATCTAGTCTTATCTCTCTACATTATAACACACATATCAAACAAACACACATATCAAAAAATCATTCACGAGACAAAGAACCCAAACAATACTAACATTAGAGAGGCATGCATACTGTCATTCATAGACAGTCGAAGTGAAAACCCATAAAAAAGAAAATATATATTCATTTGGGTTGAGAAGGGTAAGAAAGCTTTTTTGAAACGAACATATAGGAGAAATAACGAGACTGAAAGACCATCCCCGAACCCCAACAGAACATGCAACACAAATTCTACAAATCCCTAGTCCAAGAAACAAACTTTAATAGGGAAATCAATAAATCTAATACTTTATTGAAACAGCAGAATCCAAAAAACTGCCAAAGAACAAAAAAAGAAAGACCATAAAATATCAATTTCAATTCCTAGACACAATCAATTAACAGGTCAGGAAAGAGCTAAGGGAAGAAGTTTTTTTTTTTTACTTTAATCCCTTGTTTACCTGATGAATAGGCGGGACAGTGAAGAGCCTAACCCGATTTCTTCTTTAAATAAAACAGATTTTGTGTAAGGATGTATCTCTTCTCTGTGATTAGGCCATTGACAGGCCAAATACATCCCCCACGTCAAGTCGTCTATACCGGACGAAATCCAACCCTCCATTTCTCCATAGTCAAAGAGAAAATCTGGCTGTCGATCTTTCTCTACCGTTTGCAACTTGCATGTGCCTGAGACCGAAAAACATGGGGATGAACGTCAAGGCAATGATGGCAGTGAGGAAAATCCGAAATACATCCCCCTTCAATTTTTTTTTCTTTTCCAAAATGGCATGGATAATAATAATAATAATAATAATAATAATAATAATAATAATAATAATAATAATAATAATAATAATAATAATAATATAGTATTTTACTTACTTACGTAGGAAGCATCAAACATGCTCAAACCAGCCACGGATCGAACACGTCACCCAAAGTGATCCTTTCTTATTAGTATTAGAAGGATATTTATATCGAAACTTATCAGGGCACAACTTATTTTAAAATAACACAACTGAAATATTTATGAGAGGATTCACCTGTACCTGAGAAGAAACACTATCAGCAAACACCATTCAATTCGTTCCTGATGCAATAAATAAGATTTCTTATGTTTACCAACCATCACTGAACAGGAGAATGATTAAATCAAACATGCAATAGGAAAAACTGAATACCATAGCTACACCTTCAAGAACTGTAAACAAAATGAACAATCAACACATATTACTAAAGGAATAACCATCGGAAAGCTCAAAGTAGGCACCTTTTTATGATTCCCTTATGGACAACCGATCTATTCATCAGATAATACATCCTCATCTTTAAAACCACCGGATCGAGCATTCTAGTATACAGCCCTTGATTTGTGATATCAACAACACATCCTTGTCAACTCATTTGTACTATGAAGAACTCGATCCAACTATTAATATACCTTCCTCAACCTCAAACGACGGAAGATTGTAACAGCTAATCCGAAAGGACGATTGCACTGTCCAAGAAACCGTACATACACCATCTTCGACATATGAAACTGCACATCTCTTTCAGGCTTTTACCGGAAGGAAAAAAAAGTGGAGCATCAAATGGCTTTAATATTTTCAAGATTGAAAAATAAAAAACCAATACCGCATCAAATTGGATCAAGAAAATTGTCTGTCAATCACTTTTAAACATAAAGAATTTTATTTTATAGAAAAAACATAAAGAATTGTCTGTCAAATCTATGTAGACAATTCGTAGACATTGCACCAACGTTCAAATCTTATAAATAAATTGTTCCTGAATAAATTAAAAATTAAAAAAACATATGATATACCTGCATTTTACTGGCTATCGTTCATCCTGTACCTTCCCACCAGCAATTCCACCTTCATATATCCATGGTTGAACAAAGGAAGCTCCGCATAGCTGTGTTCCCATGGCTAGCATTTGGTCATATGATCCCATTTCTTGAGCTTTCCAAGCTCATAGCTAAAAAAAGTCACAGAGTTTCCTTCATGTCCACCCCAAGAAACATCGGCCGCCTCCCAAAACTCACACCCCATCTCTACTCTCATCTTCAATTCATCAAACTTCCTTTGCCCCGTCTGGAACAACTCCCTGAAAACGCAGAAGCCACTGTTTATGTCCCTTATAACCAAGTCAAATATCTCAAATTAGCTCATATGGCTTTAATATTTTCAAGATTGAAAATAATCTTCACTTTCCCACAAGAAGATCGATAATTTATAAATGGTGGAAAAAGAAGAAAGAGAGCAAATATTTGGTAGGCTAAATTTTGTGGCAGTTATTTGAGTGGAGGAGATAGAAGCCAGCTATCATTTTCTTGAGGACCCATCTAACAATTAAACCAATAAAGTTTCACTTGACATCCGCGCGTACCGTGCACGCCAGCTTTGCTCACGTGCCTAAACTAAATAAGAGCCCATTGTTAAGAGGGAAAAAAAAGACGAAAATTGCTCAGAAAATTCAAGGAGTTGCCACATCAGCAAAAGACATCCTTTCTTATTAGTATTAGAAGGATATATATATATATAGTATACATTGTATGTAGTATACAGTGTGTGTGTGTGTATATATATATATATTTTTGCAATATATTTTTTGCAATTAAATAATCATGTGTATTTTTAATCACTCGCAACTTTCCACATTTGGGACACACGGAGAATATATTCATCCGCGTGATAAGGTGTTTGATACCAAATTGAGGTTTCATTCGGAAAGAAGAATCTATGAAAAACTACAATCCTGAAGTTGGTCAGATCCCGACGGCAATGATCGTACCTTGTTAACTAGACTGGAAGAATCAGTGTTTGGTCAATTTATTACTTGGTATCGTGATCACTGGGCGTTCAAAGGGCGGCTAATAGCATTCTTGTATTTCCAAATGGTTTATCCCGACCGCGACGATGAACTTCATTTTAAGATTGGCGAGAATAGAGTGAAGTTCGGCAAAAGAGAGTTTGCAATGACAACGGGGTATAGATTTGGAGATGCAAACCTTCAGATTCAGCCAGTATCAAGGTGTTTTGAGGAGACTTGTGAACTAAGAAGGTGCGCTGGGACTGTAACGTTGGCAAAAATCTTAGCAGCGATGAGGACAAGGCAATGCGACACTGAAACCGTATATCGGATGGCATTAGTGTATGTTATTTATGGCTTATTAATGGGACAAGACCCCGGAACTGTAATACCGAATCATATATTTTATATCGTCGAGGACCTAGAACGGGTTAGAACTTATCCTTGGGGGGAGTATCTGTTTAATAACTTCATGTTGAACTGGCGTAAACAAGTACAACACTTACAGTTACTTGAGCCAAAAGGTGATGAGAAGGCCTGTCAGCCAACGATATCCGGTTGTTTATATGCCTTACATGTGTGGGCTTTTCATGCCATTCCAGCCATCGCTCTGAAGGGGGAAATTTGTGTTTTTGAGAGAGGGACATGAGAACGATCGTCCTACCATGCTGAGGTGGAAGTTTTCGAACGGCGGGGTGTATTCCGGTAGACTGGCATCCCCACAGTTTGCTGTAGGGGTAAGTATCGTATTTTCATTTTTATCAATCCACAATTGAAATATATTGTATCTAAAATCATGTTTTTTTTCATGTATTCAGGACGGAATGCCCGGTGATGTTCTGAGAACCCCCAAAGATAGGGATTACGTAATTTCACTAGGGTTGCCGGCGGCGGATGTTACGGCTGTACCTCGTCAATTACCAGTACCTCCCGTCAGAAACACACCACCGGTCCTTCCCGTCAGAAACACACCGTCCCCCAAGAGCTTTCGTTACAGAGAGGCGAATGAACATGGAGAGTCTTCCTAGTTTGATCGGCAACTTGTTCCGGATAACGGTTGGCATGGTGTCCCCAAAGGCCATTAAGCTTTCATCACGTGAATCGGTCTATTGTGCGTGAATTCTACGCTTGTGTAGCTACGACAGAGCTCAATGAACGGTGTGTCAGAGTGCGAGGCATTCCTGTCGTTTTGAATAATACATGGATCAACGACGAGTATGCCATTCCAGAATATCCTCAGGGTTTGGATTTCTTTCTATTTCCGGATGTTCCTGAATTACAACAGCGTGACATGGCTGTTTTGTTTGGTGAGACGCATCTGTGGGAACGTGTGAGGCGTACCCGCCCTTCACCCTGGTCCTTGTGCGGTCCATTCCTTCCTTTCTTGATTATGTTCCTTGCTACCAATATGTATGGCACGGTGAACTACACTGCACCGACATTTGATTTGTACGCACTTGCGTACGCATCTATTACATCATACTTTGACGTCGGATAGTATATTCTCTCCAGGATTCGACAGATAGCAAAGGGCAACGCAGGCGATGGATATATATTTTTCCCGTATCTCATCACAGCTATGTGCGTGAGGTCTGCCGGGGTGCCGGAATATGCTGAAGATGATGTGACATACGGTCATGATGACATTATCACCTACGAAACTTTTAATCAAGATGACTTTTAAGGTTTATTTTTCACGTGCAAGTTATTTTCTTTTAACAATGAAGAAAGTTGTAGACTTTTTTGAAGTTGGATATGTTGCTTTATGATTTCAGTTTTTCTTTTTAGTCTCTAGACTCCATGATCACATTATTTTTCTTAGTCCTCGTAATTAAAGATAATGGATTTTGATTTTAGAAATCATCTCTGCGCTTCTACAGTTCTACTGCTATATAGTTCTACTGTGTTAAAACAAAAGACTTTGTTAAAGTTGGTGATTTTTGTTGTATGATTTCTTGTCTTGAACAATCTTATTTCTAGCAATTGTAATGGATGATATTCGACTATCACATGAGGTGGTTCTTCCATCTCTAGTAAAGAGGACTATCACATTGATTTGTAAAGAAAGAAATCAGGAAATTCCAAATCAAGAAGTGGAATGCTCTTAGATAACTGTCTCCCAATTTGGATGAGGCGGAGTCATTGGACTTTTTATTGCACATAGTCATATTATATTATTATGCTAGGTGTAGAAGCAGGCATCAGTTTCTCTCTAAAACTACGTTTATCCCATGGTGGGTTCAAGTTTGGTGGGCATGATTACAGGAGAGAATTTGAAAGCTACAATGATGATGACTATATCATCTTCCATAAATTAAGTCGTTTAGTGTAACAAGTATCTATTTCGACTGTCTGTTGGTCATTCTTTGGAAATCAATGTGATATAACATTCAACCCAACGGAATAATAAAAATATCTATTACAATCGTGATGGCTTACAAATTAACATCAACACATGCTGAAGTAGAGATTTATTCAATTAGGAACAACTGCACGAGTCGGACATCTATTCCTACGTGGTGCAGGGTTACCGAATTCGAGCAATTCTACCGGAACACTGGTTTGTCCTCTCGGTAGGCATCCCGCTAGTCCTAGCACCGGGAGGCTCACCTTGAGAAGGAATCCTCGTGGTCCGGGTCGCCCCGCCTACGTCCCGCCCTCTGTGTTTCTCCTCCTTCCTCACTCTGCAGCTCAAAGCGGATTGATGGAAGGTTGAGTTCTAATCCATTCGGGAAGAATCCAATCATCCTCGACTGGAACAGGGAAAACGCGTCCTTCATATACGTTGGAAACATGCAGCTTTGTATTAATGAGAACAATAAGTGTACGCACTCTCGCAGCGGTGACTTATAGTAGCGCAAGCATGTACGCAAGGTAACGGAAGTCCCTGAAACTGCCCACAATAACATTTCTTCGTAAGCATATTTACTTTCTCACTAGTATCGATGTCCCCAACTTGAAACTGGTCCCGGTCAATCCTGAGCAGTGTGAAACTCCTTCTGGCACGCGAAACATCATTCAAGAACTTTTCAGGTACAGGGGCTAACACGGTGCGACACGAGTCCTCAAGTTCTCTCCTCTCACAATGCCAACGCTGCAACACTCCCCTGATGTGGTCAAAGAGATTCACGATACTCATCTTACGCGCATCCTTGATGACGTTGTTAAAGCTTTCAGCATGGTTGCTTGTCATTATTGCGTAACGTGTACTCGGAAATTGTGATCGTGCCCATTTGTCGATTCCAATCTCCTGTAGGTAACGTGAAACTGGTTTGGTTGGGTCTCTATCCATCTCTATTATCTTCAGAAATATTATTTTGAATCGCGTTTCTGAAAATGTATTAGCGGCTTCCCAGAAAGTGTATGGACAATATCCCGTGCTCCCGAATTTTTTATTGAGGTTCATAACGATGTGGTGGTAGCAGTAACCATGGTAAGCGTCTGGAAATACATTTCTAACGGCTCCAATGATGCCTGGCCCTCTGTCTGATATGAAAACCAAGTCACTACGTTCCCCGATTATCGACTTCACGTTTTCCATGAAATACGTCCACGCATCAAGGCTCTCTCCGTCGGTCACGGCAAAAGCTAATGGAAAGATATGGTCGCCCGCGTCTACACCGACTGCTATTAACAATGTCCCCTCGCATTTTGTTTTCAGATGTGTACCGTCCACAACTAAGATAGGCCGACAATACTTAAACCCCTCAATACTAGAACCCAAAGCCATGAAACAATACTTGAACCTGCCAAGCGCATCAGGAACAATGTCTGTGATGGTTCCAAAATTTTCTACCTTCAACAAGTAAAAGTAGGCGTGTAATTTAGAATACGACATTTCTACGTTTCCGCCGATCAATTCTAAGACTTTCTGTCTACATTGATAGGCACTTTGATAATTAAGGTCTATGTTGAATGCTTTTTTGACCTCAGCTTGTAAAACTTTTGTCGTGAAACCGCTGCCGAGTTTTATGAGGCTATCCCTTTCGAAACGACCTATAGGTCCGGGCTTGGCTTGTCTATGATTATCAGTCAATTGCTCCAATCCACAAGTGTGGGTTTCAGTGTACGCGGTTATCTCAAAGTTCATGCAACGTTGTCCGTCCTTTGCGTCCACATTCGAATCAACAACATTCCTACCGACAACCTTCCATTCGCATCGTTGTGAAGTATAACATCGTAATTTTAACTTTTCCTTGTCAAACCTAACAAGTTTCCACATGTAGTCATGTTTCAATGCGTGGTAACTCATTTTATCCTTCATATCCTCCTTGTCTCTATACTTTTTACCAATAAACAATACATCTGGATTATCGGTCTGAAACGTCCCAGCATGTGGACATGGAGGAATTTGGGACGGGTCCATTCCAAACCCGAAATGAGCACCTCTATTGCGATTAATACTTGCCATACTAAATGTGTGACCGAGTGTCGTGGGTCTCATTGCAAAGTCTTTGTCAAATAACTCATGAAAGATCCGCCGATAGTGAGGCCCGTTTGCATCGGTTCTTGCATCATTTGTTGCATAAAGCTGGCGGCTTGTTCCATCTATGTGGAGATTATGACTAGTCGACCAAAATTATCCCAACATGTCCCGGCTTGATCCACGGTTCACGCCCTACCACTAGTTTGTCGCTTTATACGGTGTGTGTGGGTTGTCTGATCTAAAATCTGCCGAGACGTTCCAACTTCATTCATAGATGCACACATTCTAGCCATAGGTTGTTCACTGTAAGGTATGTGCAATGGCTGACTAATCATATTTGCAATTAATCCTCAATCATAGCCACGTTCACTTGACAAGTCAATTACTTGATCACTGAAAGTTGTATTCGGTTGGATGACAATTTCATGAGGGGCTGAGACTGGTGGAGTACGTACAACATGCTCACGGGAATTCCGATTATAATAAAATTCGGGTGTAAAATCCTCAATCCCTCTATCATTTTCTTCAACTATCGGTTGTTCATTTAAGTCAAATGCGTTGTCCTATATGTCTTCCGAGTCGTCCTCAGCAATAACCGGTTCAGTGTTAACACAAAGTTTGACGGTTTCTAGTCTAAGCAGATCATCAATGTACCCTCGCCATGTCTCATCATCCAAAACATCAATCGGCCCCTCGTATTTTGCGTACAAAAGTTTCATGACCAATGTATTTTTTGATACATCAATTCCTACTTTCCCACACACTTTCTGCTTCACTTCATCCAATGTCATATCGGTTTTTACACGAATCAAATAAAATTTTCCTTTTCTATAAGACCATCTGTCGCTTCCTTCGTTGTATATCCACTCTCCACCAAATTCAAACTTAACGGACACAATGTTGTTATCTGTGAAAGAATTATAAATTTACATCAGTATACAATGGAGATATGAATATAAAATAATATATAAACAATGAATACATAATATGTTTGTATGTATGTCATCAAATTGTCAGTGTGATACACATATATATGTAATAAGTACAAGTGCATATATATAATAAGTGTGTGTGTGAGTGTGAGTGTGAGTGTTTTTGCGATGTTAAAATATGATATTTTGTGTAAGTATATGTCAAAAAGAATGACACAATTATTAATAAATGAGGATACTTATACTGACACACACATATAAATATATATTTATATATATACACACACACACACACACACACACACACATATATATATATATATATATATATATATATATATATATATATATATATATATATATATATATATATATATATATATATATATAAAACGAAATGTCTTATCATCTGCTTTATATTTTTTGAACATCGTTGTTTTGTGTTGTGTTGTGTTGTAACGTTAAAGGGGGTAAGAGAAGAAGAGAGTATTGTTTTTACCAACGTCATAGTAGATTTGATGATGATGAGGCGGAGCCGGCCGTAATGTAACTTATATTTTCAATCTAAAGGGTGCCTACTTCCGCCGAGGATTTACCAGTCTTTGGAGACAGGAAAAGATGCTCTGTTGAGCAGACCTAATGAAATTTTCTACGAGCTACCTACCAAGAGCCCCAATACAAAGCCTGGAGATTCGGCATGACACGGCGGATCAGAAGGAATCGAAAACACCCTAGGGAAAGCATGCAATTCTAAGAACCTCATCAGGCCGAGGCGTACCATGGAATTCAGTTCGAGATATTCAATTTTTTAAATCACATTATTCTTACCGATAATTTCAAGGGATGTTCTCATACTATCACAAAATACGTAATACAAAAACCATATATTTGAATTGAATTTTCATCTTCCCCTACAACAACAACATAATCAACTAATAACCAAACCAATAAAACACATTCGGTAAACAAGTTTCGTTTATTACTACGAGCGATCACATTGACTTCAACCAAAATAAAAATGTATCGTTATCCAAATATATCATCAAAATATATCAACCAAAATAAGAATGTGTCATTGACTACCCTAATTATCCAACGAATATCAATTCCATTATTGAAATATATCATCAAAATTAATCATTTCTCTACCCTAAATAATGCACATACTACACTAGGCTAATTAAAGAAAATTTATAACGTTAACATACTATATTCATGTGAACAATTAACAATTATAACAAACAAGATAAATAAATTTATTCAATCTTAAATAAATGCTAAGTAAATGCTTACCCATTTGTTTAAAAAAACAACTCCAAATTGAAATAAAACAACGCTCAAAACCCAAGATTGTATTTTTTTTCTTCTTACTTTGTATCAATGGTGAATTTTTGGTGTTGTAATGGTGATTTTTTTGTGCAATGGAGCGGTGAAAGACAAGATTTGAAAAGAGTAGTGAATAGAGTAAATAAGAGTAAATAAGGGTTTTTAAATGGGACGATTCCGTCCAAATTTGGAGAAGCGTCCATTGTTTGGACGAAGCGTTCAAATGACACCGTCTAATTTGGGACGGTTTTTGTGTTTTGGACAAAATGGATTTAAAACCGTCCAAATGTTGACGACCGTCCAAAATTGGACGGAATTCTTCCCGATTCGGACGGTGCGTCCAACATTTGGACGGTTTCGTCCATTTTGCCCAAGAATCGATTTTGTGAAATGTATCCAAAATTGGAGGTTTGATTGTATTTGGGCAGAGCCTCCAAATTTGAACGGGGAACCTTAAAAATAATGTCAGACTCTGTTTCATCTAATAATAAATGTCAGATGTTAAATTGACCTGATTTTTCAATTCCTCCCTCTTTTAATGTTATTTCTGTAACTCATACGTCTCTTTATTTTTTTTCTTTTTTCGAAAGGTAAGTGATTCGTCTCTTAATTATTAATATATTAATAATACTACTACTCCCAGTAAATTACTACAATTGGCCGTCAGGGCTTACACATCATGTGAGAAAAGTAAGTTGGAGTTTAGTGTTGTGTTTTAGTACTTTAGTATTCCAAGATGGACCTTAGTATTTATTATAATTTTTTATTATTATATACAGATGGTGATGAATGCATCTGGTCCCATGACTCTTTTGATTCTTTCTATTCTATAGAGGCGATGAAAGCCTTCAATTTTTCTTATCTGCAAATTCAATTGAACTTTCTATCTCTCCCCTACAGAACAAAGAAAAAAAAAAAAAAAAAAAAAAAAAACAGAGAGATCCTTTTGATCAAAGCTCTGTTCTATGACTTATCAATCAAAGCTCTGTTGTATGATTTATCTATCAAAGCAATTAAACGTGTTGGATCCACCAGATGGATCGATTTTTATGTGTAAATGCATGTTTCTACCATATTGCAAGGATACAGATTTTATATATGTTTCCAAACCAATGTAAGTGATTTTTTCTATCTGTTCATGAATTATATGAGAGAGATAGAGGCTTGAATTTATGTTGAATTGTGGCTGCATTGTTGATAAAGTGCGCATATTTCTTACTCTTGCAGGATGGCTCAATTCTGATGTCCATTGCTGCTAGCAAAAGCTCTCCTTTGATAAAAGGAGAATTCTGATTCGATTGTTTGAGCAAATGTTTCAAGAACCAGATCTCAAGAAATGGATTTTATTTCCAGCAGAACGCAGATGGGTAGATCTCTCTATTTTATTTAGAAAGACAGATGGTGGAGTAGCAATTTATTTTGAAAGACATATGGTGGAGTAGCAGTTTTTTTTGCAAACAGGGAAAAAAATAAAAAAAACAACTACAAGATTTTTTCATAATTAAGTGAACATTAGTCACAATTATCAATCTTTGATCAAATCTTTGGTGCACGTCAACAACCTTAACATTATTAACACATCATTAGGAGGAGTTAAAACATCATTAACAAAAGCGGTTGAATTACTCTCACTACTCTCCTACATCACCTGCAGTTTTTGAAACAGTCTTTGGAACATGCTCCTACATCACCTGCAGTTTCTGGAACAGGAGCAGGAGGGTTGCATTCTTTGGAACAGTTGCAGCATTTTTGCCTAAGATCATTTCTATCGGTCTTCTCTCAACCTCCGTCTTCCGGGCAACCCACTCATCGCTGAGGTCTTCTTGTTGCTTTGTCATCAATGCCATCCTCTTCATGTCCTCTTCCCTATCCTCCTCATATTGCTTTCTTGCTTCTTGATGGCCTTTAACAACTGCTGTTTCAAGCTCCTTCTTCTCCCTCTCCCTCTCAAAATTTACCTGTTAGCAAGTTATACGAGGCGTGTATAGTCCAAGAGTGTCCTACCGCGGTCCAAAATTGTCTAGTCATGTGATTTCCTTGTCTAGCTAGCTTATTAAGTAATAAGCTCACACTTTGAATCATTTAAGAAATCTGCATATTTAACAGCTTGTCTTTTCTTGTTTTCAAATATTTATGCAAGAATGAGGGCGAGGTCACTTGGGGTTGATAGAAGTTTGGAGAATCAAGAATTCAATCAAGCCATTCCTTTGTAATATTTTGACAGCGGTAGGACACTCTTGGACCATACATGCCTCGTATAACTTGCTAACATGTAAATTTGAGAGGGAGAAGAAGGAGTTTGAAGCAGCAGTTGTTAAAGGCCATCAAGAGGCAATGAAGCAATATGAGGAGGATAGGGAAGAGGACATGAAGATGATGACATTGATGACAAATCAACAAGAAGACCTCAGAGATGAGTGGGTTACCTGGAAGACGGAGGTTGAGAGAAGACTGATAAAAATGATCTCGGGCAAAAATGCTGCAACTGTTCCAAAGAGTGCATCCCCTCCTGCTCCTGTTGCAAAATTAGCAAAGACTGTTCCAGAAACAATTAGCAAAGACTGTTCCAGAAACTGTAGGAGAGGAGTGAGAGTAATTTAGCAGCTTTTGTTAATGATGTTTTAAAGAAAACGTTTTCCTTATCTCCTAATGATGTGTTAATGATGTTGAGGTTGTTGACATTTTGTTCAATCTGTGCGCACCCAAGATTTGATCAAAGATTGATAATTGTGACTAATGTTCACGTAATTATGAAAAAAACATGTTTGCTTCTTGATTTGTTTTTTATTTTTTACATGTTTGAAAAAACTGCTACTCCACCATCTGTCTTTCTCTTATAAAATTCATAAATAAAATAGAGAGATCTACACCATCTGCATTCTGGTGGAAACAAAATCCATTTTTTGAGATATGGTTCTTGAAACATTCTTTATTGCTGCAAGGATCGAATCAAAATTCTGGTTTCATCAAAGGAGAGCTTTTGCTAACAGCAATGGACATCAGAATTGAGCCATCCCTGCAAGCATAAGAAATATGCGCACTTTATCATCAAAGCAGCCACAATTGAACATAAATAGTGCGAGCTTAATTAGCTAGACAAGAAAATCACAAGACTAGACAAGAAACTTTGTTGTGCCCTATTCTCCCCATAGGACATGTAAGGACATCTCCATCATACATTCTGCCCCAAATATTATTGGAGGTGTTTTCAACCCTGGCAATAACAATGGACTTTGTCATTTAAATTTCATTGCATATGCATAAGAAATTCTTGTATCAAGCGTGTCTCTATTGCACCACACCATTGTATAGGTGACCATATACAATTGACACTCATCTTTCGGTTTTTGTGCAATATTGACTTGTTTACACAACAATCTCCCGATATACATCACGTCCCTTAAGAATCTCCCCCACATTATACATCACGTCCCATAATTTCTGGGTTAAAATGGTGAAATAGCATTACATATGAAAATGGAAATTAATCAAAATGACGGTGGCTAGATCTGATCTATTGGTTACCATTGAAATAAATTAAATATGACTGTTGCTAGATTTGATCTATTTGTTACCATCGAAATAAATTAAGAGGAAGATCCACTCCAAGCATGTTTGGATCTATTAGACGCACTGTGCATAGCCCTGTACATACCCAAGGCATCAGTAACACACCTAAAAATAAAAAAAATAAAAAAACACGGTGTACCGAAATGAAAAGAAAATACCTGCGAGCAGCTTCCCTCTCAGCGACCCTCGCAGCGAAGTTGCGCCTACAGCCGACAAACAGAAGAAGAAAATCAATTTTTAAAACAAAAACGAATTGCAGAAGACAAAATCATTAAAACCTAGTTTTGCTGATACACAAAATCGATTTGGAATTCAAATAAGAACAAAAGATTAAACATTCGCCCATCCGATAGCCCCTTCGCAATTCGCAATTTGCAATTCACAATTTTATGGGTGATACGGATGGAACCAAAGTCGACAAGGTTATGGAAAGAGCAGACCGCACAATAGGGGCAAAGTTTAATGGGGAGAGATATGCCGGATGTAATGGCTCTATTTTTTAGGCCCTTCAATGAAAAAGTCCAGAAAAATAGAAGCCCATTTGTTAAAATTATTTGGTAATAGCTTTCCGTCTCTGACTTTTAGACTTCAAGCCGTTTGTGAATCAGTCTTTTTTTTGGAAGTGTAAAAGGACGCCAACACTCTCCTTTTTCAATAAAAAATTCATTCTAACGTACATATGATACATGTATGTATAGCATTGGATGTTTTGATATCTCGTTCAAAGGTCAATTCTCTTCCCTCAGTGATACCAAATGAGAACGTTGAAAATGCCGGGACAAGTGAAAGACGTCTTATTGATGAGGAGGAGGTTCACCTTGGGCAAGATTCTCAAAGGTTTGTTATTAACTTCAATTTTCATATTCTTGAAACAAATGATGAGCCATGCAAAATGGTTGGTATGAATATTACTTGCTTGGAATTTGCTATAACTATTGATCTTTAGTCAACTAGGATTGCAATCTTTTGATCTGTAGTTTTTATCTTTGATTGTCCTCTATGTAGGTAGTGCATCTATAAAAGCCAAGCTTTTGTTGCAGTTCCGGCGGAGCAAGATTGTTTTGATTTCAAAGTCATTTTAATTTTTGACTACTCGTGTAGTAAATTCGATAAATTATTCATTTTGTATTACATTGATGTATTATGCCAGTGTAACTTTTGAATACCGGTGTAGTAAATTCGTGACACCGTTGAAAAACTCTTTTTGTAGTACATGTAATTGTATGCATTTTTTAATTTGCAAACATAACGTATTGTCATTGATTGTCTTTCTACTGACTTATCTTAGATTATCATTGTTATGATGCATTCTTTAATTTGAAAACACAATGAATTTATTTAGTTTCACTATTTTTTAACATTGAGTTTAGAAAATATATTACCGGAGGGAGTTGATATTGCGTGGAATATCAGGTTTGCGGTAACAGTGCTTATCTTGAGGATATAAGGCTTTATATACGGGATTTCTCCGGGGAGAGTATGGCGGTGAATAAGAACAATATAGTCGGAATAATGCTAAGGAAGAACACGTTAATGAGTCGACAAATTGACAAAGTAGCTCTGTGTGTATTAAATCTAGGATGCTTTCTTTTACATTGTGATCCCATATATATAGGCTAAGACTATGCGGTTTACTGTTCATGACAAGACAATTAAGAATACATAATTAAAGATAATCATGCATGCAATACAAGTGGCCTAGCCAGCTGTCAGAATTATCCAGCTGGAATGATAAGTATGGCGAGCAGCGAACAGCGGACTCGTAAATGCCTTGTCTTGAAATCAGCTTGACCATATGGGTAGAAATCACACGGAGAGGAGGAGTCCGACTTATGACCAGCGGACAGGATCCGACTTACTGTTGGCGGATAAGACCCGGCTTACGAACGGCGGGTAGGATCCGGCTTATGAGTGCGGACAGAGGGGAAAGAGGCCCATATCTTCGTTATTGGGCCATGATAATAGGCCCAATCTAGATGAACAGGGCCCCATTCCGGTTCGGGTATATCAATGGCCTCCTACTCTGTGCCTGGCGTGTCCGCCGAGGCAGAGAGTAGAATCTTGAAGAAGAAATTGTGAGCCTCACCCTTGTGTTGTCGCTCATGACAGAGGTGTGCCGATAACGTTCTATCGGGCTTGAACTAATGTTGGTGAAAACCACCAGCCATATGTTGTGCATTGTAGCAGACATGCCTGCTGCCGATAATGTTCTATCGGGCTTGAATCAGTGTTTGTATCGCGTACCGAATTACCGATTATGTGCTGCGCATTGCAGCGGACAAGCTTAATCGCCGACAACGCTCTGTCGGACTTAGTCACCGATAACGCTCTATCGGGTATGGATTGTCGAATAGGCACCTGTGGGTATTGATAGAGGTTGGGTGCTTGAAGAAGTAATTGTAGATCATGATAATCTGAGGCCGTGTGTTCGGACAGGTTGATGGCCGCCAGCGGGGATTTGAACGGTTGGAGATGACAAACGGATGTATTGGTTCACGAAACGTCACGTCAGTTACGTACACTGACACGACGCTTGAGCAGAACCGCCCTTCGCTCTGATTGGCTGAGGAGAATCGGTAACCGTTCCAGTCATTATGACGATTGAATTTCAAAAATCCAAACGCCGTTTCCCTCCCGATTTCGTCGTATAAATAGAGGCTCCCCTCCCCACTCTTCCACTTTCCTTTTTTTCTGAAAACTTCTCCGGCGATAGAGCTAAAGAATTCCGGCAAGTACAAACAAACTACGGCAGGCGTGAAAACATGATCAACATCTCCACTTCTTCTCTCACTAATAAGGTACTAATTTACACATTCCTCTTGCCTTTCGATTCGAATTTACTTTTATTTCATCTGTTTCTCTTGCTTGAAGATCGTATTGCTGTGAATTCGTATTTGTCAATGTTTGATTTTTGAGATGAACACCATAAATTCGCCCTTTACGTTTCCCTGTGTTTATGCCTCTTTTTTTCCCAGAAACACCTTTGCGAACATAAGCTTTGATTGTTGTTTTTTGGCAATGCCTGAGTATTTGTGTTGGTTTGGGGTTTTTCTGGGTTTATTTTGCAAAGGAAAATGGTGGGGTGAGGTGTCGGGGTGTGATCGCTTTCACCTCAGCCCAATTTCCATACCCGTGTGATTAACTGATCCACCTTGCCCTCTTTCTTTTTTAGAATGTCTTCAGAACGTACCCTGTCTCAATCGGATGAAGAAGATCGGGCCGCAGCAGGCTATGGCTCAGAGGAGGTCAGTATGGAAGAAGCTAGCTCCGGCGACGCTGATGAGGAGGTAAATATTGAATCTGAGCCGGAGGATGAGGAAGTCGTGGTGATTGGCGAGGGCGCCACAGGGGGTGAGGTCGATGATGAGGACCAGACAGCGCTCAACGATTTGCTTACTCGGATGGAAAAAGTTATAACCCCCGGGGCCGCTAAGCGTAGCTCAAAGATCAAGGAAGCCGTGGAAAATGCACAAGTGTCAAGAAAGACCGGTGCGTCGAAGAGACCGTCTGCGGCTAGGAAAACTAGGGCGGAGAAGGATTTAGCCGTGTCCGATGAGCCTGAGAAGAAGAAGAAGAGGCCGCCAAAAACTAGATCGAGTGCCGTCGAAGTGGAGCTTGCGGAACAAAAACGTGCCGATACCAACCTTATAGCTCGATGGCGCGAGTTCCGAGATCGGATTGATTACACATCGGCGATGACAGCTTACGATATTTCGGATGATTACCGATTCGCTAGTATGGGCGCGACGAACGTATCCCGGACGTCTGGTCGGGATACCGAATATTTCTTATGGCTTCACTATGATCACCTAGTGGCCGGACTTAGGCCACCATTTGACTCCTTCTTTATTACCTTTATGGAGGAACTGAAGGTCATGCCTTGTGATCTCAGTCTAGGAGTGGCTCAGGTAGTAATGGCCTTTATTGTTATTAGTCAACTTCGTGGTCGCGAGCCGACGATGGCGGCGCTGCTATACTTTTATAGTTTCACAAGAAAGGGCGACGCCGGGCAAGTTCAACCGTGCAGTAAATCAAGTAGTGGTAAACCTCGTCTTCTGTTCGATCTCCCCGATAAAGTGACGGATTGGGACAAAAGATGTATGAGGGTTGAATCCTGAGTGGGATGGCCCTTTCCCAAGCTTCCCGCGAATTCTCTACAAACCGAACACTTGAAGGATATCCACACCCAGGAGGAAGACGACGAGTTTATTGCCGAGCTTAAGAAGCTGCTCGGGTTTGTTCGATAAAGTGTCGAACAACCTCGAGCCTTTAACTGGAGATTGCTCTTAGATGACAGTCAACCTTATCTCAGAATGGCCAGTCTACCCGCAGCCGGCGTAGGAGATCCCCTGGTTGTGGTCGACCCGTTGCCCACCGATCCTGATTGGTACGGAGAGTGCCATCATGGCCGATGCATGCCCTCCCAATGTAGAATTTGTTTAGGCGACCCCTCGCTTCGAGCCCCGAGTATGATTTTTTACTTTGCATTTTTTTCTATATTTTTTGATTGCATGTTTCCTTTGTTACTTCTCTTCATGTTATTTCCAGGTCGCTAATAAGTGTTGTTTTCCACAGGTACCATGGATGCTCTCGATCAACGCAGTCAGTTGACCCGAAGGAAGACTACTGGTGAGGTCAAGAGAGCCGCTCAGCTAAAGGGGATTAAGACCCCGCTTCCTACGGTCGATATAAGGAAAGGGGCGGCTGGAGCCTCTGGATCTCAAACCGAAAAATCAACCTAGCCGACAGTCAAGCAAACGGTGGAGAAGGCGGCGACGAGCAAGATTCTCAAACAAACCACCCTGACAAAGCCTCCGGTTGGTGATAAGAAAAGGAGGGCTGTTGTTGAGGATATCGACTCTGCAGGAGGTGGTATCGGCGAGCAGTAAGCTCCCCCCAATAAATCCAAGACGGATGAGGCCCGGAAGAAAGATGCTGCTGATAAAGGGAAATCTGTGGCCGATTAAACTTTCTTAGCGGGGAAAAAATCGTCGGTGCCTTTTGCTGGTGTACCTGTTGGGCCCGCGAGGAATCCCGCGGTGTGGTTAGACAAAGAGTTCATGTGCCAAGGTACCCTCGATTTGCCAAAGGCCAAGATGATTTCGAGGGGCATCGCTGATGTGGCCCCGCTGAGGCATTTGAGATGGGGTCTCCCTAACCTTGTCCAACTGGAAATCGGCCGCGGGATCGCTGATAGAATCGTCCTGGCCGATCAAGCCGATCCTCGCATGACCTTTCTCCAAAACATAGAGGATCTATGGGGTTTATACGGCGCCACGGTGAGCATGGTAAACAACCTTCCTTCCTTTTCTGCTTTTCTTCATTTATTTTATCTTTGAAGTCAAGTCTGACCTCGCTGACATTCTTCTTTTCAGGTGGGTACGGGTCTGGCTCAGTTCATAAACGATTATAGGAACACAATATCGTTAAGTGCTGATGATAACAAGGAGCCGATCACCACCAAGAAAACTCTCAAAGCCGCTAATGAGGTCGCGGCTGGTCTGCGTGGAAGTTTGAGTGCGGCAGAGTCTGAAAACGAGAAGTTGAGACTACAGCTTGCCAAGGCTCAAAAGAAATCCGAGCGTTTGGAGAAGCTTAACGCTGAACTCGCGGAACAAGACAAGTCTGCTTCTCGATCCATGAAAGAAATGCAGCAGAAAGTAACGGAGGCTCGGGCCCATTGGGAAGCTGAGCAAAAGGTAAGTGAGGGTTTGAGGAAACAGCTGGCGGATCTGAGCTCGAGTGTCCAAGGTCAGATTGAGGCCGCGAGCAAGGCTGCTGCTGGAGAGAAATTCCTGATGGGATATGACCAAGGGTTCTATCACATCGCCAGGTGCATTTGGGCTCGCGGCGGCGATATTCCTGACATCGACACCTTGCAAGACTGGATTCTCACCCATCCCTTTTCTGATCATCTAAAGGACTTCCACCCGCACATACCTTTCTCCGACATCGAGCTACAGCGATACATCCCTAAGTATGCTCCAGATTGGGAGGTGCCTGCAGTGGTGGAAGCGAATTTAAGGGAGCTTGTGCATCGAGCTACCCAGCGAGCACCGAAACTGAGGAAGAGGGTGAGCAGGCTGGAGAAGAGGCTGAGCAGGCTGGAGAAGAGGCCATAGAGCCTACCAAATCTGAGAAAAATGCTGAACAAATGCTGCACCATTCCCTCCGCGAGGAGAATGTCCATAACGAAGAAATGCGGCCTGAAGACTCCTAGATTTGTGCTCTTTGTCTTGTAAAAAACTATTTTGATTTTGCATATGTATAACTCTCTTTCTTTTCGCACTTTATTTTTGTAATAATATTTCTGAATGAAGTCTGCTTTCTGTTCGCCTGATGTACGCTTTATTTTTTGCTCGAATTTATTGCATAAATTGAGTCCGATCATAGTAGCATCCGGCCCCCTTGTTTTAGATAAGATTCCAAGTTGATTCCGATCATACTTAATTTCGAGATATGTCCACCTTGAATCTTATCTGAAATAACTGCTTGATTAAGAATATGAAACTTCATGTCCGCCCCCTCTAGAGTCTGATCTCAAATACCGCTCGCTTAGGTAACTTGAATTTTTTGGAGGGTGGCCCCCTATTTGAGATGATATTCGGAGTCGAACATGATATGACCTTTGATGAATCTGTTTGCTCGTGGTTGTTTTAAATTTTTCCGAATATGGCCCCTATTTTTGACACAGGTTGAGGTGAGTTCGAGCTTTTGTTGAAAAAATTTCGAAAAAAATCATCTTTTACCCGTACACCGGGCACATCTGAAGCATACAATAATACGCATTCTAAAAGAGAAATGTAAAATCGGGCTTTATTAATTTTGACTCATCCCGCTAGATGAGTGAAGATTACAAGCAAGTAAGAAAGCCTAACCACTCACGTCGTAAACGAGAGGATAGCCATAACCCTAACCGATTTATTACATATAGTACCTTTTGAGATTGTCCGCGTGCCATGGCCTATTGAGCTCGAAACCTTGCTGATTTCTGAGGACATAAGTTCCTTTTTTGATCTCTCTTGCGACCTGGTAAGGACCTTCCCAGTTTGCTGTTAGCTTACCCTTATCAGGCTCCATACCAGTGGCCTTTCTGTTTCGAAGAACAAAATCCCCGACCCTAAATGAATGATCGCGGATTCGCTTGTCGTGTTGTTGTTTAGCGAGTTGCTTGTAATACGCGAGTCGATAATATGTCGCTAGCCTTTTTTCCTCCGCTAGATCTAAGTAGATCTGTCTGTTTAATAAATTGTCCATTGGGTCGTGTAAGGCGACCCTGATGTTGGGTAGAGCCATTTCGACAGGAGTCATGGCCTCTGATCCGTAAGTAAGAGCAAAATGTGTCTCTCCCGTGGGTGTTTTGATTGTGGTGCGGAGTGCCCAAAGTATAGCGGGCAGCTCGTCGACCCATCCTCCTGCTTTTACTTGGTCATCCACGCTCTTTTTGAGCATCTTGATTATTTGTTTGTTGCCGGCCTCGGCTTGGCCGTTTCCTTAAGGGTAAGCCATGGAGGACTGCCAATGTTTGACTTTGAATTCTTCACAAAGATTTGAGAATTCCTTCCTGAATTGTGGGCCGTGGTCTGATACTACTGCCCGCGGGATACCAAAACGTGAAAAAATCTGATCGTGTAAGAAATAACCCGCAGCCTTCGCGCTTATCTTGACCATAGGCTTGGCTTCGATCCACTTTGTAAAGTAATCCACAGCCACTATGATAACCTTGCACCCACCTCTTCCTGATGGAAAATGTCCGATGAGATCGAGTCCCCACATGTCGAAAGGCCAAGGTGCGACCACGATGCTTTGTTCGACAAATGGTATCCGGGGAATGTCTGCATGCTTTTGACATTCCGGACATTCTCTGACTAGCTTTTCTGAGTCCTTGAGGATCGTTGGCCAGTAATATCCTGCGGTTATAACCTTCTGGGCAAAAGAGCGAGTAGCGGGATGGCCCCCACACACTCCTTGGCGAATCTCGATAAGGATTATTTTGCTTTCCTCTTCTCGAACACATCGTAGTAGAGGTTTTGTTGCGGATCTCCTGTAGAGTATTCCGTTGTTTATAATGTACCGGGCCACTCTTTTCTTTAGCGTACGAGATTTATCCGCTCCGTCGGGTAAGACGACTGACTCTATATAAGCCTGGACCTCATCGATCCAGCATGTAGTCGGTGCTGGTGCGTCGATTTCCATGATTTGTGTAGCCTCGATAGCGGGTACCGCTAGGTACTCTATCACTATGGAGGGATCTGCGAGCTCTTCTTTGAGAGATAGCTTAGAGAGATAGTCTGCCCGCTCGTTGTCCTCTCTCCGAATTCTGATGAACTCGCAATAGTTGAAGCCGGCTTTCAATCGTCGAACAATCTCACCATATTTCTCGAGAATACCACAATGCGTGTCATAGTCCCCTGAGATTTGGTTGACGATAAGTTGGGAGTCACAGTAGACTTCAACATTTTCCACGCTTAGTTCCTTTGCTAGCTTGAGCCCGGCTCTGCTTCATACTCGGCCTGATTATTCGTAGCCGAAAATTCAAACCTTAGAGCTTTTTCGATTTCCTCCGTCGTTCCGGGTTCCATCAGAATTACCCCGGCCCCGTAACCATTTCGATTAGACGCTCCGTCAACATACAACTGCCAACATTGATCGGGCTTATTCCTGACCGCAGCAGGCTCTAGTGGTACCGGTGAGCTTGGTTGCGGCGAACTGAAACTTGTCTCTACAATAAAATCCTGCAATGTTTGACCCTTGATAGATTTTCTAGGTTGATATTGTATGTCGAATTCAGTGATTTCGATAGACCATCTGAGGAGTCGACCGGAAAGATCGGGTTTATGCAGTATTTGTCGCATTGGACTATCCGTTAAGACAATTATTGTGTGTGAAGTAAAGTAGCCCCTGAGTTTGCGGGCAGCGATAATAAGCGAGTAGGCTAATTTTTCAACATTAAAATAGCGACTCTCCACCGGACTGAGAGCCTTGCTTACATAATAGACGGGATTTTGGAGGGTTCCGGCCTCCTTGACAAGAACGGCGGCAACAGCCCGGTCCGAAGCCGCCAGGTACAAAAACAAAATATCTCCTTCTATAGGGCTAACCAAAAGAGGTGGCTTCCCAATATATTCTTTTAGAGCTTGAAACGGTTGCGAGCACTCTGCGCTCCACGAACAAGTCTTGTCACCTTTGAGAACTTTGAAGAAGGGAAGACACTTCTCCGCTGATTTTGATATGAAGCGACCCAGCGCAATGATGCGGCCATTGAGCCTCTAGACTTCCTTGATGGTCGTGGGTTCCTGCATGTCGAGCAAAGCTTGTATTTTCTCCGGATTAGCCTCGATGCCACGACGACTAACCATAAACCCCAGAAACTTGCCTGCCTGGACACCAAAAGTACATTTTGCCGGATTGGGTGTTTTCGGACATTGCTGAAACTTTCTTGAAGGTCAGCGGTGTGATCGTCCCCAGCGGACTTGACAACCATATCGTCAATGTAAGCTTCCATGTTTTTTCCTATTTGTGAACTGAAAACTTTGTTGACCATTCTCTGATAAGTTGAGCCTGCGTTTTTCAGTCTGAAGGGAATCATTTCATAGTAGTACAAACCCCCAGCAACTCTGAAGGCCGTTTTTTCCTTGTCGGATTCAGCCATCCGCACTTGATGATACCCCGAATATGCGTCCAAAAAACTAAGAACTTCAAAACCAGAGATGGAATCTACTAACCGATCAATTCGCGGAAGCTGATAAGGATCTTTCGGACAAGCTTTGTTAATGTCTGTGAAGTCGACACACATCCTCCACTTGCCATTGTGCTTCTTTACCATCACTACATTCGCCAGCCAGGTAGGATATGCGAGCTCTTTTATGATCCCAGCTTGCAGGAGTTTCCCGACCTCTATTTTCACCGCCGCTTCCTTTTCGGTCGAAAATTGGCGTGCTCGTTGCTGTATCGGTTTGAAAGTAAAGTCGACGTTGAGATAATGCAGGGCGATGTCGGCCTCAACCCCTCTCATATCTGTTACTACCCAGGCAAACGCATCCAAATTTTCCTTAAGAAGTGCGATCAGGGTTTCTTTCTCGCAGGGACTCAGCCAAGCTCCTATATTGACTTTCTGATCGGGGTATTTATCGTTGATAACCACCTCGACCAACTCATCCTCTGCCGTAAAGTCGGGCTCATCCCTAACTTGCAAAGTTTCACACTCCACTTTCGCGGGTACAGTCTCCCCCAATACCCCGATCATGTTGATATTTTCCATGTTTTCAGGCTGTTCGATTCGTGCTCTTTTGTTCCCTGTTCTCATTTCCTGTATGTATATGAGGACAGCTGCAGGTTCGCTGATCGACGTTCCGATCCTGTCCCCGACATAAAATTTTACCCGCTGGTGCGGGATGGAAGTTACCATTTGGAATTGTTTCAAAGCCGGTGTCCCAATTATCATGTTATAATTGGATTGAAGATAGACCACGAGGAAGACAAATTTTTCTGTCCAAAAGGGTGCATAATCTCCCATTTGTACATCCAAATCAATGGCCCCCTTGACTTGTATCTTATGGTTAGTGAAACCCTCAAGGGTGCCATTATGCGGCCTCAAATTAGAGTCTCCGAACCTCAATTCTTTGAAGCAGTTGTAGTATAAGATGTCGCGGCATGCTCCAGTGTCGATCATTACCCTGTTGACGCAAGCCCGATTGATAACTACCAAAATGCATAAACACATATCTTCCGTATTGATCGAAATCACTAGCTCGCTTCGAGTAAAAGCGAGAGGTTGCTCGTTCCCTCGCAGGACTACAAGCTTTTCCACGTGCTGGTTAATGGAGCCAATGCGGCTCTTGATCTGATTGTTACTCGGAGGAGGTTCGGTTATTATTATGATGTTCTTGTCAAACTGGCGAGCTTGCTGATTCCTCCTGTCTGGCCCACCGGCATCTAGCTTGTAGTGATCATGGTGTCCGCGAGTGAGTAATTTTTCTATGGCCCATTTGAACTGAATACACTCGTCAGCTGTATGACCCTTATCTCTGTGATAGCCGCAATATTTAGACGCATCGCGGCGTGTGTCCGGAACCATATGGTATGGCTCGGGCAGTTCATCTCTCACTTCGTTCAACATCTGAGTATAGGATATTCTGAGAGGCGTGAAGTGTTCTTCCTTAAATCTCTCGGGTTTTTTGACATCCCGATCAGTATTCCTGCGGCTATCTCTAGGCAGACTGCGCTCAGCCCTCTGTTTGCCTTTATTGGACGAAGACGTTCCTTCGTTGCCCGCAGTGGCGATGTACTTTCTTGTTGAACTCAACATTTCTTGTAAGTTCGCTGGTGGAGTTAAAGCAAAATAAGATTTCAAGTAGCCGGGATTCAGCCATGTTTCAAAACTGCTCATAACGACGTTCTCTGCCAAGCCCCTGGTTAGCTCATACACTTTATAAAACCGCTCATAGTAGCTGCGGGTACCCTCATTTTCGCCCTGTCGGACTTCATGCAAGTCGATGTGTGTCTTTTTGGGTCCTCCTACTAATCTGAACTCCGCTATAAATTTGTTGATCAGATCATCCCAAGATAATATTAAACCCGGAGGAAGACCGTGGATCCATGATGCTGCCATGTCCTGCATCGATCCCACAAAAGCTATGCACCAGGCCTCGTCGCTAGATGTGCACAAGCTGATTTTGCTTTGAAATGCGGATAGCCAATCCAGAGGGTCTGTGGATCCATGGTAATTGATGAAATTTAGGTAGTGAGTTCCCCCTCTCGGGGCCGCTTTCAAAAAGCTGGGATGAAGTACACTTGTTCCCCAAGTCGGAACAACTTTAACACCCGCCATACCTTTCTGCAACTCCTCTATCTGCTTTTTCATTATGCCCATTTCCACCTGGTTTAGGGGGACATGTGGGAGTGCGACGTAGCCTCCTTCAACTTGTGAGTCCCCCTGTCTTTCTGTGCGAGTACGGACTTGTCGAGGATTCCTAGGTCGCCCTGGGGCTACACCGCGATCGTCGACCACGGGCCCCAGTCGACCTAGAGCTGATTTCCTATCCCCCCTTGGATGCGAAGTTGCATGGCTGCTTGTAACGGCCCACTCCCGACCCCTAGGTCCACTGGGATCATTCTAGGAGCAGACTGCGATGTTATCGCAAATACTTCCCTAAAAACCCCAATGTTTATTGATCAGCAAGTAAATGTACATTCATACATTATTGATTTATTAAAGAAATTACAACATTTAGCAATACCACAACTTTAACTAGCTAAAGAAAGTGCATAGTTCGATCCTCGTCATCTCGTGCCATGAATATTATCCTTTTAACCAATCTCGTCGGTCATCCTTCTTTCTTTCTTTCTCTGGATGCACTACCTGGTTTATTTATAAAAGAAAAGGAAAACAACACGAACAAAAGAACAAAAGGAAAAGAAAAGAGAGTCGTCAGCAAAAGGCTGGTATGAGCCGTGTGTGAGAGTGTTACATTTAAAAACAACTTTATTATATACATGTTTAAAGAAGTCTTAAAATCACGAATGGATTAATCTTTTCACATTTTGAAAGATTCATTGATTTATATAAGCAAAAGTTTACTTGTTCAAGATAATTTGTGCACTATTTACCAGTCAAGCAAGTATAGGCAAGTCCGTCAATTCTTCAAGTTCCTTTACTAGACATCGATACAGCTGATACGATAGTCTCTACCTTATGACTCCCATTTCATGCACCTTATATCCACAACAAGTAATTTTTATAGTGGAGTCCGTCCTTCCGACACCCAATCTCCTGGGGCTTCTGGAGAGTCCACTTGCCTCAGGTCCCACAACCGCGGTCACAGGCCCGACGCGCAGCTAACCCGACTGTGAAACCCTCGGCGGGCCCATCAAGCAAGCAAGCAAGCAGGATCAAGCAGTGCCGCCGAAGCGGGAAGGGTATGAGTACGATATACCATACGCGCGAAACGGATAGTACGGTACCATGTCACCAAGATGGGACATGCAATGACATTTGCACAATATTCGTTTCATCACGTTATTGTCTTTAAAGTGAGCAGATTTCTTGAATCCTTTTTAACAAAATATATATTACATATGTATATATATCGATCATATATTCAATTAAAATACTTTGATAAAAACACACTTTGGCTTTTACTTAAAATAAGAACTCACCTGGCACCACCGGCGTTGTAGAAACAAAATTCTCGAGGTATTCTAGCACCTTAGTTCGAGCCTAATAACATGATTTCATTATTGTTGTTATGAAAGAACAACATTATATACTCTATATACAACCCATTTATTCAAACCCACCACACAGACATTTTAATATATCCTTTAAATTTAATTATTATTGTGCTTACACATAAGGATTACGCCCACAATTTGTAAGTGATGCAACAATTTAAATATAACAAAAAGTGACGTATACATGTTACTTCCTATTACTTGGAAATTCCTACTAAATGTCCTTAAAAACATCTATAAACTAATTCTTAATCAGTTGAACCTATACATTTACAAGTCACAGTATTATGAAATATATATATATATATATATATATATATATATATATATATATATATATATATATATATATTCTTTCTCCATCCGAGCCATGCAGCAAGGCAACGTGTGACTTTAATTGACATTAGAAATATCTTGCTCACCAACTCCGTTTTAACACCAAATTAAGAAAAGAAGCAACATACGGAAATTTATAGGAATATATATATACACTAAACCTTTTACCAACAGTTTTACCGTTTATATAACACAACAATTCTTTTATCTCAGCATGTATGGACATTGTTTTCCTAAAATGATGCTCAACTAAAAGATACGTACTATACATTTACCTCCGGCCTGCTCGGTCATACAACAACGTGAGACAAAACAGGTTCTCGTATAATGAATCTGATGATAGAATACGAAGTGGTGGTATTACGGCGACGGTGGCAGGAAACAGTTTGTGATGCTCTTGGGGCTTAAGTCATATAGGGTGACAAGCCGAATTGATTGTGGAGAAAAAATATGAGAGTGGAGACTATATTATTTGTGAGGGGAAAGTTCGTCGAACTAGGGAATACACCATGGTATTTCTACGGTAAAAGTTGAAGGTGTTGGAGGTTTTTTTCTCCTAAGTTTTTGGCATGGTGTGGCCTTCTTTTATAGCCACAATTGAGGATTTAAGTGCATTGAATGGGTAGAGGAAATAAATGAGATGACAAATATGAAAATTAGGACCAAGCAATTGCTTGGAATTTACATACCGTCGAACCGTTTCCTTATGTATTAATTAAGGCATTTATTATTTATTTTTTTATTACTATTACATTATTCTGTACATTTTGTACATGTAGAAGGCAATCAATAGTTAGTCTAGCTAATATGTAACCGATAGAATACCAAAAATGATTCTTTTATAATCACGTTCCATAATGTACTTTTCAAACTAGACTCATGATTCTACTCTAGTTATTAAGTGAAATATTTGGAGGTACTATTTATTACAACAATCAAATGAAATATTTCACCATTTCTGTTATATAAATTATAAGTGTTATAATAAAATTATTCTTATTCAAAGTCGACAAGATTAAGTTTATATCACTTGCTAACTATCATATCGAAATTTGGGATGTTACAGATCTCCCTCCTTAAAAAGAAATTCGTCCTCGAATTTCATTATTCAACTCTTTCACCTTCGTCGTTTGGTGCCCACAAGCTTGAAAGTCTTAATTAGGACTATTTTGCCTCATTCTCGGTACAATTTTCGTAGTCTTTGTATTTCCTTTCTTCCTCTTACAGTAACGAGCAAAATGGTCTACCTTTCCACAAGACGTACATTGTCCGAGCTTTTGACGACACCTCTTCTCATCATGCCCAGTCCTATTACAGAAATAACAATAATTCGCTTTCATTTTCTTCCTTGACTCATCATGCACTTTGGTAGATTTTGATATTCTCGGTCTTTCCGTAAATGCCTTTTTGTGTTCTCTTATTTCTATCCCATCCTTTGTGTTGATATTAAGTTGGGGAACTACTTCTTGACATGAGTCATATATTCCATGAGATGTCTCGTCAATATTCTTATCTTCATTTTCCTCTTGCTTTTGACACATCTCGATCTTGATTGCTCTGTCAACCACATGCTCATATGAAGTACATGGGACCTCGACAAGAAATATTTGTACTTTTTCTTTGAGACCCATAATAAATTTTGAAATTTTATGATCCTCAGTATCAATGAGTCGTTGACAATACTTCGATAGCCTTTCAAAATGATGTGCATACTCTTGCACCGTCATATTCTCTTGTTTTAGGTTGATAAAAGAATTCTCCCATCTCTCACACATCCATTTTGGGCGATACTTGCTGTAAAATTCTTCTGTAAACTGACCCCATTCCCACATTAAACCTTGATTAGCCCAATTTTCACGTACACCATGCCACCATTCCCTAGCTTGTTTCCTTAAACGGAAAGTGGCTAATCTTATCTTCATCTCATCTGAGCAATTATAAGCTTCGTAAATATTTTCTAAATCTAATATAAATTCTTCAGCGGCTTCTTCTTGACCCAAAGAACCATCAAACTCGGGTGGCTGAAGTTGAAGGAATTCCTTAAAAATATTACTTTCACTTTGTAAAGCTTTAATTGTTTCTTGCACAACAACCTGAATGTCACCTGTGTTTAGTGATTGACCAACCGACTCTTGGCCGTTGCTAGAGCTTGGATTTTGATTGCTCCTAGTACAAGGTGTCATACTCCTACAAAATACAAGACTTTAAGGATAGCAATAGGGACGGTCTCAAAGGAAAGCGCCAAATCTATCCATGAACATCACTTATCCATTAATTTCTTGATATCTCAATAACTTGGGAATCCCCTTTTGGCTAGACTAAATCCTTTAGTCTAACTGGTCCTAATTATTAATTCTACACCTAAGGAAATTTTTTTAAACCTGTCTCTGATACCACCTGTAACGGCCCACTCCCGACCCCTAGGTCCACTGGGATCATTCTAGGAGCAGACTGCGATGTTATCGCAAATACTCCCTAAAAACCCCAATGTTTATTGATCAGCAAGTAAATGTACATTCATACATTATTGATTTATTAAAGAAATTACAACATTTAGGAATACCACAACTTTAACTAGCTAAAGAAAGTGCATAGTTCGATCCTCGTCATCTCGTGCCATGAATATTATCCTTTTAACCAATCTCGTCGGTCATCCTTCTTTCTTTCTCTGGATGCACTACCTGGTTTATTTATAAAAGAAAAGGAAAACAACACGAACAAAAGAACAAAAGGAAAAGAAAAGAGAGTCGTCAGCAAAAGGCTGGTATGAGCCGTGTGTGAGAGTGTTACATTTAAAAACAACTTTATTATATACATGTTTTAAGAAGTCTTAAAATCACGAATGGATTAATCTTTTCACATTTTGAAAGATTCATTGATTTATATAAGCAAAAGTTTACTTGTTCAATGTTTATTGATCAGCAAGTAAATGTACATTCATACATTATTGATTTATTAAAGAAATTACAACATTTAGGAATACCACAACTTTAACTAGCTAAAGAAAGTGCATAGTTCGATCCTCGTCATCTCGTGCCATGAATATTATCCTTTTAACCAATCTCGTCGGTCATCCTTCTTTCTTTCTTTCTGGATGCACTACCTGGTTTATTTATAAAAGAAAAGGAAAACAACACGAACAAAAGAACAAAAAGGAAAGAAAAGAGAAATTAAAAAAAAAAAAGGTGGTATGAGCCGTGTGTGAGAGTGTTACATTTAAAAACAACTTTATTATATACATGTTTAAAGAAGTCTTAAAATCACGAATGGATTAATCTTTTCACATTTTGAAAGATTCATTGATTTATATAAGCAAAAGTTTACTTGTTCAAGATAATTTGTGCACTATTTACCAGTCAAGCAAGTATAGGCAAGTCCGTCAATTCTTCAAGTTCCTTTACTAGACATCGATACAGCTGATACGATAGTCTCTACCTTATGACTCCCATTTCATGCACCTTATATCCACAACAAGTAATTTTTATAGTGGAGTCCGTCCTTCCGACACCCAATCTCCGGGGCTTCGGAGAGTCCACTTGCCTCAGTCCCACAAACCGCGGTCACAGGCCCGCCAGCAGCCTAACCCGATCGTGAAACCCTCGGCGGGCCCATCAAGCAAGCAAGCAAGCAGGATCAAGCGATTGCGGCAAGCGGGAAGGGTATGAGTACGATATACCATACGCGAAACGGATAGTGACGGTACTATGTCACCAAGATGGGACATGCAATGACATTTGCACAATATTCGTTTCATCACGTTATTGTCTTTAAAGTGAGCAGATTTCTTGAATCCTTTTTAACAAAATATATATTACATATGTATATATATCGATCATATATTCAATTAAAATACTTTGATAAAAACACACTTTGGCTTTTACTTAAAATAAGAACTCACCTGGCACCACCGGCATTGTAGAAACAAAATTCTCGAGGTATTCTAGCACCTTAGTTCGAGCCTAATAACATGATTTCATTATTGTTGTTATGAAAGAACAACATTATATACTCTATATACAACCCATTTATTCAAACCCACCACACAGACATTTTAATATATCCTTTAAATTTAATTATTATTGTGCTTACACATAAGGATTACGCCCACAATTTGTAAGTGATGCAACAATTTAAATATAACAAAAGTGACGTATACATGTTACTTCCTATTACTTGGAAATTCCTACTAAATGTCCTTAAAAACATCTATAAACTAATTCTTAATCAGTTGAACCTATACATTTACAAGTCACAGTATTATGAAAATATATATATATATATATATATATATATATATATATATATATATATATATATATTCTTTCTCCATCCGAGCCATGCAGCAAGGCAACGTGTGACTTTAATTGACATTAGAAATATCTTGCTCACCAACTCCGTTTTAACACCAAATTAAGAAAAGAAGCAACATACGGAAATTTATAGGAATATATATATACACTAAACCTTTTACCAACAGTTTTACCGTTTATATAACACAACAATTCTTTTATCTCAGCATGTATGGACATTGTTTTCCTAAAATGATGCTCAACTAAAAGATACGTACTATACATTTACCTCCGGCCTGCTCGGTCATACAACAACGTGAGACAAAACAGGTTCTCGTATAATGAATCTGATGATAGAATACGAAGTGGTGGTATTACGGCGACGGTGGCAGGAAACAGTTTGTGATGCTCTTGGGGCTTAAGTCATATAGGGTGACAAGCCGAATTGATTGTGGAGAAAAAATATGAGAGTGGAGACTATATTATTTGTGAGGGAAAGTCATTTAACTAGGAATACTGTGTGGTATTTCTACGGTAAAAGTTGAAGGTGTTGGAGGTTTTTTTCTCCTAAGTTTTTGGCATGGTGTGGCCTTCTTTTATAGCCACAATTGAGGATTTAAGTGCATTGAATGGGGAGAGGAAATAAATGAGATGACAAATATGAAAATTAGGACCAAGCAATTGCTTGGAATTTACATACCGTCGAACCGTTTCCTTATGTATTAATTAAGGCATTTATTATTTTTTTTTTATTACTATTACATTATTCTGTACATTTTGTACATGTAGAAGGCAATCAATAGTTAGTCTAGCTAATATGTAACCGATAGAATACCAAAAATGATTCTTTTATAATCACGTTCCATAATGTACTTTTCAAACTAGACTCATGATTCTACTCTAGTTATTAAGTGAAATATTTGGAGGTACTATTTATTACAACAATCAAATGAAATATTTCACCATTTCTGTTATATAAATTATAAGTGTTATAATAAAATTATTCTTATTCAAAGTCGACAAGATTAAGTTTATATCACTTGCTAACTATCATATCGAAATTTGGGATGTTACACTGCTTCCCTCCATTTCTGACCGTTGAGGTTGGACTGTCTTTGGGGGAATGTGAGTGTGCTGCACCTCTGTTGGTGCGGGTTGTGGAGGGTTGAACTTGCGGATAGGTTGAGGTGGCAGTCCCTCCGCAATTAGCAGCGTATTTCCTACTCACATTTCCTCTACATATTCCATGTGTGCTTGTAGAGCTATCTTATATGAGTCTTGTTGTGGGGACGCTTCCCCTGTTGAGACAGCCTCTTGTTCATTATTTGGTAAGATGTTTCCTGCGACGCCTTTCCCACGGCTCTTTCTGACCGTTGCCTCATGTATTTCCCGGACTCTAGTCCTTTCTCTTATGTATGCTCGCATATCGGGCATGATGTCTTGCCCGGCATCAGCCCCTGCAGATAGTACTTTCTGCTCGGCTCCCCGCGCTGTGTGTTCGCATGCCGCGAGTTACCCTGGTTACCCCCCTTACTTGGAGTGACGGGGTTAAAGTGTTTTGAACCCGCCATCTCTGACTAAAATTTTTGGAGATATTTTAGTAAGATATTTTGGTGAGATATTTTGGATGGTGGCTAGATATTTTTTCCAACTCAAAATATCAAAATGCAGGGGGTGTTTACTGAGGGTTATTTTCCAAGTGGTATAGTCAAGTACTCAGATTCCTTATTATTTGAAGATCTGAAACTGCGAAAAAGGCATACAAACCAACCTGGGTATTTAAAGATGGACTCGTGTATGAGTTTGCAAGTGTTTCTTTCCGGATGAGGCGGTTTGCGCGGAGTTTGGTGATCCCTGCTCCGTGTATGTTGCTGAGACGAAGAAAACGATGACTTCTGGGCTGGATTATCCCAGGAGATCAAGGTTTCTGTTGATTGGAGGAACGAGAAAGGCGGCGTCTCTGTCGGAGACACCGTAAAATCGTCTTTGCGGTGGAGCAAATGACACCTTGGAGCTGAATGATGATGATTTTCCCGGTAACGGAGCCAACTGATATTGCGTGGAATATCAGGTTTGCGGTAACAGTGCTTATCTTGAGGATATAAGGCTTTATATACGGGATTTCTCCGGGAAGAGTATGGCGGTGAATAAGAACAATATAGTCAGAATAACGCTAAGGAAGAACACGTTAATGAATCGACAAATTGACAGAGTAGCTCTGTGTGTATTAAGTCTAGGATGCTTTCTATTACATTGTAATCCCATATATATAGGCTAAGACTATGTCGGTTTACTGTTCATGACAAGACAATTAAGAATACATAATTAAAGATAATCATGCATGCAATACAAGTGACCTAGCTAGCTGTCAGAATTATCCAGCTGGAATGATAAGTATGGCGAGCAGCGAACAGTGGACTCGTAAATGCCTTGTCTTGAAATCAGCTTGACCATATGGGTAGAAATCACACGGAGAGGAGGAGTCCGACTTATGACCAGCGGACAGGATCCGACTTACTGTTGGCGGATAGGACCCGGCACGAAAGACGGGTAGGATCAGTTTATGAGTGCGGACAGAGGGGAAAGAGGCCCCATATATTCGTTATTGGGCCATGATAATATGCCCAATTTAGATGACCAGGGCTCCATTCCGGTTCGGGTATATCAGGAGTATAAACGAAACCTATTCTAACTAATTTCTCGTATAATTATTTATATTTGGCAAGTATTATTTATTTGAAATGTTAATGTAGTTTGATTTCTCATCACATTTTATTTAAAAAATATATGCAAATATTTTAACTTAATTTATAAAAACAATTACGAGGGTATAAATAATTATTAAGATAATTTCTTAGTTGTACTTAATTTACCAATTTACTATTTTTATATCTACCTACCTAATACTTTATTAATAAAAAGACAAATTCATCCCTTTTCCAAAAGAAGCTATTACAGGCGTAACTATCCATTTTCGGGTAATTCTGTTGTAGGGATTTGCGCCACGTGATCATCAGATTTGTGCTTCGTGGACAATAAAACAAAATAGTTTTGTTTTTATATACACACGGCGCATATCTGACGGTCGAGTCCAATAGAGACTCCCTACCTAAGAATTTTCCTCCATTTCCTCCCCCTCACTTCCACTTTCCATCAGTTTGATGGGCCCATTACCCATTTTGGACTCTTTTATTACGATGGCCATTACTAAGGGGCGGATCTGTTTTTTTTTATAAAGGAAATTCTCTGCTAAGATCCGAGAAAAATGGTATGAGTAATGACACGTACAACGGTTGTGCCACAACAAGTGACACAACGTTGATATGCACATGACCATGCTGGAAATCGTCGGTTAATAAATGCGGGGTCTGATTATCCTAGTGACAATTTACTCAAAATTGAACCTCAGAAAACATGAGTAACGGGGGTGGTTTATGGTGGTTTAGAATGAACCTGAGATGTTGTATCTCAAGTTGCCTATGTATCATGTAATTGTTCATGAATCAAGTCTCTCGTAGTTCCTTATGGATTGTTTATATAGAGGGCGTTATGCCCTAATCTTGCGTGTATCTTGTCCATTATGAACTCTATTTTCGTGTTCCCTAAGGAATAGATAATTAGGATTTGATATCCTTGATTGTAGATGATAATCACGGGATTTGAATATATGAGATCAGAGTCTTTATGGCCGATGGTTCTTTCCATGTTTATCTGTTGTATTGTGCACGTAGGATACTCCATCTATGAGATGTGAAATTTTAAAATACAACCGTTGTAGGAAGGTTTTACCAAGTGACATACATTACAACTACTCATTTCTAACATCTCACACATGATAAAAGTGTATTATGTGAGAGAGAGTAAAAATGAGAGGCTCTAATGTATGCCACTTGGTATAACCTTCCTACAACCATTGCACCATAAAATCTCTCTTATGAGATACTCAGACCGACATGCGTCGAGTCCCTTAGGTGTGAGGCTCGAGCTGTACTGGCTGAGCTCCATTGTGCCCGGACCGACCTGCGGTGGGCGGGGGAGCTACCATCATATTGTCACATTCTATCCTTACCATCGTACTCCACCCCGATCATTCTTTGGTGAATCAATCGGATCATAATACTTGGTGTATAGAAACATGGAATTTAATTATTTAGCTAAAATGATATTGGCATATCATGAATTTAAGGGAACGACAATCTAATCTTAGTTGTTTAATTCTGAACAAGCAATATGACACTTATCGAATATATTAGATCCAATTGCTACATAGGACCATAGAATTACATGAAAAAACCTTGGAATTTCATTTACATGTGAAAAATCGCTACTTAATATCTTCAAATTTACCGTGATTTCACAATGGCATTGCCTCCTAAACAGCATTTCGTTATGCCCGATCCTCCAATTCGTATGTAAGCTACTCAGGCTTACAATTGCGAAGGTTTGAGTGATGAGGGTTTGAGGTTTGATAGAAATTTATGGATAATACTTGAAAAACTAATTGTATTTTCAAAAACATCTTCTATAGTTAAGCTAATATTTCCTTGAAGAGGAAATTTTTTTTTTTTTTTTTTTTTGCTGGAAATGATCATATTATTACGTGGGTCTCCAAACAAGGAAAAACAAAAAGTAGCAAATTTACGGTGGCTTTAAGCCTAAAAATAAGTAAAACCTGACTGACGATGTTGGAAATCGTCGGGTAATTAACACGGGTCGTATTTTCCTAGTGACAATCTGTTCAATGGCGGAACCCTAAAAAGGACGTGAAACGGGGGGTGTTTGGTGGTGGTTTAGACTGCACTGGAGAAACTGTATCTCAAACTGCCTACGTATCCAATGTGTGTATTGATATCAAGTCTTCGTAGTTCCTTAGAGATTGTTTATATAGAAGGGGTTATGCCCTAAGCCGTCATGGGCCTTGTCCTTGTTGGACTTTGATTTCGTGTTCCCTAAGAAATAGATAATGATGATTCGATCCCCTTGATTTTAGGAGATAATTATGGACATATTTGAATGTCAGAATCACTGTTTTTATGATTAGAGATTCCTTTCGTATTTATCTGATGTTAGTACGCACGTGGGAGATTGGGCCCGAGATAGGCTCGGGCTGAGCTTGTAAGAGCTGTTCCATACCTAGGCCGACCTGCCGAGGTCGGGAAGTAGCCGAGCAAAGCTCGGTTCAGATTCTTGGGATTTTGGCCCTTAAGGTGTTGATTTCTTGCCCTTGCTTGCTGTTAGATTACTGTGGGGGATGACACGTGGCGAGGTGCTAAACCGACTTTCGTCATAAGCCCCCCAGATCCAGCTGAACTCTTGGGGTTAGCTTGGATCTGTCCAGATCGCGACTCGGCGCGGTCATCTTAGACTTGTAAAAAAATTTAGCCGTGTTTGTCGGGTGGCAGGATTGACATTATGACGTTGTCATAATTATTCTGGGATTCGAGGAGTCGTTGCCCCTGACTGGTGATGATGTCCGAAATCTCAACAAGTTTGAGTGGATTTAGAGATGGATATCTAGCTAAAGTGAGTGATTTTATTGGCGGTTTCACGGCGGCGATTAAGAACATGATGAAGAATATGTTGCGTTTGTGATTATGAGCTGAACCGTAGAAGGCTGCCTACATACCCTTAGCTTGTAAGGGATCAAGCCCAATTTATGTAGTTCTTTGAAAATGAGAGCCCCCTTTTGTCGAGGGTGTGATGCTACTATTTATAGGGCCATGAGTTGGGTGTCACTAGGCTGTTGGACGAGCTGGCAAACTGGGAAGCTGCCGAACTAAGATCGGTCTTAGAGTACCGAGCTATAGAGCTGGCGAACTGAGAGCCTTTGACGAGTTGAGAGATTTGAGGCATGAGAGTGTTGTTTATGAACTTTGTTGCCTAGTTGTGTTGGCTTTGTTCGCGTTGAAGGATGGCGAGCTAGAAGGGCGAGCGGGTTGCCCCTCAGTGCTTTGCATCAAGCTAGCTGCTTGTTGCTTCATTCCCGTTGCCTTGGATCACGACGGGAATCGTGACGGTGCGAGGCGGGCTTGGTCGTGCTTGGCTTGGTCTGGCCTATTAAGGGCGGACTAGCTGGGCCGAGGGGCCTATCCTTTTCTGGGCTTACATATGGGCCAGGTTCGGATCCATGGGCTCTTTCCGGAACTGGGGGACTCGGACTGATTCGACACATCAATGACCCCATACTTTTTGAGCTTTCAAATGTGTAAATGAAAGTCATGGTGTAAGGTTGTAACGACTTGATATACCGTTTGCTGAGGTGACTATTGTAGAGCGATCTACTAAGATAACGTAAGGTTCATTTAGCGTAGTCTGCCGGTGTTGCGCTTAGGTAGCGACCGGTTTTAAGTGCGTCATGCTTAAGAGCGTAAGGCCACATTTTTTAGAAGATTCGCTCGGGGTGAGCTTTAAATACGATGCCGAGCTGGAGTTGGGCGTACAAAAGATTCGCTCGAGGGCTTATCAGACTGACTTCTAGCGTTAAGTTTTTTGGCGAGCAAGGCCAGATTAGACCGACTTATCACGTTAAGTGTTTCGGGAACAAGGCCACATTAGACTGACTTCTAGCGTTAAGTTTTTCGGCGAGCAGGGCCACATTAGACTGACTTCTCGCATTAAGTTTTTCGGCGAGCAGGGCCACATTAGACTGACTTCTGGAGTTAAGTTTTTCGGCGAGTATGGCCACATTAGACTGACTTCTCGTGTTATTAAGCGGACGAGATTATGATGCCACACTATTAAGCGGACTTAATATGCTTTTTAGTTGACATATGTTTGCTGAGTCGGACATGCAGAGCTCAGATTGTCTGTCCTATAGACTTTATTGGGTCTGACCTGTGGAACAGAGGCCGACCTCTGGGATGACTGATGTGGAGCTAGCTGACACTGGCTTCAAGGCCATGGAATACGCAAGCTTGCTTTTCTTACTCAAGTTTTGTACTTTGATAGTGTTTCTCACTTGCAGGGAACCTAGATTGGCCAGGACATTTTCCCGAGGCTGGGCAAGTTTTCAGCCATTACTGGAGATTTGAAGAAGATTGCCAACCTGAGGCAAGGTCAGCTAACCATGGCTACACTTTGAGGGTGGATAAGGCAAATGGTCAGATTGCTAAGTTTATCAGGGACAATCTCCCCAACAAGGCTTTTTATAAGCTGGGCATGGGTGCGGTCTATGCCAACGTCCGCTTAATAACGTGGCATCGTACAACCGACTTCAGCTCGGCACCATATGCGGGCCGAGCTCCCCAGCTCTTCAAGAGCCGAGCCGAGCTCTCTGGCTCTCTAAGATCCGATCCGAGCTCTCAAGCTCTGCAAATCCGAGCTCTCAAACTCTTCAGATACGAAATCCCTAGGTACAAGCTCTCATTGTCATTTATTTGCAACTTGAATGATCACGCTTCATTATATTGGAACTCTCCCGACCAAAGGTGGCGGGAAGAGCCTTCTTATTTAATAAAATCTCCTAACCAAAGGTGGCGAGAAGAGCCTTCTTATTTTTAGAACTCTCCCGACCAAAGGTGACGGGAGGAGCTTTCTTATTCTTATAACTCACAAGAGGTCAACTCGTCATCAAAATGGGGTTTTCTCTTCATCAAATAAGTATGTCCGCTTAATAGCACGACACCTAAACCCGTCCGCCTCACAACGTGGCATCGTACGACCGACTTCAGCTCGTCACCATAGCTGGAACTCTCCTTCTAGCGTCATTTGACGATGCTGGAAATCGTCGGGTAATTAACATGGGCCGTATTTCCCTATTTACAATCTATTCAATGGCAGAACCCTAAAAATGACGTGAAATGAGGGGTGTTTGGTGGTGGTTTAGACTGCACTTGAGAAACTGTATATCAAGCTGCCTACGTATCCAATGTGTGTATTGAAATCAAGTCTTCGTAGTTTCTTAGGGATTGTTTATATAGAGGGGGTTATGCCTTAAGCCGTCATGGGCCTTGCCCTTGTTGGACTTGGATTTCGTGTTCCCTAAGGAATAGATAATGATGATTTGATTCCCCTTGATTTTAGGACATAATTATGGACATATTTGAATGTCAGAATCGGTGTTTTTGTGATTACGGATTCCTTCCGTATTTGTCTGATTTTAATGCGCACGTGGGAGATTGGGCCCGAGATAGGTTCGGGCTGAGCTTGTAAGAGCTCTTCCATACCTATGCCGACCTGCCGAGGTCGGGAAGTGGCCGAGCAGAGCTCGTTCGGATTCTTGGGGCTTTTGGCCTTTAAGGTGTTGATTTCTTGCCCTTACTTACTGTTAGATTACTGTGGGGGATGACACGTGGTGAGGTGCTAAACCGACCTCCGTCACTGACCTCAAAAAACTAAACTAATTATGTACATGTAAGTCTAATAATTCTTGCTCTTTCAAATGCATTAGAAAGAAAAATAAAAGACTGAGGTCTCTCGGCTTTATTATCATGTTAGATCATGTTTCTTCACATTCACATTCACATATGCCATAAACCGTTTCCTTCCACATATATGTCCATCTAGTTGTACCAAAGAGAGGAGATGTCCGGTCTGAGCTCAGATTCACATTCATCTATACAGCATGTGTGGTAGCCCAACAAAAAGATGTTATAGACTTCTACAGGCACGCAAAAATTCTAGATTTCCTCAGCCTATCACAATCACGTATAGCATGAATAATTGACTCACTTCCTCCATCTCACAGCCTACACATCGGATTACATACTACATGAGAGTATAAGAATTCATCCACCACAAGAGCACCATGAACAATGGTCCACAAGAGGAAGCTATCTCGTGTAGGACCTTTTAGTTGCCATATCTTCCCCTATATTTCGTCATTTCCTTCTTGAGTTTGTGTCTGGCCCTGCATTGAATAGCCGGTTGCAAAAATATATTTTCCTTTCGGATCTTCCTTCCACATATAGTTTTGTTGATTCTCTCAAATCTTTCCACAATTAAGGGTAGGCTTTGCAGATTCCTCTCCAAGTTGGTGAGCTGCCTGGTTTTGAACTTACAGACATTTCGTTGTACTTCTTGGATAAAGCCTTCACCCATAGTGTATCTTTTTGTGTTGCCAAGTCCCAAATATATTGACTTTCCCCAAAAAGCAATATTCATTGGATGTAACCGTTGAAGCCCCAAACCACCAATTCCTATTTTGGTTTACATATGTTGGACGAAGAAATCGTATGTAACTTGCGGCCATTTTCATCATCACCCCAGAAAAAATTTCTACACATTTTCTCCTTGTTATACAACATAGTAAGCGGACACATGGTGGTCTACATTGTGTAATAAGGTTGTTTTGCAAGAGAGCTTTAGATAAGAATGCTTTTATCTGTATAGAGATTTAGATTTCTAAGATGCCAATTTGTTCTTCATTTTGTTCTCAAGATAAGTAAAGTGAGATATTCATATTCTAGCATGGAGAAGCGGTGACAACCTATGGTAAGACTTTAATATAAAGAAAGTAACATGCTCTTAGTTCCGAGGCTTGAACTTGTTATAGAATGCCTGAACATTTGTCTTCAATGGCTGGAAAATCTATTTCATGATTTTTAAGCAGTATTTATGTTATGTAGACGACCCACTGTTTCTAGTGCCACCATTTGAAAAAACATATATGATGTCTTAACCCTTAAGTATGACTGTAGGAGAAAGTGTTCATCAGGAAAAGGAGCTTTATGAACAAGATTAAGAGGAAAAGTAAGATTTCCATTGTCCCTTTACTATGAATTTCCGTAGTGCATAGGGGTTGCATATGCATATATGATTAGTTTGTGTGTTATGATAAACTATGATGTGTGTTGCATATGTTTTGGTTAGGATGGATTGATTTCTAAGTATAGATTTTGCATTTTGTTTTGGCAGGTTCCAGAGTGAGCTCTGAAGCAAACTCTTTAGAATCTGTAATGTAAAAACTTGGTTGTCCAACTTGAGCAAGGGCTATGTTAACACTATCAATTTACTTCACTTTTGAGTGTGTCGTCCTCTTTGTAGCTAGATGAACGGGGCGATACGTGAAAACATCTCGTCTATGCAGCAGGTTTGGCTGGTCATTTAGATTTATTAAACACAACAGTACGTTGTATCTATGTAAGAGATTCAAATTTTTTTTATCTTGTTGTGTCATTCATCCTCAATCAATGTAGATTATTGTGTTCTCTTAAAATCTAGTCTGTGTGGAGCATCTTGATCTTTCCCAGTTGATTCCAATATTTTACACATCGAATAACGATTCAAAATATACTAAAAATTGAACACGATGTGAAGTGTTCTTATTCTAAGTTACATGAATGCATGATGTGTTGTAATTACCGTGGAGTATGTGTTTTTTAGTATCGATTTGTGATAGTGGATTATCGATTGTGTGCAAAACTGATTATGTGAACGCGGTATGATAAATGTGTGGTCGTTACAATTAACTGGAACAGTTTGTAAGTAATTGAAAAAGTTTGTATATAGTCGTGTACAATTAACTGGAATAATTTTTATAAGTAGCCGTGTAAATTCTTAATGAAAATTTGAGAAAAACAAAGGTTTCAAATGTGAAAATTTGAAACATGTGTTTATAAATGATGTTCATAGGATATACATGTATTTATATATTGACTAAAAAACAATAACATACCACCCAAACCCCTTTTGGTTGGTGCAAAATCTTTATTTGTTTGATTTTCCATAAAATTTTGCTCCTTTAAACAACTTATTGTTGTATGGTGAATACACGGTAACTTTTTTCCCTATGTTTTCAACTTTTCATACATATGAACTGCTTTTTTATATTTTATATTTTTATGCTTTGTTTTTTCTTATATTTAATTTTTTATGTTTACCCGTTTTTTTTCGTGCACATGGATTTCTTTTTTCTATATTTAATAAATTGTGATGCTTCGTGAATGCGGTATTTAATTTTTTTATAGTACTTTTTTTAATTTAATATTTTCTTATGTTTATCTTTTTTTTCCTTCACATGGATTTTTTCTATATTTAATAATTTGTGATGCTATTAAAAAAAAAAAAAAAAAAATTGTGATGCTTCGTGAATGCTAGTGCCGGTGGTGCATAATCATCAACATTTATTTATTTTGCTATAACATAAATAAATAAACACGTTATTATATTATGAGAAACACTTTTTAGGGAACATTTGAGAGAGAAAACACTTACGTAGGAAACAACTGGTTTTTTAATATAGTACAGGTAGAGATAGAGATTTGTAACTAATACGTCTCTTAATTGATACATACTACTATATATATAAAAAAAATCAAATGAACTCAGCCTCTTTTACACTACACAATATCTACACTAAATATTCACTACACACTTTTATCCATTGATTGTGATATGACACATTTTAATCAATGAACCTACATTTACACACTTTTATCCATTGAATGTGATATGACACACTTTAATCAATGAACCTACACTTTTATCAAGGGGTAGAAAACATGTAGGGAATATGCACTACACGTATTGTATAGTTCACGTATCATTTTCTTTTTGTAACTCATTGTCATACTGTACGCCTCTTTATTTATGTCAAAGGTAACTGATACGCCTCTTAATAATTAATAATATTACTCCTCCTACTAAATTACTACCTCCATTCCAAAATATACAAGTCATCAAACACTTTTAGATTTGTCTCCCAATATAAGTCATTCTTCATTACCAATTCAACATTTATTACTCTGTTCTCTATCTTAATCTGAATTTATTATCAATCCAACCACTTTACATTACTTAACAACTACTGCATTAATAATAATCAAGGTGCGTTTTAGACATTAACATTCAAAATTATGGCATGCCACTACTTTTTTAATCTACCAGATTGCAAGGATACCAGATCTCCTATATGTTTCCAAACCAACGTACGTGACTTTTTCAATCTATTTATGAATTATATATGAGAGATAAAGGCATGTTTTTATGTTGAATTGAATTGTGGCTGCTTTGATGATAAACTGCATATTTTTCGACTCTTGCAGGATGGCTCAATTCTGATGTCGATTGCTGCTAGCAAAAGCTATGCTTTGATGAGTTTCCTCCTTTGGAACAGGAGGAGTTGCATCTCTGGCTGTCGTCATATCCATCAATCTTTGCTCAAACTGTCTACTCCAGGTATCCCACTCATACCTAAGCCTCTTCATGTCTTCTTCGAGGTCTTTAACAACTTGGGCTTTTACAAGCTCCTCAACCTGGGCTTTAACATCTGCTTTAAACTCCTCCTCCTTCCTGGCTAAATCACCGGTTAGCAAGTTATATGTGGCAAGAAGACAAATTGTGATTTAACATATCCAAACGTAACACAACCAAGCATGCTGAGCTGAACACGTCTCATAAGGAAAAAAGGGCAACCAAGACATTTTTCTTATTCACATTCCTACAACTCATAAGTTCCAAGCTCTAAAACCAAACTTGACAAGTTTAGGAATATATACTTTATTTCCAAAGGGTTATAGGAATGCGAATAAGGAAAATGTCTTGGTTGCCCTTTTTTCTAATGTCCCACCCAAAAGAACACAGCACGCTACAATTAAAACAATAAATTTGAATGGGAAGATGCATTCAGATTCTAAAGTACCTTGGAACAAACTGTGCAGCAAGTTGTCTTGCTTTACCCTCCATGAATTCCCTGCACAAGGGAAATTAAAAACAATTTAATGAATAGCAAAGGATTAAACACAAATCGTTGAATAACTGAGTTGGAAATTTAAATAATGGAAAACTTTTAGCTTGACCACCTGCATTCCCCCCAAACACATACATAGATATTTAAAGAATGGAAAACTTTTAGCTCTATATGTTTATTTGCTTCGTGAGAAGCTCAGTCGTTTTCTACCCGTTTGTCAGCTACAGTAATTGGTTTTCCTCCTAGCCGTTAGGATTTAAAACTTTATACACCCCTGTAATCACTTCAAATCATTTCAACCAAAACTAACACAATAATCTGAGTTCTTAAAATGTTAAAATACATCCTTCAAAAAAATTGTTAAAATACATATAATTATTATATTGAATATATAGTTCCTATGTTCACTATCATCCTCTTAAACTTGTTCCAAAATCAATCAAATGCGTAAGACATGAGCATTGTACATATTTTATACCCTACCCATCCCGCCATATCATTGAGATTTAACATAAAGATTAATATAACAATATAGCTTTCTAGAAAAATATACAATTAACTTTAGCTGCACAATAAATGATGATATAACTAAAAGTGTGCAACATTTCAAATATGTCTATTGCTACATAACATTTTCTATTTTTCAGGTACCAATCTAGTTTTTTTTTTTAATGCGAGAACATCGACATGGGGGTTGCCAGATGAAAAGTATCCTAACCATGCAGAAAAAGAAAGATAGGAAGTGCTCAGGGGGATTCAGATAAAGGGTTATAGGAGGCACACCCACAACCTGCAATTGGCATCCCCACTCGAAGGAGTTGGTTGGTTCTAATTAGACAAGCTAAGAACATTCTCATAAAATTCACGCAAAATCAAATGACCATGTATATGATTTAAGGGAATACATCTGCATAATTTTTTTTACATCTACAAGCTACTAGGTATCTTCGTGGTTTTTTATATTCTACTGAAAAAGTATAATCAGTATATTAGCAAAAAGAGGCTACAAATATAACCTAAATTTCTTGAAATGCAAGGAAAACAGCACACACACAAAGACAACTACAAACTCATGGCCTCTGGTTCTTAAGTTAGTCACTTCATCAGGAAAAGAAAAAACAGGAACCATGTTAAAAAATTAAGAGCACGTTTTCTAGATGGTTTTTTGTTTCCTCAATGATATCGAATGAAGTCAACCAATTACTATGTTAAAATAAGGGGCAGAAGCACACCTGATGCGGCAATAAGGACCAAACCTGCAATTACATTAGGATTAAATTTAGGTTTACAACATAGAAATCCCCAAATATAAATTAATAAACAAAAAGTACAGACCCAACTCTGATCACGACATTAGTCACATAAGCTGAGACCGCCATAACACATACTCCTGCAAAAAGGCAGAATTGCAAGTCATTTTTTAGGATGCAAAAAAAAAAATTACATACATAACCAAATAACAACGGGGAATGGTAGTGAACCTTGAAAGAAAGTCAACTTATCCTGAACTGCAACTGGGGACGCACTGAGCATAGCCCTGTACATACCCAAGGCATCTCAGACCCAAAAAAAAAAAAAAAAAAAAAAAAAAACACGGTGTACCGAAATGAAAAGAAAATACCTGCGAGCAGCTTCCCTCTCAGCGACATTCTCAGCGACCCTCGCAGCGAAGTTGCGCCTACAGCCGACAAACAGAAGAAGAAAATCAATTTTTAAACAAAGACGAATTGCAGAAGACAAAATCATTAAAACCTAGTTTTGCTGATACACAAAATCGATTTGGAATTCCGCGAAGAACAAAGTACCAAATATTCGCCATCCTGATAGCCCTCTTCGCAATTCGCAATTCGCAATTCACAATTCGCAATTTTATGGGTGATACGGATGGAACCAAAGTCGACAAGGTTATGAAAAGAGCAGACCGCACAATAGGGGCAAAGTTTAATGGGGAGAGATATGCCGGATGTAATGGCTCTATTTTTTAGGCCCTTCAATGAAAAGTCCAAAGAAAAATAGAAGCCCGTTATATTAAAATTAGTGTTATTTATTTATAAAAACGTGTTTTGAGACTTAATTAGACATTTAGAACATATTTAAAAGATGTTAGTTATAAGGACGAATTTTATTTGTGTTTCCAATTTTGCCCTTAATGCATTTACCGTCCGGACGATTCAATTCTTCAAATTTAAAAATATCTCTATCTGTTTCTTCCTTTCCTCTATTATTTGATATCTTCTTTCTGTGTACGGCGGTGGCGGTGGCGGTGGCGGTGGCGGTGGCGGTGGAGGATATGGAGGACGCCGTGCGGGTGGAGGCGGTGGTGGTGGTTATGGTGGTAGACGTGAAGGTGGAATGAACAATCCATCTCCGGCGCAAAATCAGGTGGAGCATCGGAAAATCGACATCGTTCCCCCGACCGCTTCTGCTTACCTCGACTCCGATTACTGGTGAGTAGAGTAAGTAATAAACCCAATCAAAATTTTCATTCTGTACTTCTTGGAATTTCTGTGGAATCCGTGTTTCGGGAATCAGAGGTTTTCTCATGAAGAACACTACGAATGGTTCAAGGATTACACGCACTTCCATCATCTCATACTTGAGTATATTAAGCCCAACCATTCGGTAATTTACACTTCCTGTTCAAATAGGCTCCTGAAAAATCTTATTATTGATAATGCTAAGTTGGGAATGCTGTAACAGTTAATTTTCCCTTGTTTAATTCGTAGGTTCTTGAGCTAGGTTGTGGGAACTCTCAGTTGTGCGAGGGTTTGTATGGGGATGGGATTAAAGAATTAACCTGCATTGATTTGTCTGTTGTAGCGGTAAAGAGAGATGAATGAGAGATTGGAATCTAAGGGTTATAAAGGTTTGCTTTTGACAAGTTTTCCATTATGGCTCATTCTCATTTCTAGATGTTAGACAAATTGACATTGTGCCTTCTAATGCTTTAGATAATTTTTGTAAATCTCAAGTCCAAATTGCCTCATTTTGCACATGTAAACAATGCGAAATAAGTTCTGTGTTTAATTTTCTGGTTATTCTGCCATTGAAATTGAAGAAAGTGGTTTTGCTTTGCAAGCTAACTCGTTTGTTACTGATTATTGTGTTGGTCGTTAATGGAGTTATCTGCAGTTATTATTTGCTTACATGAAGTGTTAATTGAGATAGTTCTTGTCAGAAATTGAGGTGTTTGAAGAAGCTATGCTGGACCTGTCATTTGCAACGAGCAATTTGACGTTGTAATAGAAAGGAACTGTGGTAATTTCTGTGTTCTTGGCTTAATAAGTATCATGAAATCCTTGTCTTCTGTTATATGCATTATGAGCCATCCGATACCTGACACCAACGATTCTCATTCAGCTCAGGTTATTTTGCCATAGAAGCAAATCGGTCGTAAATCAGATATGTATTTGTTCTGTTGTTCATATTATCATAACGTGGCTCCGAAGGAACAATACATAGCATTTGTTGCGACAGAAGCTGAGAAAGAAGATCCAAGGACAGAATTGAAGCCTGATGTAGACATTCTTGGCCCTGTTGACGAGATTTTCTATGATACCTTTGATAGATTTGAGCAAGTAAACAATCCTAATGAGGATCATTGTTTTATATCTGGTAGCTATGATGCAACTACGCACTTCGAAACTACAGTACAAGATGTTATTAGCATGTACAGCAAAATTACCGGAAAGGCACTTGATCTTTCTGTTGACCTGAGTGCTGCAAGTGCTAGTGTTGAATGATCAGAGGGTTGAAACTCCAACCAAACAATGAAATTCAGAAGATTTTTTTTTTTTTTTCCTTTATAAGGCCAAAGAATCATTAAGACATACCAAGAAGTTAATTAGAATGTGCTTTCTTTTAATTTTCGTGATTAAGGTTTCCTTTTTTGGCTTGTGTAATGTGTAGTACCTAAGCTTCATGTTAAAACTTTTATGAGATTGATAATGTAGCGTTTTGTTTTGTTCTGTTTCAAAAAAGGAAAAAAAAAAAAAAAAAGTGTATGGATACGGACACAAATAGTTGTGATACAACGAGTGTAATATATATCGATAATATCGACACCATTGATCATGATGTCATTGCATATACAATTTATAAAGTTTTTGTTTTTGTAATTTGGGTGTTGATGTCACTTCATAAAATGTTGGTGTTATTGTGTGTCACTGCATAAGGTGCCATTTTATAAAATGAGATATCAGAATAAAGAGGACGAAAAAATATGAATTATAGTGAACGAATTATGTTTATCGGAGTTTTATATCAAAAGATATAGCCGTTTGAAATCGAATTTATAAAGAAAAAAATCGATTTTCTGAAATTAATTCGGAAAAATGTAAAATGAGATATCAAAATAAAGAGGACAAAAAAAATATGAATAAGGGTGAAATAATTATGTTGATCGGAGTTATATAATTCGATACTCCCTAGGCTCGAGCTCGAATCGACTAAAAACGTTTGGGCTTGAATGAGCCATAAAAAGGCAACATCAAACTCGACTAGCTAAGTACTCGATATAGCTCGACGCGGCTCATAAGCTCGATTTCCCCTAAAAAATCTCCCTATTTCGGGACAAAAAGTTCAACAAAAATGTTGATTTCACTGCATATTTGATTGCCGATGTCACTAGATAAATTGTTGATGTCATTCATTTATGATTGCTGATGTCACTGCATAAAATGTTGATGTCACTGCATATCTGATTGCCGATGTCACTGCATAAATTGTTGATGTCATGCATATATGATTGCCGATGTCACTGCATAAAATGTTGATATCACTGCATATATGATTGCCGATGTCACTGCATAAAAATATGAATTAAGGTGAAAGATTTATGTTGATCGTAGTTTTATATCAAAAGATATAGCCATTTGAAATCGATTTTATGAAGAAAAAAATCGATTTTATGAAATTAAGTCGGAAAAATATCAAATGTCATCACGGTGTTGCTTCATCAAATGTCACTGCACCCGGTGATCAGTGCATTCCGATGGTCTCTGCATCGGGGGTGGCCACTTCATCGCGGTGTCTCTGCATCGGGGGTGGCCACTGCATCGCGGTGTCACTTCATCGCGATGTCTCTACATATATGATTGCCGATGTCACTACATAAATTGTTGATGTCATTCATATATGATTGTTGATGTCACTGCATAAAATGTTGATGTCATTGCATATCTGATTGCCGATGTCACTACATAAATTATTGATGTCACGCATATATGATTGCTGATGTCACTGCATATATAATTGTTGATGTCACTGCATATACGATTGCCGATGTCAATGCATCGTGGTGGTCAATGCATCGCGGTTGTTAGTGCATCGAGGTGTCTCTGCTCATCGCGGTGTCTCTGCATCGGTGTGGCCGCTGCATCGCGGTGTCACTTCATCGCGATGTCTCTGCATATATGATTGCCGATGTCACTGCATAAATTGTTGATGTCATTCATATATGATTGCTGATGTCACTGCATAAAATGTTGATGTCACTGCATATCTGATTGCCGATGTCACTGCATAAATTGTTGATGTCACGCATATATAATTGCCGATGTCACTGCATATATGATTGTCGATGTCACTGCATATATGATTGCCGATGTCAATGCATCGTGGTGGTCACTGCATCGTGGTTGTCAGTGCATCACGGTGTCTCTCCATCGGGGTGTCATCTGATCGGGGTTGCTCCCGGGGTGGCTATCGATCGGGTTGCCCCTGCATTGCGGTGGTCAATGGATCGGGGGTGGTCAATGCATTGCGATGGTCACTGCATAGGGTGGTCAATGCATCGCGGGTGTTGCTTCATAAAATGTCATTCCATCGCAGTGGTCACGGCATCGCGGTGATCAATGCATAAAATGTTGATGTCATCGCGATAAATTATTGTTGATGTCACGATATATGATTGCGCGATGTCGCGATATATGATTGTGGATGTCATGCTGCATATATGATTATCGATGTCATGTCATATATGATTGTCGATGTCAATGCATTGCGGTTATTAGTGCATCGCGGTGTCTCTGCATCGGGGTGGTCATTGCATCGCGGTGTCTCTCCATTGGGTTTGGTCACTGCATCGGGTTGCCCCTGCATTGCGGTGGCCAATGCATCGCGGTTGTCAGTGCATTGCGGTGTCATTTCATTGCGGCGTCTCTACATCGCAGTTGTCAGTGCATCGTGGTGGTCAATGCATTACGGTGGTCAATAAAAAAGAAAAATAAATTTTCACCGTCCGCCAAACGGGAAAAAAAAAAAAAAAAAAAAAAAAAAGAATAAGAAGAAGAATCTTTCAGCGTCCAAATGAAGAAAAAAAAAAAAATAAAAAAAAAAAGAAGCAAAACAGTAACGAGTTTCTAATCTAAATCTAAATTAAATAAAAAAAAGTAAATAAACATTCAGCATATTTCCGTTCCGGCTTTCTCTTTTTTTTTTTTTTTTTTTCTTCATTCAGGGTATTTGAGTCTATCTATCTATTTTTTATCCTTATAACTAAGTGTTTGTTTTGGGTGTCCTTTTTGCCTAATTAAGTCCAATATACGTCCTTTTCAATAATTGTCCCTTAAAATTATTTGGTAATAGTTTTCCGTCTCTCACCATTAGACTTCAAGTCGTCTGTGAATCAGTCATTTTTTTGGAAGTGTAAAAGGACGCCAACGCTCTCCTTTTTCAATAAAAAATTCATTCTAACGTACATATGATATGTGTATGTATAGCATTGGATGTTTTGATATCTCGTTGAAAGGTCAATTATCCTCCCTCAGTGATACCGAATGAGAACGTTGAAAATGCCGGGATAAGTGAAAGACGTCTTATTGATGAGGAGAGGTTCACCTTGGGCAAGATTCTCAAAGGTTTGTTATTAACTTCAATTTTCATATTCTTGAAACAAATGATGATCCATGCAAAATGGGTGGTGTGAATATTACTTGCTTGGAATTCGCTATAACTATTGATCTTTAGTCAACTAGGATCGCAATCTTTTGATCTGTAGTTTTTATCTTTGATTGTCCTATGTAGGTAGTTCATCTATAAAAGCCAAGCTTTTACTGCAGTTCCGGTGGAGCAAGATTGTTTTGATTTCAAAGTCATTTTAATTTTTGACTACTCGTGCACAGTAAATTCGATAAATTATTCATTTTGTATTACATTGATGTATTATGCCGGTGTAACTTTTGAATACCGGTGTAGTAAATTCGTGCACCGTTGAAAAACTCTTTTTGTAGTACATGTAATTGTATGCATTTTGTAGTACATGTAATTGTATGCATTTTTTAATTTGCAAACATAACGAATTGTCATTGATTGTCTCTCTATTGACTTATCTTAGATTATCGTTGTTATGATGCATTCTTTAATTTGAAAACACAATGAATTTATTTAGTTTCACTTTTTTTTTTAACATTGAGTTTATAAAATATATTACCGGAAAACGAAACCTATTCTAACTAATTTCTCGTATAATTATTTGCATTTGGGAAGTATTATTTATTTGAAATGTTAATGTAGTTTGATTTCTCATCACATTTTATTTAAAAAATATATGCAAATATTTTAACTTAATTTATAAAAAAAATTATGAGGGTATAAATAATTATTAAGATAATTTCTTAGTTGTACTTAATTTACCAATTTACTATTTTTATAGCTACCTACCTAATACTTTATTAATAAAAAGACAAATTCATCCCTTTTCCAAAAGAAGCTATTACAGGCGTAACTATCCATTTTCGGATAATTCTGTCGTAGGAAGTCTCTATTCGATTATCAGATTTGCGTCACATGGACAATAAAACAAAACAGTTTTGTTTTTATATACACACGACGCATATCTGACGGTCGAGTCGAATAGAGAATTAGAGACTCTCAACCTAAGAATTTTCCTCCATTTTCTCCCCTCACTTCCACTTTCCATCAGTTTGATGGGCCCATTACCCATTTTGGACTCTTTTATTACGATGGCCATTACTAAGGGGCGGATCTGTTTTTTTTTTATAAAGGAAATTCTCGGCTAAGATCCGAGAAAAATGGTATGAGTAATGACACGTACAACGGTTGTGCCACAACGAGTGATACAACGTTGATATGCACATGACCATGCTGGAAATCGTCGGTTAATAAATTCGGTGTCTGATTATCCTAGTGACAATTTACTCAAAGTTGAACCTCAGAAAACATGTGAAACAGGGGTGGTTTATGGTGGTTTAGATTGAACCTGAGATGTTGTATCTCAAGTTGTCTATGTATCATGTAATTGTTCATGAATCAAATCTCTCGTAGTTCCTTATGGATTGTTTATATAGAGGGCGTTATGCCCTAATCTTGCGTGTATCTTGTCCATTATGAACTCTATTTTCGTGTTCCCTAAGGAATATATAATTAGGATTTGATATCCTTGATTGTAGATGATAATCACGGGATTTGAATATATGAGATCAGAGTCTTTATGGCCGATGGTTCTTTTCATGTTTATCTGTTGTATTGTGCACGTCGGATACTCCATCTATGAGATACTCAGACCGACATGCGTCGAGTCCCTTAGGTGTGAGGCTCGAGCTGTACTGGCTGAGCTCCATTGTGCCCGGACCGACCTGCGGTGGGCAGGGGAGCTACCATCATATTGTCACATTCTATCCTTACCATCGTACTCCACCCCGATCAGTCTTTGGTGGATCAATCGGATCATAATACTTGGTGTAAAGAAACATGGAATTTAATTATTTAGTTAAAATGATATTGGCATATCATGAATTTAAGGGAACGACAATCTAATCTTAGTTGTTTAATTCTGAACAAGCAATATGACACTTATCGAATATATTAGATCCAATCGCTACATAGGACATAGAATTAAATGAAAAAACCTTGGAATTTCATATACATGTGAAAAATCGCTACTTAATATCTTCAAATTTACCGTGATTTCACAATGGCATTGCCTCCTAAACAGCATTTCGTTATGCCCGATCCTCCAATTCGTATGTAAGCTACTCAGGCTTACAATTGCGAAGGTTTGAGTGATGAGGGTTTGAGGTTTGATAGAAATTTATGGATAATACTTGAAAAACTAATTGTATTTTCAAAAACATCTTCTATAGTTAAGCTAATATTTCCTTGAAGAGGAAAGATTTAAATTTTTTTTTTGCTGGAAATGATCATATTATTACGTCGGTCTCCAAACAAGGAAAAACAAAAAGTAACAATCTGTTCAATGACGGAACCCTAAAAAGGACGTGAAACGGGGGGTGTTTGGTGGTGCTTTAGACTGCACTGGAGAAACTGTATCTCAAACTGCCTACGTATCCAATGTGTGTATTGATATCAAGTAGTTCCTTAGGGATTGTTTATATAGAAGGGGTTATGCCCTAAGCCGTCATGGGCCTTGTCCTTGTTGGACTTTGATTTCGTGTTCCCTAAGAAATAGATAATGATGATTCGATCCCCTTGATTTTAGGAGATAATTATGGACATATTTGAATGTCAGAATCAATGTTTTTATGATTAGAGATTCCTTCCGTATTTATCTGATGTTAATACGCACGTGGGAGATTGGGCCCGAGATAGGCTTGGGCTGAGCTTGTAAGAGCTCTTCCATACCTAGGCCGACCTGCCGAGGTCGGGAAGTAGCCGAGCAAAGCTCGGTTCGGATTCTTGGGCTTTTGGCCCTTAAGGTGTTGATTTCTTGCCCTTGCTTACTGTTAGATTACTGTGAGGGATGACACGTGGCGAGGTGCTAAACCGATTTCCGTCATAAGCCCTCCAGATCCAGCTGAACTCTTGGGGATAGCTCGGATCTGTCCAGATCGCGACTCGGCACGGTCATATTAGACTTGTAAAAAAATTTAGCCGTGTTTGCCGGGTGGCAGGATTGCCATTATGACGTTGTCATAATTATTCTGGGATTCGAGGAGTCGTTGCCCCTGACTGGTGATGATGTCCGAAATCTCAACAAGTTTGAGTGGATTTAGAGATGGATCTAGCGAAAGTGAGTGATTTTATTGGCGGTTTCACGGCGGCGCTTAAGAACATGATGAAGAATATGTTGTGTTTGTGATTATGAGCTGAACCGTAGAAGGTTGTCTACGTACCCTTAGCTTGTAAGGGATCAAGCCCAATTTACGTAGTTCTTTGAAAATGAGAGCCCTCTTTTGTCGAGGGTGTGATGCTACTATTTATAGGGCCATGAGTTGGGTGTCACTAGGCTGTTGGACGAGCTGGCAAACTGGGAAGCTGCCGAACTAAGATCGGTCTTAGAGTACCGAGCTGAAGAGCTGGCGAACTGAGAGCCTTTGACGAGTTGAGAGATTTGAGGCATGAGAATGTTGTTTATGAACTTTGTTGCCTAGTTGTGTTGGCTTTGTTCGCGTTGAAGGATGGCGAGCTAGAGGGGCGAGCGGGTCGCCCCTCAGTGCTTTGCATCAAGCTAGTTGCTTGTTGCTTCATTCCCGTTGCCTTGGCTCACGACGGGAATCGTGATGGTGCGAGGCGGGCTTGGTCGTGCTTGGCTTGGTCTGGCCTATTAAGGGGCGGACTAGCTGGGCCGAGGGGCCTATCCGTTTCTGGGCTTACATATGGGCCAGGTTCGGATCCATGGGCTCTTTCCGGAACTAAGGGACTCGGACTGATTCGACACATCAATGACCCCCTACTTTTTGAGCTTTCAAATGTGTAAATGAAAGTCATGGTGTAAGGTTGTAACGACTTGATCTACCGTTTGCTGAGGTGACTGTTGTAGAGCGATCTACTGAGATAACGTAAGGCTCATTTAGCGTAGTCTGCCGGTGTTGCGCTTAGGTAGCGACCGGTTTTAAATGCGTCATGCTTAAGAGTGTAAGGCCACATTTTTTAGAAGATTCGCTCGGGGGTGAGCTTTAAATACGATGCCGAGCTGGAGTTGGGCGTACAAAATATTCGCTCGAGGGCTTATCGCACTGACTTCTAGCGTTAAGTTTTTTGGCGAGCAAGGCCAGATTAGACTGACTTATCGCATTAAGTGTTTCGGGAACAGGTCCAGATTAGGCTGACTTCTCGCGTTAAGTTTTTCGGCGAGCAGGGCCACTTTAGACTGACTTCTCGCTTTAAGTTTTTCGGCGAGCAGGGCCATATTAGACCGACTTCTCGTGTTAAGTTTTTTGGCGAGTAGGGCCACATTAGACTGACTTCTCGTGTTATTAAGCGGACGGGATTATGATGCCACACTATTAAGCATACTCAATATGCTTTTTAGTTGACATATGTTTGCTAAGTCGGACATGCAGAGCTCAGTTATCATCTGCGCAGACTTTATTGGGTCCGACCTGTGGAACAGGAGCCGACCTCTGAGATGACTGATGTGGAGCTAGCTGACGTTGGCTTCAAGGCCATGGAATACGCATGCTTGCTTTTCTTACTCAAGTTTTGTACTTTGATAGTGTTTCTCACTTGCAGGGAACCTGGATTGGCCAGGACATTTTGCCGAGGCTGGGAAAGTTTTCAGCCATAACTGGAGATTTGAAGAAGATTGCCAACCTGAGGCAAGGTCAGCTAACCATGGCTACACTTTGAGGGTGGATAAGGCAAATGGTCAGATTGCTAAGTTTATCAGGGACAATCTCCCCAACAAGGCTTTTTATAAGCTGGGCATGGGTGCAGTCTATGCCAACGTCCGCTTAATAACATGGCATCGTACGACCGACTTCAGCTCGGCACCATATCCGGGCCGAGCTCCCCAGCTCTTCAAGAGCCGAGCCGAGCCGAGCTCTCTAGCTCTCCAAGATCCGATCCGAGCTCCCCTCTCCGCAAATCCGAGCTCTCAAACTCTTGAGATCACGAAATCCCCAGGTAGAAGCTCTCATTGTCATTTATTTGCAACTTGAATGATCACGCTTCATTATATTGGAACTCTCCCGACCAAAGGTGGCGGGAAGAGCCTTCTTATTTAATAAAATCTCCCGACCAAAGGTGGCGAGAAGAGCCTTCTTATTTTTAGAACTCTCCCGACCAAAGGTGACGAGAAGAGCCTTCTTATTCTTATAACTCACAAGAGGCCAGCTCGTCATCAAAATGGGGTTTTCTCTTCATCAAATAAGTATGTCCGCTTAATAGCACGGCACCTAAACCCGTCCGCCTCACAACGCGCATCGTATGACCGACTTGACTCGTCACCATATCTGGAACCCTCCTTCTAGCGTCATTTGACGATGCTGAAAATCGTTGGGTAATTAACACGGGCCGTATTTTCCTATTTATAATCTATTCAATGGTAGAACCCTAAAAATGACGCGAAATGAGGGGTGTTTGGTGGTGGTTTAAACTGCACTTGAGAAACTGTATCTCAAGCTGCCTACGTATCCAATGTGTGTATTGAAATCAAGTTTTCGTAGTTTCTTAGGGATTGTTTATATAGAGGGGGTTATGCCTTAAGCCGTCATGGGCCTTGCCCATGTTGGACTTGGATTTCGTGTTCCCTATGAAATAGATAATGATGATTTAACCCCCTTGATTTTAGGCGATAATTATGGACATATTTGAATGTCAGAATCAGTTCTTTTGTGATTACGGATTCCTTCCGTATTTGTCTGATTTTAATGAGCACGTGGGAGATTGGGCCCGAGATAGGTTCGGGCTGAGCTTGTAAGAGCTCTTTCATACCTAGGCCGACTTGCCGAGGTCAGGAAGTAGCCGAGCAGAGCTCGTTCGGATTCTTAGGGCTTTTGGCCCTTAAGGTATTGATTTCTTGCCCTTACTTACTGTTAGATTATTGTGGGGGATGACACGTGGCGAGGTGCTAAACCGACCTCTGTCACTGACCTCAAAAAACTAAACTTAATTATGTACATGTAAGTCTAATAATTCTTGCTCTTTCAAATGCATTAGAAAGAAAAATAAAAGACTGAGGTCTCTCGGCTTTATTATCATGTTAGATCATGTTTCTTCACATTCACATATGCCATAAACCGTTTCCTTCAACATATATGTCCATCTAGTTGTACCAAAGAGAGGAGATGTCCGGCCTGAGCTCAGATTCACATTCATTTATACAGCATGTGTGGTAGCCCAAAAAAAAGATGTTATAGACTTCTACAGGCACGCAAAAATTCCAGATTTCCTTAGCCTATCCACAATCACGTATAGCATGAATAATTGACTCACTTCCTCCATCTCACAGCCTACACATCGGATTACATACTACATGTCTAGAGTATAAGAATTCATCCACCACAAGAGCACCATGAACAATGGTCCACAAGAGGAAGCTATCTCGTGTAGGACCTTTTAGTTGCCATATCTTCCCCTATATTTCGTCATTTCCTTCTTGAGTTTGTGTCTGGCCCTGCATTGAATAGCCGGTTGCAAAAATATATTTTCCTTTCGGATCTTCCTTCCACATATAGTTTTGTTGATTCTCTCAAACCTTTCCACAATTAAGGGTAGGCTTTGCAGATTCCTCTCCAAGTTGGTGAAATTTGCACTGGTTTTGAACTTCTACAGACGTTTCGTTGTACTTCTTGGATAAAGCCTTCACCCATAGTGTATCTTTTTGTGTTGCCAAGTCCCAAATATATTGACTTTCCCCAAAAAGCAATATTCATTGGATGTAACCGTTGAAGCCCCAAACCACCTTCCTATTTTGGTTTACATATGTTGGACGAAGAAATCGTATGTAACTTGCGGCCATTTTCATCATCACCCCAGAAAAAATTTCTACACATTTTCTCCTTGTTATACAACATGGTAAGCGGAATCATGGTGGTCTACATTGTGTTATATGGTTTTGTTGCAAAAGAGCTTTAGATTATAATGCTTTTATCTATCTTTGATAGAGATTTAGATTTCTAAGATGCCAGTTTGTTCTTCATTTTGTTCTCAAGATAAGTAAAGTGAGATATTCACATTCTAGCATGGAGAAGCGGTACCCTAAGTATTTACCCAGGTTATCCGTGTGCGACAACCTGTGGTAAGACTTTAATATAAAGAAATTAACATGCTCTTAGTTTCGAGGCTAGAACTTGTTATAGAATGCCTGAACATTTGTCTTCAATGGCTGGAAAATCTATTTCATGATTTTTAAGCAGTATTTATGTTATGTAGACGACCCACTTTCTAGTGCCACCATGTGAAAAAACATATATGATGTCTTAACTCTTAAGTATGACTGTAGGAGAAAGTGTTCATCAGGAAAATGAGCTTTATGAACAAGATTAAGAGGAAAAGTAAGATTTCCATTGTCCCTTTACTATTAATTTCCGTAGTGCATAGGGGTTGCATATGCATATATGATTAGTTTGTGTGTTATGATAAACTACGATGTATGTGTTAAGAAATCACTAGTTTAACGCAGCGGAATTTAAAATTTGAATTCCTTTTCTAGATCGTTCTTCGTTTAATGCAATAAACAAGTTAAGTAGTTTGACGGTTATACCTTAGATGATTTATAAGATCGTCGCTTTGACCGCCAACGGAGAGTAGTTCAATGCGCAAGCCGTCCACGCGTCCGGCCTCTATCGCTAATCCACACGAATCCTCGCCGAATCCTCCTTGATTGCTATCGGAAAAACTCCGGTCGCTAGACCGGACCTTTTCTTCCTCACAAACTCACTATGGAAGGCTCTCTATTTTACACAAGAATTATGAACCCTTGCAATTGTGATGTGCAAAAGAGCTTGACACCCACATCCTATATATAGTAGAAGGTGGCGCCCCAAAGGTGTGTAGGAGAAGAAAACCTTTTCCCAATAAAATAAGGAAAATCAACTAGATTGATTTATCTCTTTAATTATAATTTATTTTGCCAATATCCTATATTGATCATAATTATCTTATTACCATAAATCTATTTTTCAAAATCAATTAATATCTTATATTAATATTATGGCAATCTTTATTAATTAAAGTACACAATCCAAGTGTATCTCATACACTTAAAAGTGGCGCCCATCACCAACAAATTGACTTCCGAATATTCTTTAATTAATATAATTTATATATAATTAATATCTTGTATTTTATTTATTCATAATAAATAAATACCACCATATTAATTTACCACTATAACCTTTATAGTACAGAGATAAACTTTCCTTATTTGGTTATCAACTATAACCGCATTTTAATCCGACTCGATGTTCATATGTGTGTGACCCGATAGGCTTCCGAATATGTTGGCCGTAGACACAAAGTGCAATTTACTAAAATGCCCTTCACACCTAACGATCACGGGATAGCGTCAGCAACACACCGTGACCTCAATCATCGGAAGAGTCAAAAGCAATGACTACTACCTTTCATGTGAAGCGATTACCGTGTAACTTACAATCCTATCATTTGTAACAATATCCATACGATCGTATTCAGAGTGTCAATACATTGACGATCGTATCTTATAATCTGGATATCATGCTCTCTCGAATAACACATTTACTCCCACTTTGCAAAGATTCTCGAGAGCTAGACATTCCTTATAAGAAGGCCATTTCGGATATTCGATCCCAATCATAGGATACGCGATTCCCGGACGACCAATCATGTATACTCCGCGATGCTTCAATATCATACCCAATCACTACCGCATGATCGCCCCGTGGTTAGGAGAAATCTCAATAGTGTCAAAGCATGACAATCCACACCGTGATGCCATGAAGACTCGGTCAAAAGGATAATTACACAACCGCCACATAGTGTGACACTTAATGTAAGTGGGTCGACCTAACGTCGCATTCTCTAATACACGTCCACGTCATGGTCCAAGTGTCTCTACACTTCGATAGACGAGATCTATCCCTACCTTCTAAAAGGTAGAAGACATCCAATACGTGCTAGATCGATTATACTATCAATGTCCCATTTGATAATATGTAAGACTAGAGACATTTAAGCACCAACCTTGTTATAGTGATTAGAGATCTCATCAACCATAATCACTATCATGGTTTCTCTATCATGATTGATACTAGGGACGTTACTATATATATACAACAAATAATGTGAAGATAAACAACATATAATAACATAAGTGCTTTTATTAATCATAATAAAGTTATTACATGAACTAAATAGATCAGTAAATGACCCGACCGGTCGGATCTCGCCCAACCCGATTGGGTTTAGGACACCTTTCCAACAATCTCCCACTTGGCCTAAAGCCAATCACCCATATGCCTAAGCCCATGCAAGTGAACATGTTTCTCATGCTTAGCTTGAGACAATGCCTTGGTTAACGGATCGGCTATGTTATCATCCGTGTGGACTTTCTCTATCTTTACATCTCCTCTATCTACTCTCTCTAATCAAGTGATAGCGCCGTAGCACATGTTTGGACTTACGATGAGACCTTGGTTCCTTTGATCGAGATATCGCTCCATTATTATCACGAAGATGAGGCACTGGACCTTGATGGAGGAACCACACCAAGTTCGAGAATGAACTTCTTCATCCAAATCGCTTCTTCGCCGCCGCCGAGGTCGCTATGTATTCGGCTTCCGTTGTAGAGTCCGCAGAGTCTCTCGCTTGGAACTCTTCCGGCTCCTTTCGCTCCGCCATTAAGCGAGAAAACAAATCCAGATTGCGACTTGAAGTCGTCCTTGTCGCTTTGGAGGCGGCATCCGTGTAACCTCGTAATACTAAATCATCGTTCCGAAAACCAGGAACATATCCCTAGTACGTCTCAAGTACTTAAGGATATTCTTGACAAACAATCCGGTGACCATCACCTGGATTGACCGGTACCTACTAGTCATACTAAGAGGGTATGAGGCGTGCGGTCTTGTGCATAACATGGCATACATGATAGACCCGATTGCCGAAGCATAAGGGACTTTACTCATTTGTGCCCTTTCCTCCTCTCGTCTTAGGACTCATTCCCTTTGATGTAGACCCCAGTATGTGACATGGGGCAATCCTTTCTTGATCGCTCCATGTCTTTGAATCTCTTCAAAGATCTTGTCTATGTAGGTGGATTGCGCATGGACCAAGCAACCTTTTAGATCTATCTCTATAGATCTTTATTCCTAGAATATAAATTTGCATCACCCAAGTCCTTCATAGAAGTTCTTGGATAACCAAGCTTTGAGTGATTGTAACATAGGCACATCATTCCCTATAAGCAATATGTCGCCTACATAAAGCACTAGGAACACAATGGCACTCCCACTAACCTTCTTGTAAACACAGGGGCTCATCTTCGTTCTTGATGAAATCAAACTGTTTGATTATCTCATCAAATCGAAGATTCCAACTCGAGAAGCTTGCTTTAATCCATAAATGGATCTTTGCAATTTACATACCATCCCAGCGTCATTGGTCGTGAAACCCTCAGTGTGTCATATACACTTCCTCGCATGAGTTCCCGTTAAGGAAAGTTGTTTTCACATCCATCCGCCGATTTCAGTAATCATGGTATCTTTGCAATAGCGAGCAAAATTCTAATGGATTTTAACATGGCAACAAAGCGAAAAGGTTTCGTCATAGTCAACTCCTTGTCTTTGCTTATAACCTTTTGCCACTAACCTAGCCTTGTAGGTGGTCACGTTATCGTCCATGTCGGGTCTTCTCTTAAAGACCCATTTACACCCTATGGGAACTATTCCTCAGGTGGATCAACTAAGTCCCAAACTTGGTTGTCTTTCATGGATTCCATTTCAGAATTCATGGCTTCCAGCCATTTCTCTTTGTCATGCCTAATAGCACTTCCTCATAAATTCTAAGGTCCTCATCTTCCATGAGATACACGCCAGTGTACCTTTCGGGTTCACGGCGTTCCCTGGTGGATCTTCGAGGTGCTAGTGTGTCTCTGATAGAGGTGACGTCACATTTGTATGTGGTGTCTCCTCTACTTCCATCAACGGACTGTTATCCGTAAGTGGTTCTCGAATTTCTTCAAGATCAATCTTACTCTCACTGACCCTATCCAGAATAAACTCTTTCTCTAGAAAGTGGCCAGTCCTGGCAACAAACACCTTTTGTTCCTCAGGATGGTAAAATTGGTACCCTTTGGTTTCCCTAGGATAACCCACAAATAGACATTTGTCAGATCTAGGTTCCAGTTTGTCAGGCATGGTCCGTTTCACATAAACTGGACATCCCCAAGGTTTCATGTAACCTAGTGTTGGTTTCTTCCTTTTGAACACTTCATAGGGAGTGGACTCAACCGTCTTTGATGGAACTCGGTTCAGTGTATAGGATGCGGTTTCAAGAGCATACCCCTAAAACGATTTTGGAAGAACTGCATAGCTCATCATGGATCGCACCATGTCTAACAAGGTGCGGTTCCTCCTCTCAGACACGCCATTCATTTGTGGCGTCCCGGGAGGGGTCCATTCAGGTAGAATCCCATTCTCCTTCAAATAGCCTTGAAACTCTCCATCTAGGTATTCTCCACCTCGATCGGATCAAAGTGTTTTGATTTCTTTACCTAGTTGTTTCTCCACTTCACTCCTGAACTCCTTGAACTTTTCAAAGGCTTCAGACTTATACTTCATTAAGTATATATAACCATAGCGAGAATGGTCATCAGTGAAGGTGATAAAATAAGAGTATCCTCCTTTGGCTTGAATTGACATTGGGCCACATACATCAGTATGTATGAGCTCAAGCAATTCATTGGATCTTATCCCTTTGCCACTAAAAGGTGACTTTGTCATCTTGCCAAGTAAACAAGCCGCATCGTCAAACGATTCGTAATCGAATTGATCCAACATTCCATCTTTATGGAGTTTGGAAATGCGATTTCGATTTATATGGCCAAGTCTACAATGCCATAAGTAGGATTCATTCAAGTCATTTGTTTTGGCTTTCTTGTTATTTATATTAAGTACGTCAACATTCATATCTAATATGTAGAGACCATTGCTAAGTATGCCGATTACCATAAAGATTCCATCACGTGAAAAAGAACAACATTTATTCTCAAACGTAAAAGAAAATCCATCAACATCTAATGCAGAATAGAAATAATGCTCTTCGTAAGAGCAGAACGAAATAACAGATTATTGAGTTCTAGTACTAGCCCACTCGGGCAATGAAAGAATATAAACTCCTACGGCCGGTCAAAGAACACTTGCTCCATTTCCAACGCGTGTAGGTCCACCTCTCCTTTCCTCGGATCTCTAGTTCTTCTTAGTGCCCTGCATATTCAGTACAAATATGAGAACCACAACGATGATCTAATACCCGGTGGTTAGACTTAGAAGAAGTAATGTTGATCTCAATCATAAATATACTCAAGTCGAAGCATCGAATGCTTCTTCTTGGTACTCAAGAAGCCCTTGCAATTTCTCCTCCAATGTCCGGTCTCACTGTTAAGGGCTAATTTATAGTGATTTTTACATATATTTTCTATATCAATTTCCCCTACATTCGTATGATTTTCATAGATTTCGAGCTTTATATTGAAATATTGAGTAAATGGTGTTTTTAATAGTTAAATTGCAAAACGTAGCGAATTATGTGCTTAAATTATGATTTTATATTATTTTGGAAATATGTTACACTTTGGTATGTTTTGATCCGTGTGTAGATACTCATTAATGATGGAAAAGGTGATCCTAAAGAGCTAATTTCGAGATGAGAGAGGATCAATCAAAGATATGGAAGAATAAAAGAGATAAGGAAAGAAATCAATGAAGATAAAGATGGAAGTATCAAGATTTCGACAGTGGACTGGCGTCCAAATAAGGTGGACGATCGTCCAGATCAGAACTGGCGTCCATGCAGCGTCCAGAATCGTAATTCACATACAGAGAGTTCAGACGTTTGGAATCTGGGCGGCGTCAGATATCCGTCCAAGCATTCTAGACGGGCGTCCACATGATCAAACGGGCGTCCGCCGCCGACTTTCAGCAAACCGCCTCTTATCTCTATAAATAGAGCCATATCCCCAACCCTAAGGATCATACTTTTGATACTCGAATTTTCTGAGGAGCAGCAGCCGCATCTTGGGAGTTTGAAGGCCGGTCACCCGAGCCTTGTGCTCGGGTGAACCGAGGTTAGATTAGGAGTAGATTATGTAGCTTTTCTTTTCGTTTCCATGGAGTTCAACCATTGTATCAAGACTATGTGAGTTTGATTTCTTTCAATTAATTTAATTCCAGTTTTATCTTCATGAGCTTTAAAGTCGTTTGTATTTTTCTATGCGGTTTGTATGCCATGTGAATTAGAATCGAAAGATTAGTTCACGATTGATGTTTATAATACGGAAGTTGCATAAACGCTAGATCACCATAGAAAGATAGGGTTTTTAGCCATTAATGATGACAAGTTAATGAGTTAGATTCCTAGGTTGTTAGGTTCTTTAAAAACGAGAGTTAATTGAATCTACACCCAAGTTTTGTTTGGTAAATCAGTCTCAACATTCGAAAGATGAGAGATAGATAATTGAATTCACCATGAAAGTGGGCTTTCATAGCTTGAGAGATAAGTTCACTAAGAGATTAGGGATTTGTGTCTCGTGAAAGGGTGAAACCACAAACTGAATTAGAATCATGAGATTAACTAGAATTGAAATCACTTAGGTTTGTACTTTGGTTGTTCCCATGTTTCTTAGGTTAGATTTATTTTGATTGTTCTTTTATGTTTTTCTGTTTTTATGCTTTTGCTTTTCGTTTATTTGTTTTTTGTTGAGTAGCAATTGGGAGGATTACTAGGATTAGATTCTACATACCTTTTCCTCGTGGATCGACCCTTACTCATTACGCTTTACTAGCAACAACCCGATGTTTTGGTCGGTTAGGAGTTAGTTTTGGATATAGGTTAGGGTTATAAATTTTCTTTTGTTATTGATGCAAAATCTCCGCAACAAAAGTGGCGCCGTTGCCGGGGAATAGGTGTCATGTTGAATCTAGTTTTGTTAGTTCTCGATTTTGTTACGTTTTATTTTTTTTTTCAATAAAAGTAGCGTGAATTAAATTGAGAGTTTTTATTTTTGCCGTGTTTCGATGACCGGTAGGTTAAGAATGTGCAAAAGTTTTTACTCAATTTATGAAAGCGTGAAGTATATGTTGGTGTGTTTTCTAATCTAATCTTACGTGCTAAAAGTTATCGGTGGTTGTTGTTAATCTGAATTGCTATGAGTTTAAGATGTTAGTCTAGGGTTTGCGGTTGCGTTTACTAAGTTGCAAAGTTCTTTGTGTCGAAAGGCGACGGGCGTTCGGTCCATTGAACGCCCGCCCAAAGGTAAACTTTCCAGGTGAACGCCCGTTTGAAATTCGTAACGACGTTCAAAGGGTTGGACGAGCGCCCAACCCACGACAGAGTTCCAAAGTTTTTATTTATTCGATTTTTAATGCTTTTGTTTAACTTGGATTTCTTTCATTCGAGCTTCTGTGGCTATTTGATTTTTACATAGATGCCCTGAACTTATATGTTTTATTTTTCCATCTATGAATCCATGTTAGATAATTGATCAATTCCTTATATATGATTCATCTATGCAAGTTATAGTGACTGTCGGTTCTCGTAAGCTATAACTGTTCTTATGGTTAATTAGTAGCTAATGTCGGTTTCCGTATGCTACATACCGCTCCGATGGATCTTTTAAGCTTTTAAGACTTACGTGCTTCCTTTGTTTTTATAGTTCATATGGGTAGCTACCGCCGGTTTTCGTAATGCTACCATTGCATCTTATGAGTTATATCATTTAGAATAGCTAGCTGTTGGGTTTCCATAATGCTATCACCTTTGTGAGTCTTAAAGCGCGCTACCTTTGGATGTAATGAACAAAGATCGTTTATCGTAACTTTGTCATTATGTGGTGAGCGTTTATTTTATATATGTCATGTTGCAAATGAGTGGGCTAGTTTTCTTTCTTTTATTTTCTTTTCTTTTTGCATATCATTTAAATGCATTTCATTTAGTTGCATTTCATCTAGTTGCATTGTTTTTCTATTTTTCTTTTATTTTTCTTGAGTGTAGTTAACTGTCGGTTTCCGTAATACTACCTCGTTTTTTTTCATGATGGTTACTGTTGGTTTTCCATATGCCATCATTATTTTATTATTGCATATCATGTAGGCTGCATTGTAGTACATTTTCTTGTAGTTGCACCTAGCCTACGAGTTTGTGATAATTTCATGTATATGTATTCCATTTTTATGTGAGCATAATTTGAATATCTCTATAAATTCTTTTCCATGTGCTTTATTTGTATAAATCTAATCTTTTCCCCGTAGACTCTTTTGCAATCGATCAAGTCTGCAGGATACTTTCGTCATAGCTATTGTGCACTTTCACGATGTATTCGGTTGTCTGTGATGCTCACAGTCCATCGAGCTATGCAAGCAATCCGGTTCTTGTTGGTTCCTCCAGCACTGCCAAGATCCAATCGGCTAAGTTCTCTAATTTATTATATTTCGTATAACATGAGGACATGTTGCAATCTAAGTGTGGGGAAGGGATAGATGATTTATGTATCTACTTTCGTTTGCTCATATTTTTAGTATTTCTATGAAAAGTGCTTAATTTTCAAATTTTTGTTATATCCGAGTAGACAAAGCATATCTTTGCTTGAGTTTATATCATTTTTGCTATATTCTCAGTATATTTAGTAATTTTAGTTGTTTCACCCGACACTCTTTTCACATGCCATAGTAAATGATGAGCTAAATGTTGAAAGCCTACCCCATTTTAGTTGGAGATCGTTGATGATTATAGCATGTTTCTTTGCTTATGTACAATTCTTGAAAAGTTTAGTAGTTTGTATTTAGAGTTAAAGTATGACATACTTTGAATATCTGTAAGTTTGAATGTGATAAGTGAAACGTGATTAAGTCTTTGCAATAGTAATAAAGTGTTTACTTGAGGTGTTATGCTCAAAGTGGTCTGTGCTACTAGAAAATAATCTTTTCCACCGCCAAATGTAAATCTCTAAGTAAACATAATTGTAATTGTGTGTGTCGGAAGTGGTTTATGATTTGGGTGAGGTAGGGTGTACCACGATGTCCTATTCCACTATGATGACCAAAGCTCACGATACCAAGTTATATTGCGCTTATGATTGGAGTAAGGTAGGGATTATCTTGAAATGTCCTATCTCACATGAGGCAAAAGCTTATTCACGATGTGTGTTAGAAAAGTGTGAAAAAGTGAAAATATTGGAATATATTATTATGAATAAGTAACGACTTAGTTATAAATCGATCTTATCCCCAGTATAAAATGAAGGATATGTTGTAGGGATTATCCTCGAGTCCATCGGAAATGTTTTAGATATTCTCTACTATTTCTTTTGGGATATGTATGTTTTGTAAAGTGCCTGTTATAATTTTTGAATATTTCTAACTTAGATGGGAAATCAGGCTAGTTTTGGTTTGAATAACTTTCAAATTGTGGAACTTAGTGGAAGTTTATTATGGCTATGCACACACTCACTTGGGTGAACTTCTAAGTTATTGAGTATACTTTATATTTGTGTAGATGTTTATTTATCTCGAGCTTGACTTTGTTTTGTTTTACTCGGGGACGAGCAAAAAGATAAGTGTGGGGGTGTTGTTAAGGGCTAATTTATAGTGATTTTTACATATATTTTCTATATCAATTTCCCCTGCATTCGTAGATTTTCATAGATTTCGAGCTTTATATTGAAATATTGAGTAAATGGTGTTTTTAATAGTTAAATTGCAAAACGTAGCGAATTATGTGCTTAAATTATGATTTTATATTATTTTGGAAATATGTTACACTTTGGTATGTTTTGATCCGTGTGTAGATCCTCATTAATGATGGAAAAGGTGATCCTAAAGAGCTAATTTCGAGATGAGAGAGGATCAATCAAAGATATGGAAGAATAAAAGAGATAAGGAAAGAAATCAATGAAGATAAAGATGGAAGTATCAAGATTTCGACAGTGGACTGGCGTCCAAATAAGGTGGACGAGCGTCCAGATCAGAACTGGCGTCCATGCAGCGTCCAGAATCGTAATTCACATACAGAGAGTTCAGACGTTGGCTGAACTGGCGTCCAGTATCCGTCCAAGCATTCTAGACGAGCGTCCACATGATCAAACGGGCGTCCGCCGCCGACTTTCAGCAAACCGCCTCTTATCTCTATAAATAGAGCCATATCCCCAACCCTAAGGATCATACTTTTGATACTCGAATTTTACGAGGAGCAAAGAACGCATCTTGGGAGTTTGAAGGCGGTCACCCGAGCCTTGTGCTCGGGTGAACCGAGGTTAGATTAGGAGTAGATTATGTAGCTTTTCTTTTCGTTTCCATGAGTTCAACCATTGTATCAAGACTATGTGAGTTTGATTTTTTCAATTAATTTAATTCCAGTTTTATCTTCATGAGCTTTAAAGTCGTTTGTATTTTTCTATGCGGTTTGTATGCCATGTGAATTAGAATCGAAAGATTAGTTCACGATTGATGTTTATAATACGGAAGTTGCATAAACGCTAGATCACCATAGAAAGATAGGGTTTTTAGCCATTAATGATGACAAGTTAATGAGTTAGATTCCTAGGTTGTTAGGTTCTTTAAAAGCGAGAGTTAATTGAATCTACACCCAAGTTTTGTTTGGTAAATCGGTCTCAACATTCGAAAGATGAGAGATAGATAATTGAATTCACCACTTAAAGTGGGCTTTCATAGCTTGAGAGATAAGTTCACTAAGAGATTAGGGATTTGTGTCTCGTGAAAGGTGAAACCACAAACTGAATTAGAATCATGAGATTAACTAGAATTGAAATCACTTAGGTTTGTACTTTGGTTGTTCCCATGTTTCTTAGGTTAGATTTATTTTGATTGTTCTTTTATGTTTTTTTCTGTTTTTATGCTTTTGCTTTTCGTTTATTTGTTTTTGTTGAGTAGCAATTGGGAGGATTACTAGGATTAGATTCTACATACCTTTTCCTCGTGGATCGACCCCTTACTCATTACGCTTTACTAGCAACAACCCGATGTTTTGGTCGGTTAGGAGTTAGTTTTGCATATAGGTTAGGGTTATAAATTTTCTTTTGTTATTGATGCAAAATCTCCGCAACACTCACCGCAATGGAAGCAAGCATCCTTGGATTTGTCTTTTGCTATCTTAGGTGCGACCTTCGCCTTCTTGGAATTTTTCAGGCTTTTGCCTTGCCTTGCTTGAAGTGACCAAAGAACACTTGCTTTCCCTTCCCTACGTTGCCTCTCAAGATTTTCAACATGTTCAATAGCTCCGCTGAGAGAGCAATCTATTTTGTTCATGTGATAGTTCATCACAAATTGCGAGAATGAATCGGGTAGAGATTGTAGAATCAAGTCAATACTCAACTCGCTCCAACTTCAGGCCCGACTTCCCAAGCCTCTCTATGTACCCGATCATTTTAAGCACGTGTGACCCCACAGCAGTCCCAGATGCCATCTTACAACTAAACAGGGCCTTCGAGACCTCGTACCTCTCAGTGCGAGACTGAGAAGCATAAAGTTCCTTCAGGTGGACCATGATAGAGTAGGCGTCCATAGACTCATGCTGTTTCTGCAGTTCAGGTGTCATAGAAGCAAGCATGATACATGTAGCATCGATCTTGTCGAAGCGATTGCTTGTTGTACTTCTCGACAATATCTGCGGCCCGAACCCCTCGGGCTTTTCCGGTAGGGCCTCGCCCAAGACATAGCCAATCTTCTCGTGCCTCAAAACGATTTTGAGGTTTTTTCCCAAACGAAAATTAGTTTCGTCAAGCTTGTTTTCGATGATAAAACGAAGGTTCAATTTGTTTGACATTTTCTACAACAATAAATAAAGATAGAATAAGTAAAAGCTCATGTATAAAAAACCCTAAATTTGCACTAAAATTTTTATAAGGTTTTACTCCCACTAGCCAACTATTCCCTATTGGCTTTCAAGAATTTAATTAATTCTTTAGTGGCTGGGATCTCATCTAATTGCCTCAATCCCCGACGGTGGTCGATCAATCTCGGCAATTTGAAAGCTAGGTACTCTACCAAATGATCGCACGCGACTCTCGATGGTCGACTAGTCAACTCTTTGACGCCTCACATCTCTATGTGATAGTCAACCCCTTGTCTCTAAAGTCAGACGGCCCTGACGGTGGCCAATCACCGAAAGACTTTAGTCGAGTCATAACCCAATATTCATGAGATCTCGTGACTATCATATCTCGATAATAACGATATACCCGTGGTAGGTCAACTCCCCGACGGTGGTCGATCGTTGATCCGAACAAAGGCTCTTCACCGTCATTATAATATTGGGAGACAACTTTGGCTCGATTTTTGGCGTGGGAATAATTTTAAATTAATTCACTTAATTAATTTGGTTTAATTATGGTCTCATCTACTATGTGCATATTACTACTATATCATATAAAGTAAAACATACACAACATTCCGCGCACAAAATAACCGGTATGATCATGGACTTTTTCAGAGTGCGGTTTGAATACAAACCGAGCGAAACCGCTGGTCACAAACTAAGGGTATCTGCAAACCGCCAATAGGATCTTTATTCTTTGTGACGCCAATGGGTTCTTTATCTCTCCTTGGTCTTCAACTTCTTGCTCCATTCTTGTTACATAATAAATAATTACACCCGCCGCACACGGGGGGGAGCTAACGGGAATGGGATAATTGCAAAAAGTAAACTAGGTCACGTTCTTCATAACGGCCTAGGACAATTTTTCAAAAACCAACATAAAGAAAACATTCCCATCTATCCTATTGGTGAGTCCATGATCAATCGAAGTCCATATAATCACATTATATCTACACATCTAATCCATACAATTTTATCTTATGAAAAGATTAAATTCCAATTTTATCTACTACTACTCATGCATCTTTATTTTATCACGTCAAATAATTAAATAACTTTTAATTAATTATATGACTTAATCGAAAATTAAAATTAACATTTAATTTTAAATCGATTTCAATTTTAATTAAATTTGAACTATTCAAAATATAGAATTAAAATTATGAAATCTCCTATTTGTTTCCTTTCCAAAACTAAATTTAATTTAAGTCACCACTTTCCAAAATCAAAATTTTGAAGTGGCACAAAGCTAAGCCTTTACAAATCAAATATTTGAAAAGGCCTGGCCTATTCCAAATCAAATATTTGGAAAGGCCAAATAATTTTGGTTTAGGCACAGCCACTTTCCAAAATCAAAATTTTGGAAGTGGCACAGCCAAGCTTTTACAAATCAAATATTTGAAAAGGCCTGCAGCTCATTCAAAATTAAAATTTGGAAAGGCCAACATGCCATATGGTTTCCCAATGGTCCAAACTATTTGAACCATTGGTTGGCCATATATACGACACAACTAAACAAACGAGATATCTATGCACAATAAAATATCACAAAAGCGAAAAGGTTGATCTCCCCATTGGAAGAGAAGAGCCGACGGACGGCAACCCTAGGGTTACCGCCGCCGCCGCCGCCGCAGAGGGAGGGGGGCGCCGCCAGTCGGCCGACCCCCCATGAACCCTATTTTTTTTTTGTTTCAAGGTTTCGTGATTTAAATCTTGCATCTATTGATCAAATACTACGCAATTAAATTATGCTTATTGCTTAAGCTCAAAACCTTGCTCCGATACCACTGTTAGGAAATCACTAGTTTAACGCAGCGGAATTTAAAATTTGTTTTCCTTTTCTAGATCGTTCTTCGTTTAATGCAATAAACAAGTTAAGTAGTTTGACGGTTATACCTTAGATGATCTATAAGATCGTCGCTTTGACCGCCAACGGAGAGTAGTTCAATGCGCAAGCCGTCCACGCGTCCGGCCTCTATCGCTAATCCACACGAACCCCTCGCCGGAATCCTCCTTGGATTGCTATCGGAAAAACTCCGGCTGCTAGACCGGACCTTTTCTTCCCTCACAAACTCACTATGGAAGGCTCTCTATTTTACACAAGAATTATGAACCCTTGCAATTGTGATGTGCAAAAGAGCTTGACACCCACCTCCTATATATAGTAGAAGGTGGCGCCCAAAGGTGTGTGTGTGTAGAGAAGAAAACATTTTCCCAATAAAATAAGGAAAATCAACTAGATTGATTTATCTCTTTAATTATAATTTATTTTGCCAATATCCTATATTGATCATAATTATCTTATTACCATAAATCTATTTTTCAAAATCAATTAATATCTTATATTAATATTATAGCAATCTTTATTAATTAAAGTGCACAATCCAAAGTGTATCTCATACACTTAAAAGTGCGCCCATCCATCACCAACAAATTGACTTCGGAATATTCTTTAATTAATATAATTTATATATAATTAATATCTTGTATTTTATTTATTTATAATAAATAAATACCACCATATTAATTTACCACTATAACATTTATAGTCTAGAGATAAACTTTCCTTATTTGGTTATCAACTATAACCGCATTTTAATCCGACTCGATGTTCATATGTGTGTGACCCGATAGGCTTCCGAATATGTTGGCCGTAGACACAAAGTGCAATTTACTAAAATGCCCTTCACACCTAACGATCACGGGATAGCGTCAGCAACGCACCGTGACCCCAATCATCGGAAGAGTCAAAAGCAATGACTACTACCTTTCATGTGAAGCGATTACCTCAGAACTTACAATCCTATCATTTGTAACAATATCCATACGATCGTATCTCAGAGTGTCAATACATTGACGATCGTATCTTATAATCTGGATATCATGCTCTCTCGGAATAACACATTTACTCCCACTTTGCAAAGATTCTCGAGAGCTAGACATTCCTTATAAGAAGGCCATTTCGGATATTCGATCCCAATCATAGGATACGCGATTCCCGGACGACCAATCATGTATACTCCGCGATGCTTCAATATCATACCCAATCACTACCGCATGATCGCCCGTGGTTAGGAGAAATCTCAATAGTGTCAAAGCATGACAATCCACACCGTGATGCCATGAAGACTCGGTCAAAGGATAATTACACAACCGCCACATAGTGTGACACTTAATGTAAGTGGGTCGATCTAACGACGCATTCTCTAATACACGTCCACGTATAGTCCAAGTGTCTCTACACTTCCATAGAACGAGATCTATCCCTACCTTCTAAAAGGTAGAAGACATCCAATACGTGCTAGATCGATTATACTATCAATGTCCCATTTGATAATATGTAAGACTAGAGACATTTAAGCACCAACCTTGTTATAGTGATTAGAGATCTCATCAACCATAATCACTATCATGGTTTCTCTATCACAGATTGATACTAGGGACGTTACTATATATATACAACAAATAATGTGAAGATAAACAATATATAATAACATAAGTGCTTTTATTAATCATAATAAAGTTATTACATGAACTAAATAGACTGTAAATGACCCGACCCGGTCGGATCCGGTCCAACCCGATTGGGTTTAGGACACCTTTCCAACAGTATGTTGCATATGTTTTGGTCAGGATGGATTGATTTCTAAGTATAGATTTTGCATTTTGTTTTGGCAGGTTCCAGAGTGAGCTCTGAAGCAAACTCTTTAGAATCTGTAATGTAATAACTTGGTTGTCCAACTTGAGCAATGGCTATGTTAACGCTATCAATTTACTTCACTTTTGAGTGTGTCGTCCTCTTTGTAGCTAGATGAACGGGGCGATACGTGAAAACATCTCGTCTATGTAGCAGGTTTGGCTGGTCATTTGGTTTATTAAACACAACAGTACGTTGTATCTATGTAAGAGATTCAATTTTTTTTATCTTGTTGCGTCATTCATCCGCAATCAATGTAGATTATTGTGTTCTCTTAAAATCTAGTCTGTGTGGAGCATCTTGATCCTTCCCAGTTGATTCCAATATTTTACACATCAAATAACGATTCAAAATATACTAAAAATTGAACACAATGTGAAGTGTTCTTATTCTAAGTCACATGAATGCGTGATGTGTTGTAATTACCATAGAGTATGTGTTTTTCAGTATGGATTTGTGATAGTGGATTATCGATTGTGTGCAATATCTAATTTAGTGTTATTGAAAACTGAATATGTGAATGCGATATGATAAATGTGTGGTCCGTCTAGTTTTGAAAATCTATTTGGACAATGTGGTGTATATATCATTTTGAGTAGTATTAGCTTAGTACCTTGTTGAAGTGTGTAAAATTTATACAAAAACACCACATGGAGCTATCTGAAGAAATTATGGCAATGTTTGTATTTAGGAAAACTGAAGTTGCAATTGTAACAATTGCACTGCATGTGCTTCATCTTATATATAGGCTAGATACAATAATTGAAAAGGTTTGTAAGTAGTCGTGTACAATTAACTGGAACACTTTGTAAGTAATTGGAAAAGTTTGTATGTAGTCGTGTACAATTAACTAGAATAGTTTTTATAAGTAACCGTGTAAATTCTTAATGAAAATTTGAGAAGAAAAAGGTTTCAAATGTGAAAATTTGAAACATGTGTCTATAATGATGTTCATAAGATATACATGCATGTATATATTGAATAAAAAACAATAACATACCACCCATGCCCCTTTTGGTTGGTGCAAAATCTTTATTTGTTTGATCTTTCATAAAATTTTGCTCTTTTAAACAACTTTTGCTCTTTTAAACAACTTGGTTGATGCAAAATCTTTATTTGCTTGATCTTCCATAAAATTTTGCTCCTTTAAACAACTTATTGTTGTACGGTGAATGTTACACGGTAGTTTTTTTCCCTACCTATGGATTGGTTTTTTTATATTTATTTTCTGATGTTTATCCGTTTGTTTTCATACATATGAACTGCTTTTTTATATTTAAATTTTTATGCTTTGTTTTTTCTTATATTTAATTTTTTATGCTTATCCGTTTTTTCCATGCACATGGATTTTTTTTTCTGTATTTAATAATTTGTGATGCTTCGTGAATGCGGGTATTTAATATTTTTATGCTTTTTTTAATTTAATTTCTTGTGTTTATCTTTTTTTTTTTTTCCCTTCACATGGATTTTTTCTATATTTAATAATTTGTGATACTAGTATAAAATATAGATTTGTAACTCATACGTCTCTTAATTGATACATGCTACTATATAAAAAATCAAATGAACTCGCATCTTTTATAGTTATTTTTGTAAGGGGTCAGAGTCCATAAGGACATGTTTTAAACTTAAATGGTTGAGAAGGACAGTCATTACATGTGTTACTATATTTTTGTACATGTGTTACTACATGTTTGTCCATCTCAACCATTTTAGATTAAAACATGTCATTTACAACATTTAACCTTTTTTTTAACTGGTGGTGATATATACACCACACAATATTTACAATAAATATTCACAACACTTTTATTCGTTGATTGTGATATGACACGTTTTAATCTATGAACCTACACTTACACTTGCTCTTATCCATTGAATGTGATGACACATTTTAATCAATGAACCTACACTTTAATCAAGGGGTAGAAAACATATAGGGAGTATGCACTACATATATTGACTACACATATTGTGTAGTGCACATATCATTTTCTTTTTGTAACTCATTGTCATCTCAGACGTCTCTTTACTTATCTCAAAGGTAAGCGATCGCCTCTTAATAATTAATAATACTACTACTACTAAATTACTACCTCCGTTCCAAAATATATAAATCATCACACTTTTAGATTTGTCGCCCAATATAAGTCATTCTTCATTACCAATGCAACATTTATTACTCTTTTCTCTATCTTACCCATAATTTATTATTAATCCAACAACTTTACATTACTTAACAACTACTGCATTAATAATAGTCAATGTGCATTTTAGATATTAACATTCAAAATTATGACATTCCCACTACTTTTTTAATCTACCAGATTGCAAGGATACCAGATCTCCGGAAGTGGATCCTCGGCTTTTGCTAACTTGACTTTTTCCGGCTTTTGGTGACGTGGACTCAGCTGAGCCACACAAAAGCTGAGTTTCAGTTTGCCCAAAATTGAGTCTCAGCTTTTGTGTGGCTCAGCTCCACGTCACCAAAAGCTGGGAAAAGCTGGGGTGTAAAAGCTGAGGATCTGGATCCCAGATCTCCTATATGTTTCCAAACCAACGTAAGTGACTTTTTCTATTTATGAATTATATATGAGAGATAAGGCATGTTTTTATGTTGAATTGAATTGTGGTTGCTTTGATGATAAAGTGCATATTTTTTTACTCTAAAGCAGTGGCTCAATTTCGATGTCGATTCTGTCGCTAGCAAAAGCTATGCTTTGATGAGTTTCCTCCTTTGGAGCAGGAGGAGTTGCATCTCTGGTCGTCGTCATATCCATCAATCTTTGCTCAAACTGCCTACTGCTGGGTATCCCACTCATACCTAAGCCTCTTCATGTCTTCTTGCGATCTTTAACAACCTGGGCTTTTACAAGCTCCTCGACACAGGCTTTAACATCCGCTTTAAACTCCTCCTCCTTCCTCGGCTTAAATCACCGGTTAGCAAGTTATATGTGGCAAGAAAGACAGATTGTGATTTAACATTTCCCAACATAACACAACAAAGCATCTTTGGTGAACACACCTCATGAGGAAAAAGAGGCAACCAAGACATTTTTCTTATTCACATTCCTACAACTCATTATACAGCTTAACCTACCTTTTCCTAAGGTTGAACTTTTTATCATATAAGTTCCAAGTTCTAAAACCAAACTTGAGGAGTTTAGGAATATATACTTTATTATTTCCTGTGTTAGAATGTGTTAAGTATTCATTTATGGTTAATTAGTTGGCTCTATATGTTTATTTTCTTCCGAGAAGCTCGATGCGTTTTCTACCCATTTGTCACCTCTGATGAATTGGTTTTCCTCTAGCCGTTAGGATTTAAACCTTTATACACCCCATAATCGGTTCAAACCATTTCAACCAAAACTAACACAATAATCTGAGTTCTTAAAATGTTAAAATACAAATTGTACATATAATTATTTATATTGAATATATAGTTCCTATGTTCACTATCATCTTCTTGAACTTGTTCCAAAATCAATCAAATGAGTCGGACATGAGCATTGTACCTATTGTATACCCTACACATCCCGCCATATCGCTGAGATTTAACGTAAAGAATTATATAACAATATAGCTTTCTAGCAAAATATACACTTTGAACTTTAGTTGCACAATAAAATGATGATATAACTAAACATGTGCAACATTTCAAATATGTCTATTTCTATATAACATTTCCTATTTTTCAGTACCAACATTTTTTTTTTTAATGCGAGAAACGACACATAATCGACATGGGGTTGCGGATGAAAAGTATCCCGACCATCTTTGAGAAAGAAGGATAGGAAGTGCTCGAGGGGATTGAGATAAAGGGATATAGGAATGCAAATAAGGAAAATGTCTTGGTTGCCCTTTTTCTAATGTCACACCTAAAAGAACACAAAGACGCTACAATTAAAACAATAAATTAGAATGGGAAGATGCATTCAGATTCTAAAGTACCTTGGAACAAATCTGTGCGACAAGTGGTCTTGCTTTACCCTCCTTGAATTTCCCTGCACAAGGGAAATTAAAAACAATTTAACGAATAGCAAAAGATTAAACACAAATCGTTGTATAAGTGAGTTGGAAATTTAAAGAATGGATAACTTTTAGCTTGACCACCTGCATTCCTCCCAAACACATACATAGATAATTAAACAAAGTAAAACCAAAATCGAAAAGATTGTAATACACAAAAGCACTATTTAGTGTTCTCTTATATATCGAAACAATTGTCATGCAAAACCAAAATCCAATGAATGTTCAGGAAGCTTTAATGATTCAAGATATAGAAACGACTCTCTATAATGAATTTGTAGCCCATGAAAGAAATGGAACTGGGTGATCTCTCGACCTCCATCCGGAAAGAACCTAGTTGGGTGTAAATAGATTTAGACTTCCTAGTACAACTTTAATCGTAGCCTAAACATATATAAAGGAGATTGGTTGCTAAGCGGTTCACCAAATCTTATGGGCAAATTACCAAGAAGCTTATTCCATTGTGGCAACCTAGCTCGAAAAATCGATTTCCTTAGTTGTTAACTTAGATTGGACATTAGAAATGACTTCTTAGATGGAGTTTTACTAAGGAAGTCTATATGCAAATTCCTCCTGGTTTTAAAAGCTTAAAATGAAAACAAGGTCCTGTAAGTTAAGACATCATTCTGCAGTATTGAATAAACTCCTAGAGGAGCCCGGTTCAAAATATATACTAATTTTATACTAAATATGCACATGGAGAAGTAACTTTGATATTTAATTTGTTCAAACCAACTACATAATAGGAAGTTGCACATTTCGGACTCTAACTCCAATCCATCCACATTTTCAAAAGATCTTTGTAAGCTTTTCCTAACTGCGCTAATAGAGCTTTTGAACCAACTAACCTCCATAAGCCCATAAGAGTGACGTCGATCCATGTCACCATGAGCATACTTTATTCAAAAAAAAAAAAAAAATATTGCGCTTGAAAAAAGCGATCTGGATTGTTTATATTAATGATATAATTTAAGCTGGGGATGATCATGATGAAAGGAAGAAAATCTAAGAACCTTCTAGCTCAAGAATTTAAAATCAAGGATCTAGGCACTATAATACTTACAGGTATGGAAAGTGCTAGGGCTAGTAATGTTATCCTGCACTCTCCAAGAAAATAGATATTACACTTACTCATGCATGGAAGGCGTACACAACTTTGATTCGTTGATTGAGTAAGATGGGCGTTGATGAGATAATTATGTAGTGGATACTGAAAAGCATCAAAACTTGTTGGAAAACTCGTCTATCTTTCTCACACTTTGACATGACATTTGTTTTACAGGCCAAGTGAAATCCATACGCAGGCACTCAATGGATCATGAGGTATCTCAAGATGGCACTAATACAAGGCACATAATTTAGAGAACCAGACAAGGGACATTGAAGTATACATTGATCTTGATTATGCAGGTTCTATGTCCAATAGAGAATCACTTTCTGGTTATTGTTCCTATGTGTGGGAAAACCTAGTTACTAGGATAAGTAAGAAGTTGTCGTGCCTAGAAGCGATGCATAATTTGACCACAGAGCACTACCTCTTGGTGTTTGTGAAAGGATTTGGATAAAGAGAGTCGTATATTAGCTAAGGATCGCTGCTGAATACCAGTTCAGGGGTTTTGTGACAACATTTATGTCATTTGCATTGTTGAAAATCATGCCCAACATAACACAACCAAGCATGCCGAAATAACACACCTCATAAGGAAAAAAGGGCAACCAAAACATTTTCCTTATTCACATTCCTACAACTCATTATCTGATTAACCTTTTTCCTAACGTTGCTCCTCTAAGAACTTTTTATCGGATGAGTTCCAAGCTTGATTGTACCAAGCTCTAAAACCAAACTTGAGAAGTCTAGAAATATATACTTTATTTATTTCCCTGTGTTAGAATGTGCTAATTATTAATTTATGGTTAATTAGTTGGCTCTATATGTTTATTTGCTTCATGAGAAGCTCAATGCTTTCTACCCGTTTGTCACCACAAGAATTGGTGGTTTTCTCTAGTCATTGTTAGGATTTAAACCTTTGTACACCCCTGTAATCGCTTCAAATCATTTCAACCAAAACTAACACAATAATCTGAGTTCTTAAAATGTTAAAATACATCCTTCAAAAAAAATGTTAAAATACATAGAGTACATATAATTATTATATTGAATATATAGTTCCTATGATCACTATCATCTTCTTAAACTTGTTCCAAAATCAATCAAATGAGTAAGACATGAGCATTGTACATATTGTATACCATCCCGCCATATCATTGAGATTTAACATGAAGATTAATATAACAACATAGCTTTCTAGAAAAATATACACTGAACTTTAGTTGCACAATAAATGATGATATAACTAAACATGTGCAACATTTCACGTATGTCTATTTCTATATAACATTTTCTATTTTTCAGGTACCAATCTAGTTTTTTTTAAAGCGAGAACAGCACATAATCGACATGGGGTTGCCGGATGATAAGTATCCTAACCATGCAGAGAAAGAAGGACGAGGAAGTGCTCGGGGATTAGAGATAAAGGGTTATAGGAGGCACACCCACAACCTGCAATTGGCATCCCCACTCAAAGGAGTTGGTTGGTTCTAATTAGACAAGTGAGAGCATTCTCATAAAATTCATGCAAAATCAAATGACCATGTATATGATTTAAGGGAATACATCTGCATAATTTTTTTTTTACATCTACAATCTACTAGGTATCTTCGTGGTTTTTTATATTCTACTGAAAAAGTATAACCAGTATATTAGCAAAAAGAGGCTACAAATATAACCTGAATGTTCTTGGAAAGAGGAATGCAAGGAAAACAGCACACACACAAAGACAACTACAAACTCATCTCCTCTGATTCTTAAGTTAGTCACTTCATGGGGAAAAGAATAAACAGGAACCATGTTAAAAATTAAGAGCACGTTTTCTAGATGGTTTTTGTTTCCTCAATGATATCGAATGAAGTCAACCAATTACTATGTTAAAATAAAGGCAGAACATGAGAAGCACACCTGATGCGGTGACGAAGACCCATCCTGCAATTACATTAAGATTAAATTTAGGTTTACAATATACAAATCCCCAAATATAAATTAATAAACAAAAGTCTGAGACCAGCTCGATCATGAGTTCACCACACACTCACACCAGGTGAGAACGCCACAACAAATACTCCTGCAAATTGGCAGAATTGCATGTCATTTCTTAGGATGCAAAAAAAAAAAAAAAAAAAAAAAAATTACATACATAACCAAATAACAACGGGGAATGGTAGTGAACCTTGAAAGAAAGTCAACTTATCCGGATCTGCAACTCGGGACGTACTGTGCATAGCCCTGTACATACCCAATGCATCAAACAACACACACAAAACAAAAAACCACGGTGTCACGGAAATGAAAAGAAAATACCTGCGAGCGACTTCCTCTCGGCTAGCCTCTCGAGAGACCCTCCCAGTGAAGTTGCGCCTCTGACCGACAAACAAACAGAAAAAAAACAAATTTTAAACAAAAACGAATTGCAGAAGACAAAATCATTAAAACCTAGTTTTGCTGATACACAAAATCGATTTCGAATTTGGCGAAGAAGAAAGTACCAAATATTCGCCATTCTGATAGCGGGATCGGTTAGCCCCCTTCGCAATTTTATGGGTGATACGGATGGAACCAACGATATGGAAAGAACAGACGGCACGATAGGGAATATAGTAAATGTGTGTAGGTGGAATATAGATTGATCACAACCCTACTGTTGATATATATCTAAAATAATTCCCCACAATAGGGAGCAAAGTTTAATCGGAGAGATTTTAGGGTAAATAGCTGCCGTAATCAGGCATCGGATCATCTGCCTAATATTTCTGTCCAAATTCCCTGTCCAATGAAATACGACGTCGTTTTTGTTTCAATTCTCCTTTTTTTTTATTATTATTTTTCCTGAAGCAGCAAATTATCCTTTTCCCCTTGAGCAATGAACGATCAATCTTCATTTACTTGGCTAAAATAAACCCCTCCCCTAAAGCACCTTACTGCAGCCTATAAATCTCCATGCCTACTTGTCGCCACCACAAACTCTATTCAGAAACATCACTACCAAACAAATTTCTGGTAGCATATAGACGTCTGCTCTGTTTGGATGAAAACCGAAGTAACACATGGAAGCAGCAGTAAACAGTGGCTCAGGGGTGTTAATGGCTTCCCTTTTGAGTTCCTCCTCACATTCGCGCACCGGAACGAATGAAGCGACAAAAGAAAAGCAAATAACATAGCAGAGTTTAAAGGGTTTTATTGTTTTCCATCATCATTAATTGTGTTTTAATTCCTCAAAATGAACCCTTTTTATTGTTGGGAAAATTAATCAATTTAATATGCCATTTATTATAATTTTAGGTTGTACAGTAAATGGATTTGATGATTGTAGACCTGCTGCGGAAAGTAGAAGAAGAGACGACATGGAGTAGGGAGGAAATGGAAGAGACGAATTGGTGTTTTTTTTTACCCTTTCTTTTTCCTGGAATGACTTGACTTTTATTTTGTTTGAAAGGTTAAAGAGAATAAAAAAATGGTAAAAACGACATCGTATTTCATAGGACAGGGAATTTGGACAGAAACATTAGACAGATGATCCGATGCCCCGTAATCAGGGGGTGGACCTATGTTGCACATATATGGAGACGGACATGTCGTAATACAGCGATCTGAACACAGCAGCGATCTGGTTAATTTTGAATTTTAGTGACTCGATACACCGCCAAATAGCGTTATATATATATATATATATATATATATATATATATATATATAATGTAAATAAATTTCAATTTTTTCAAAAAAAATATTCGTAAACATCTAAAAAAATTAGACAAAATAAGATAGCTATTATGTAAAAACTCTATGAATATCTAGAATAGATATTCGACCTACCTTCAAAATATTACAAATTGTAAAAATCATTATTTATCAACAAAAAAACATATAAACATAAGACGTATTATTTATTTAATTATTATAAAAATAAAAATCGTGTATTTTAACGTTTCATTTAAGAAAACTTAAATAAAGAAAAAAAATTAAAAAAATTGAGTTCAGGAGTGTCGGTGTCGGTGTAGGGGGTGCCGTCTTGGCCGGTGTTTGGATATTTTAATTTTAAATAATATTAATTTAATCAGCGATACGTGTCGGACACGGTGTCGGAACACGTCGGAACATGTCCTATCGGACACGACACACAATGACCAGATTAAACTGTCGGTGCATCATAGTGGCAGACCTATTTCATGTGAAGGGAAATTCTCCTCCGCTTATATAAAAATATAATAAATAGTAACTTGATTGTTTTTTTTAGAACAATTCTTCTAATACATCTTCGAATTTTCTCGGGTGCTTTCATTGGAAAAACCTTTTGGATCCGTCATCGTGTATCTATACTATACATAAACATATTGACAATCAAAACCACTCTAATACTACTTGCTTCTTATAATATAAGTCGTTTTTGGTGTTTTTACATAAATTAAAAAAATAGTTGAATGACATAAATTTCAAGCAAAAATGAATAAAATATTATTAATTATTATTAATGAAATAGTTATAAAGTATTGAAAAGTAGTTGGATTGTTAATAAATTAGGGTAAGATAGATAAAATAGTAATAAATGCTTCATTGTTAAAGTATAATGACTTGTAATTTGAGACGATCAAAAAAAATGTAGAGTGACTTATATTTTAAGACGGAAGTAGTATCATTTTTCTCAAATAGTAAAACTCTTTCAAATAATATATACTTACCCTATGAAATTAGACTAAAAATAACATTGATGAACGTTTCATATACATTTAGTGAAAGATTGTGTCTTTTTTTTATAGCGTCAAAGATTATGACTCAAATACATCACATTTCTCAATTTGATATATGTCTGTTTGCAGAGTAATTTATCTCATTACTGACACGTTTGGTACGTAGGAATTGAGTGGAATCTTTAAAAATGGAATGGAATAAACTAACTAATTAAATTGTTGCATTTGGAATAGAAAGAATGGAATTAAACAAAATTCATAATAGATGGCACATAGAATAGAATGATAAGTAGGTTAAGGTGGGTGAGGTAGGGTATGGTGCCTAAGGTATGATAAGGTGGAAGGGGTAGGGGTAACATTGGGGCTACTTACCTTGCTCTTAATCCGGTCTTCCATGATCATCACACAAAACATATTGAGATTGATTTTTATCATGTTCGTAAACTCGTCGCCTAGGTTGCACGGACACGGATACGGGGACAAGGATTCGAGGACACAGGGATACGGGAGTTTTTAAAAAAATAGGACACGGGTGCGGGGTCAAAATGTAAATATTAAAAATATAGGGACTAAATGTAATTATCAAAATATTAGGGTCTAAAATGTAATTATAAAATATAGGGACTAAATGATAAATTTGACTCCAAGCAAGTAGCTAATAATATTATCATACAATCAACACTTTTAGTGCTTCATGAGCTCACGCTCCAAATTACAAAACACTATACTTATAATTTTCAAAGTGATTATGCAAAATACATACTCATCATCAACCTGCAAAATACATGTTTTCACTTAATTTCAAAATCATTTTATACATAAAATAAGATCGCAAAAATCGAAGAAAGTAGCATCATATATAATGTTATATTTCAACATCATCTTCATCATCTCGAAATTGTGTCATTTTAGGTAGAAAATGTCCAAAATACAGTAAAAGTGTTTATTTTTTCGAACACGTGCGTCCAATTTTTTTAAAAATTCCGATTCGGTCCGATGGCGTGTCCAAATTTTTTGAAAATTCCAATCCAGCCCGGTGGTGTGTCCGGTGCGTGTCCGACACGCGGCCGGTTAAACGGAGTGTCCGTTCAACATAGACGTCGCGGTTCGCAAGCTTGACTTTTTCTTCATCACCTCTCAGGGACCAACTTGTTGATTTACTCACCAATCTTTTGGGGCAACCCGTGTCTTACTTCTCTGAAGACCAATCTCCGTGTCTATTTTCCTCCCACGAGATTGCGGGGTGTGTCGATGATATATTAAAGTAATTATATTATTGTTAATATATTTTGTATTTATCCTAGCATAGCTTGTTCCCTAAGTAACACAAACCTATATATCTTCAACTCAATGAATGAATGAAAATATTACTATTCTGAATTACAATAATTTGTTACAATCATTGTACCAAAATAAAGTCACAAAATCACATTAATTAAATTTATTCAAACTAGACATTAATTGGAGCTTCCATTCCCATTCTGTGACTCAACATTGAACGCATCACATCTTCTTCTCACCTCTCCATTCTTCCCCATCTTGACTTTATATGTGCTAAGCTTTTCCATTGCATGAGCAAAATCTTCAAAAAATGCTGTCTGATTTGCTGCATACAAATCAACGAAAGGCTTCGTTCTTGGGTCGGTCGCTATAGCTTCATCAGAAGCCAATAACCCTAACCCTTCTTTTAGGTTATTATAATACATATTATCAAACTTCCCTGGCGTCATTACGTCGTTAAATGCAGCAATATTAGGATCTTTCGTGTAATTAGCGCATAATTTTCGTAACCCTTCAGCGTATTTAGGATGCAACGCTGGATCAACCTCGGATTTCTTACTAAAGTTAAAGATTCTGTTACTAAAGCACAAACAATGCGAGAATCCGATGGTATGCGCACCAACAAGTGCAACCATCTCTCTAACACTAAACCCTAAAGCGGAAAACGTAGCAATGATTTTTGACAATGGCATTTCAGGCTTAGGAATGTGACCTTTGTCCACGTCTTTAGCGTGTGATACTAGACCGTCTTTTCGCCCGAGGGGGACATTGTAATGTGGGCCACCTACGATGGTGACCAAATCCCTAGCAGCAAGGGCTAGAATATCTGCACAAGAAACAACACCGGGGCATTGTAGCTCCAGAGCGGTTTTGACACGAGTAATCGCGTCAAAACCGTCCCCGGGAAGAGAGAGGTTGATCTCGGCATCACGTTCCGTGTTACTAACAAGGTTGTTGGATGCTATGAGCATGGATGCATCACAACCGCCCACGACGCAATCATGGAAAAAGAGGCGGAGAACACCAGCCGCGGTGGTTGGAGAGGCCAGCTGCTTATCTAAGATAACTTTCCGGATGGTATCTTGGAAATTCGGACATGTTTTTTGGTAATAATCTAGAGAAAGCTTTGATTGATCACCTTCAGAAAGGAATGGTAATGAGAACAAAAGTAGAAATGATAGAAAGAGATTTGCTGCCATTAATGGTAATTTTGATTTGTGGAGAAAAAAGATATAGAGGATGGATTCAAACTTTATGTAAGAGAAGGATTATAGGATTTGCTGCTTCAAATTTCTTGTAACCAACTTGTGTCAACTGTAGGTTCGGGATTGTCTTCACCTCCGGTTTTTGCTCCTTCCCTTTATATAGTTATGGTTCCGATCGTCCGGCCTGTATTATATTTTGTTTTTTCTACATTAATTAATTAAATTGAAGTGTAAAATATAACGTGTAAAATAAAGAATTCATGTGGATAGACCATTAATCTATCTGGGATACCACGACACAGTTTAAAAATAAACATATATTATTGTACTGTTAAGGGCAAATGTAGATTTAGTGGGTGTCGTTAAAGCCCCTAAAGTAAATATACATTATTATGCATTATTGTTAGTCCTTTGGAACATCCGATAAAATTGAAAAGAATACAGAAAAGATTTGCATGATCCTTGCATAATTAAGGATAAGGATGACACGGATTATTGTTTAAAATAGATAATCGTTAGAATAATGCTACATCCACAACAAAATGAACACAACAGTAAGACACATCACATCTTGTACCATTCATTATGATTGTAACGCCCCGTTCCCGGACACCGAGTCCTTATCCGAAAAATGAATGTTCGGCACGTATAAAATAAAATAAATTCCTTTTATACGTAAGCCTCTACTACGTCGTATTACCTTAAAGCAAACGGAAGCAAAAAGACTCTTTTTCCAAATGTCTAAGAATAGAAATAACTAAAGATAGAAAATGTAATATGAGAATAATAAATATGAGAAATACAAAAGTGTGTGAAACAGAAGATTACCTGGGTTACTTGCTACGAAACTATTTTTAGAATAATCTACGCTCCAAGACGATCGTTTCGATTACTCATGGTGCGAAAGCAATTTACTGGATTGAAAGATACGAATTTTTCAAGATCAAACTCAACGATTCATTAAAAACCAGGGTTAAACCGAAAACTTACGGAATCGAGGATATTTTATTTTCCAAAGTTGCGTCTCGCTGCGCGGTGATCATTTTTTCTCATGCGGCGTCTTGAAACGATGAAGCAGTTAGTACGCGCGGTTGCCAAGATTACGTTAGGACATCTCTCCTGCGTTGTTCTTCTTTATGCGTCGTTCATGCCTTTTTTTTCCAAAATTGGCGTGAACCATAAATGAGGATTTTGGGGATTATTTCATTTAAATAGTTACTAATTAAAAATCATATTAATTAAATAACTAAATCCCTTTATTCCTTAAATAAATTTCCAAGACATTAATTAAATCTTTTAATTAAATAAAAGAATAATTTAAAAATAATAATTAGGTCAGAAATTGTGATACCCAATTACTAATTTACCATTTTCTGGAAATTCAGGATGTTACATAAGGAGTTCATTAATGTCAAATGTATATACTTTTTCATGTGAGCAGCATGTTTACAATATCCTTTGATAAAATTAGATTTTTTTTTTGTTATATGATAAAATTGGAAATTGAACTAAGATTGTGTTATGATGATAATTCTAATGCAAACACGTGTATAAATGTCTTAATTGCTTATAGCTAGATTGCAGATGGCTTTCTGTTGCATTGGTTCTGTCTATGTGCAAGTCATATTACGGGGACAACTTTTTTTTATTTTTTTATTAAGGTAGTTTGGATATAAAATTGATGCATATGCTCTTAAATGGGTTTTAGGTAATGATTGTTGTAATATTTGGCTTCGAGTGATGTCACGTACACGTAATCCCCTCCGTAATGGATCATCGACCAAGACGATCTTGATGGTTTATATCGAACAATGAATTGATCTTCATAATCGATTATCGACCAGGTAACCGGGACACGAACAATCTCCATTATAAAGCTCCAACCAATACCGATCTTCATTGTAGATCAATTGTAATGATCGACCGGTTAACCGTAATGATCAACCGAACCCAATAATGTGAGTCATGTCAATCGATTGGCGTTGTCACCAAAGCCGACTTATTTCCGTGAATCGAAATGTTCCACTAGGATAAAAACATCGTCATCCTTACAAAGCACTGGGGAATCAATGATAGTATGACCAGCAATTTTCTTTTGTATAAAAACAGATGATAAAAGTGCACACAAAGCTCCAAAACCTCTGATAAATTTTCCCATCATATTTCTACTCCCTTTTTCTTTCTCCCGTAAATATATATCTTTCTATAACATATAAGAAAGGAAAAGTTGTCATTTTGTGACACTTGTTTTTTTTTTATTGGTGTGTCATTTTATTTATCGTTTCATTCAAGGTCAAATTCATTTTTTTTTTTTTTTTTTTTTTTTTTTTATTATATTCTGTTCACAAGTGTGCCACTTTAAAAGTTTTTATTTATTTTTTTTTTTTTTTTTTTTGGAAGAAGGGTTTGAGTTAAATTGTTTATTTTTATGACTAATCAGATTGTATCACCTTTTAATGTGTGAATATATGTAGCAAATGTATGATTATTTTCAAAATATAAAGCGCCACTTATTCATTAAACAACGATCTCATGATCATGCCAAAACAATTATCTTGACGTTTACATGAAATATTATAAATTTTTAAAAAAATAAATTCATTTCATAAAAAAAAAACATTTCATTTATACACATTGATATGACTATTTTCAATATATAAGTCAACGACGTATTCTACTACGATCTTTATTTCATGCTTAAAAATATTTGGTTTGCGATTACATGAAATATTAAAATTCTTGAAATGATTTTTTTTTTTTTGTAAAAAAAACATATTTTTTTTTTTCCTATCTAAATAAGAAAAGAAAGGGTATGTCACGCGCAAGCTCCTCCCTTTTTTTTCCCGGCTCCTCACCTGTATAAATCACCAAAAATCATCTCTTCTACTCTCATTTGTTGCTTTTTGTGTTTCGGTCCTTTTTGTTATTTTGGACCGTCTGGTTTGTAAGGCTTGATATTGTAGAATTAAATTTTTTTTCATAAAATGAAAATTGACCAGGATGAAATCGGATGGAATAAAATGAAAATCGATAAAACACGTGGTGGTGTGTAAGAGGAAAGTGATGTTAGGTAGGTGGTGGGTGGGGTGGGTTGGGTTGGGGTGGTGGGAAGGGTAGGGTATAGTAAGATGGGTGGTGGGCACGGTAGGGTAGGGTGTTGTATAGTAGAGTAGGATGGGGTGGTGGGTAGGGTAAGGTAGGGTGAGATGAGATAAAATAGGGTGTAATATGCTTAGCAAGGATAGTGAATTAATATGTAGGTTGGGAGGTAGGTTAAGGTTTGTAGGTAGGTAGAGAGGTAGGGTGCGGTAGGGTGTGCTAATGTAGGTGAGGCGAGGTATGAGATGTAATGCGGTGATGTATGGTAGGGTATGATGATATGGTTGGATGATGTGGCGTAAGTTAAGTAAAGTTTGGTAGATTGAATAAAGTACGTAATATATGGTAGTGTGGTAAGATAATATGTGGTAAGATAACGTGGTGTAGGGCATGGTGAGGTAGGATTGAATATGTGAGTGTTAAAAAATGTTGGGATAAGGTGCGGTTGGGTGATTGATAATGTGTGTAGTAGATAAGAAAGTGTGTGTTGACTAGGGTAGAGTTGTGCGGTTGGGTGATTGTTGTCGTGTTAAATAATTGACATCATAATTTGTTGTATAATATCAATGCCGACTAAATTTCGTCATTTATATTGTGTTGTATTTAAAATGTGTGGAATGATATTTTAGTTAAAATGTATTTTATATTTAATAGTTTTTGACATTTAAGGTAAACATCTAGCATTAGCACTCCGTGCGTTGCACGGAGTCCCGTTTTACAACTAGTATATATAGTAGAAGGTACTTGCACGACTTTAGCAATCAAATTAAATCTTAACTGCTCCCCAAAAGTTGGTTCGTCGACCGGTTGTCACTCAGTCCCAGGGTGTTTACTCGATACTGGTGTTTTAGTATTTGCGATAGAAAGCAAGGATAATAATCCCTTTTACTTGGTCACAGATAATTGATACGTGCATAAAGGAATTGACCAAGTCATAAGAAAAAAGTGGATCCTTATCTTTAAACTACTAATTGCATAAAATCATTTATCATCTTTAAAATTAATGGAAAATTAGGGATAAGGACACAATCTGAAATATTTTTAAATATGAGACAAATACATATTTTTTATAGGGAGAAGGACAATCAGATAATTTTATAAGCGAGAAGGACAAACAGTGAATCGAAAATCGGTGAATCTCCTCGGTGAATCCGAAATCGGTGAATTTCAACAATGAATTTCGACCAGTGAATCCCGAAAATTAGTGAATTTCGACGATGAATTTTGAAAATTAGTGAATTTTGATGAATTTCGTCAATGAATTTAAGCAGTGAATTTGAACACAAGTGAATTTCGACAATGAATAAATAGTTTTGTCGCTTTTTATGCAAAAATTTCAAAATCGCCCTTCTACTCAATTGATGAAAATTTTTGTCTTCTCCTCATTCCCTAAAATTAAAAGATATATTTATAATATATTAATTATACCCCTTTTGTCACAATATAATTAAACTTTTGAAATAAACTTATTTTTCCAACAATGATTGTTTTCCAAAATGTTAGATGGTTTATTGTCTAATATATTATGTTTCAGTGTAAAAATTCTACGATAATTGTTGGTCGTGAGATAATAATCCCTCTCCGGCCTTTGGAGTTAGGCAAATTAATGAAGGATAAAAGTACATGCATTGAATTCCAATGCACAATCTGATCAACTTCTCCTTTTCAAATGCAGAGCTGAAAGTGAGCTTTGGACAGGGAGTTTGAAAGGTTCTTTCGTTTCCAAGATCATGCATGAACTTTATTATGTTTTTCTTATTCCTTATCGACTTTGAGGGGGTTCAGTTTGTTTCTATGGTCGTGCCTGGGGCTTAGGGGAACACATGAATTTCAGAACTATTTGTGTGGCTTGTTCTCCTTCACCCCATATTTAACCCCATATTTAACTTTAGTAAGTAGTAGTGTGGATATGAAAATGATGCATATGCTCTTAAATGTGTTTTAGCTAATGATTGTCTTCTACAATGTAAGATGGTTTATTTTCTACTTTATTATATTTCATTTGTTAAACTTGTTAAATTCTACCATAATTGTTGGTCTCTCTCTTTGGCTTTCTGGAGTTAGGGCAAAAAGAAGGATGAAAGTACTTGCATTGAATGGACCAAGCCGGCCGATGAGTTAGCACTGTAATAAACTGATTCAATCATTATCATATTCCCCACAGCCCAATGTATGAGTTTATTAGGATTATTTTGTCTGTGTTTAGATTACTTCCCTCGATGGAGACATCCTGTGAGATATTTGGTATAAACTTGTTGAGTAATGTCTTTTGTTCAAAAGATTATATGCATGCTTCGTCATGTCTCTTTTGATTACTTTTTAATGAATGAATATGCCGGGTTATATTGTTGGGAAAAGCGCTGCGGTAGTAAGAAAATTATCGCAAACACTCACAGATATTCTCTCAGTAATAAACGCAACGGAATGATATACTAGTAGAAAGCCACGTAGTGAAATAAAGCGGAATAAAGTAACATCAGAATTTTTAACGCGGAAAACCCCTCCCAATGTAAGAGTGTAAAATCCACGAGGCCGGAGCCCACCAAAATCTTCACTAGTCGGTGAATAAGAGATACAAGTGTTACACATACAACTCAAACTACTCCAAAGTACCAATAAAAATACAAGAGTATAAGAGTTGTGGAAAGATGTCACCAAAAGAACAACAACTCAATCTGTGATGAACCGTATACAATCTGCCACTCCGATGTATGAACCAACCAACCATTGAAGCAGAAGGAGTGTCGAACAAGTACAGAAAAATATCACTCACTGTTGGACAACAAATTGACACACAATTTTCACTCTATTTTTCACACTGATAGTTGATTTAAGTTCTCAAATGTTATAGGCTATTTTCTTTGCAGTACCATTCGAACTTCTTTCTTTCTCACAATGCTGAAGATATGCTTGGTCCAATTTATACAAGTAAATGGAACAATTCATGGGAGTGGGGCCCTTTCGGTTATGGTTTAACCGTTTTTAAGTAATTGGAACAATAAAATAAAAGACTATGATGGCGATAGGTCCAACTTTTTGACTTTGAAAATTTTCTTTCTTTTTACTTCACACAATCAGAAATTTGCACGAAACCTTTCAGCAATCATGGACCACAAAACAGTGAAAGTGTGTTAAGGGTGATTTTATACGTTTTATAAGGATATATTTTATATCAATTCTCTCCATATTCGTATGTTTCTCATAGAAATCGAGCTTTATATTGAAATATTGAGCGAATGGTGTTTTTAATATTGAATTTGCAAAACGAACGAATTATGTGCTTAAATTGTGATTTTATATTATTTTGGAGTTATGTTACGCTTTGGTATGTTTTACTATCTCTTAGATACATGTTTTCGAGCTAAAAGAGGATTAGAAGAGGTTGCATTCGATTTTTACGATGAAGAGAAGAGATAGGGATGAGAAGAAAAGGATAAAGATGAAGAAATCGGCTTTCAGGCATCTTCGGGTGGCGTCAAGTCCGTCCACAATGGACGGGCGTCCATTCTGGCTGCAGATGGCGCCCAAGAGGGTTTTTACATACGAGAGAGTTTGGGCGTGGTATGAAGCAGCGTCTCGCTCTAGCGTTGAGAATGTTGGACGACGGCGTCAGAGAAGAGGACGAGCGTCCAGCGCCCGACTTCAACAAGCGGCCGACTTAAAACTCTATAAATACTGACGCGATTTCAACCCTAGTACATACATTATTCGATCTCATTGATACACCATCATAAGAGGCAAACCCTGGCGGGCCCAGTCCCCTGGGGAAATTTGGGGTGGCAAGTTAGATTAGGTTTTTATTTTGCTTTTCTGTTTCTTGTCTGCGATGTACTCCATGCTAGAAAAGTGCAATTGTTCGAACAGTTTGAATCCTTTTTCATTCAGGTTTTATCTACTTTTATTTAAGTTTGTTTTATGATTTTATCTCAAAGTTGTATCTTTTCCTATGCGATTATTTGTTATGCAAGCGTATATCGGAAGATGGTTGCTTATCGATGTTTGATTTTGATGGAAGTCATGTTAGACTTAGATCACCATAGGAAAGATTGGATTTTTAACCTTGACATAACGGAAGTTGATAGGTTGATTATCTAGGTTGCTAGATTTGAATAAATCTTACACCTTGTTTTGATTGATAGCGAATTATCTACGGAAGTAGGATTCATACTTTTGATTAGGTGAACCACATCTTTAGTTAATCATCACAAGATAACCTTAGATAGAGATAGAGGGTTTGAAGGATTGGATGATTTTGTTTGTTCATTGTTAATCTCCATGTTCATCTTCTTGTTTATTTCCTTTTATAGTTAGTAGTTTAGATTTAGTTTTATCGCTTTTATCCTTCCACGGCTTTGGATTAACAATCATCTGTCCAGTTTATTTTCCGTTCTAGTTTAGGTTTAGGTTTAGTTAATAAAGAAGAATTAATTAGATTAGATTCAACATCCCTTTTCCCTGAGGATCGATACCCGTACTTATCCAACTTTACTAGCAACTACCCGGTATTCGGCCGGTTAGGAGGTAGTTTTGCATGGTAGTATAGGTTTATAAATTTTCTTTTGTTTTAATGATGTAAAATCTCCCCAACAAAGTGGTCGAACAGTTATCAAGTTGACTTGATTAGTTGCACAATGATAATTCAATAAGCAATGGATGCAAATCTTTCAATGTTTCCTTTATAACATGCATAAAACACTTACAACGAAATACATGGATGTATGTTACTTTAGGTGTCTTCCCTTTGATAAACTCATATGGAGTCTTGTTCAATAGTTTCCTAACTGATGGTCTATTGACGATCACAAAATACAACCTCAACCCACAAAATCTTATGGAGTTTAAACTCATTAACCATTGTCCTTACATCTTCTTGTAATGTCACGTTTTTCCTCTCAACAACTCCATTCTATTGAGGTGTCCTAGGAGAAGAAAATTCATGCTCGATTGTAACGGATTCAAAAAACCTAATGAAATCAGAATCAATGAATTCTCCTCCCCTATCACTCTTAATGGTCACAACATTAAGCTTTAAGCTCATTTTGGAGTTGTCATACAAGGTTCTCTCAGAGGATTGTGAACCAAAAAAATCAATATTATTTTAGTCATAGTGTAAATGGTTCATTTACAACGTTACAACTGGTCCATTTACAACTTAACGCCATCGAAAATGGATTTTGCAGTCAAGCTCGTACTTCAAATCCATCCGTTTGGCATCAACGACTTGGCCATCCTTCACCCAATACTATATCTCAATTTAATCTTTCGAACCTTATCAATAAAGTTTGTGATGAAAACACATGTTTGATATGTCCACTGGCAAAACAAGATTGCCATTTCTCAAAAGTTTAATTTCTAGCAATGCTCCTTTTAGTTTAATCCACTTTGACATTTAGGGTGGTTATAAAGTTCCAACCCTTACTGGTACAAAGTATTTTCTTACCATTGTCAATGATTATACGCGTTGCACTTGGATCTACCTAATGAAAAATAAATCTGACACTCAATATATGTTGGTCAAGTTTGTCAACATGATAGAAAACCAATTCAACCCCACAATAAAAACAGTCCGTAGTGATAATGGCTTGAGTTAAAGTTTGAAGAATTTTACACACAAAAAAAAAAAAAAAAAAAAGATTGTTCATCAAACTAGTTCTGGAACACCCCAACAAAATGGAGTAGCGGAACGAAAACACAGACACTTACTAAATACAGCAACATTACCCCACCATTCTCCTCTTCGTCGAAGCTCTCGGCAAGTCAAGACACCCCATTATTTACGAGATTTTCATGTGGACATGGCCCTTCCTTTAAGACCGGACCCGACATCTTCAACGAACAACGTCACCAACACGGGTAAACCTTATTCAGTGCATAATTTTTTGTCTTATGATAAGCTTTTTCCTACTCATAAAGCCTACACAGCCAACCTCAATCTTCATAAAGAACCACTCAGCTACTCTCAAGGTGTCATAGATCCGAATTGGCGTGTTGCTGTGCAGGACGAAATAAAAGCCTTACAAGCAAATAGTACATGGAGTTTGGTACAATTACCACCAATGAAGAAACCAATAGGGTGTAAGTGGGTTTACAAGATCAAGTCAAAATCTGATGGAACCATTGAACGCTATAAAGCTCGATTGGTTGCTAAGGGCTATAGTCAGGTTGAAGGCATTAATTGATTACAATGAGACTTTTACTTTTTGTTGCTAAAATGGTAGCTATCACGAATTTTATTATCACTAGCATCGATCTTTGTGCGGTTGGCATCTCCATCAGTTTGATGTCAACAACGCTTTTTTACACGATGATCTCAATGACACATGTCATTACAACTAGGGTTTGGACGAAAGGGGGGAGAATCGTGTCTGCAAGCTTCGCAAATCAATTTATGGTCTTAAATAGGCATCCAGGCAATGGTTTGTAAAATTGTTAAGCGCACTTAAAAGTGCAGGTTTCCAACAATCTTTTTCAGATTACACTCTATTTGTCCGTAATCAGATCGAGAGGAAAATTCTTGGCAATATTGGTGTATGTCGATGATGTCATATTGGCTGGGACTGACTTACAATATATCAAAGACACAAAGATTTTACTGGCTAAGCAATTCAAGATAAAGGATCTAGAGAAACTCAAGTATTTTTTGGGAATCGAGGTTGCATGCTCAAATCATGGAATTAGACTTTCACAACGGAAAGATGCGTTAGAAATTCTTGAGGATGTTGGTTTTCTAGGCTCTAAACTGTCCAGATTTCCAGTTGAGCATAACCTATTTTTAACGCAATCGGATGGAGATTTATTTACGAATGCTTCATTATACAGAAGACTTATGGCAAGATTGATATACTTGACGGTCACTAGGCCAAACATTACTTTGTAGTAAAAATGTTAAGTCAGTTCATGGACAAACCACGACAGCCACACATGGATGCAGCTCAAATTGTCTTAAGATACTTGAAGAAAACACCGAGATCGACATGGCATTTTTTTACTATCTCAGGGCGATGAACAACTTCACGATCATTGCGACGCTGATTGGGCGCGTTGCAAGGACACAAGGCGATCCATAACGGACTATTGCATATTTCTTTGTAAAAAACTTGTATCATGGAGGACAAAGAAACAAACCGCGATTTCACGTTTGAGTGCAGAAGCAGAATATAGATCGATGGTAAGCACTTGTTGTGAAGTTATTTGGATTAAAAATATTTTAAAGGATTTGCAAATCAAGCATGAGCAACCGTTAAACTTATTATGTGATAATCAAGCTCCTCTTCACATAGCGTTTAATCCAGCTTTCCACGAACGGACTAAACATATCGAGATAGATTGTCACTTGGTACGAGAAAAGATTCAAGATGGGCTCATTAAGACGCTCAATATTCGGACTATTGATCAACCAGCTGATTTGTTCACTAAACCGTTAAGTACATCACAATTCAAGCGTCTACTTTGCAAGTTGGGTGTCATTAGCACACACACTCCAAGATGAAAAACAAACAAATGGGAAAATAGTACACCATGCAGTAGGAATAGCTGAGAGTCTGATCTGCATTTCACCAAGCAAATCCACCATCCACTATAGTTCTGCTGTCAAATTGGCCAGGGCCCTATACTCTGATTCTGTACTCGATCTGGACACAACTCCTTGTTTTTTTGAACTCAGGACACCAAAGACTCACCCAAAGACAGACAGTAACCACTAATAGATTTTACATCCCACGGAAGAAACTCCGTCGACAAGATCGGAAAAACCGGTGAGACCGCATTCTTTGGATAGTTTGAAGTGAAAACCATGGCTCACTGTACCCTTCACATATCTTAGTAGTCTTTTTAAGGCTTTCCAATGTTCCAATCCAGGAGCCTGCATAAACTGGCTCAAGTAATTGACAACAAAAGTAATGTCTGGTCTTGTACATGTCAAGTATTGCAAGCCCCCAATAACACTTCTATAGAGAGTTACATTCTGAAAAGGTTCCCCAGGAAATTCATCCAATTTAAGTCTAGTAACCATTAGAGTAGGACAAGCACTGAGATTATCACATCCCAATTTGTGTAAAAGCTGTGTAGCATACTGAGTTTGTGTTAACAACATACCAGTATAGTCTCTGGTAACCTGCATACCCAGGAAGTGAGACACAAGACCTAAGTCCTTAAGTGAAAACCTACTGTCCAACATTCTGATAAACTTCTGAATCAAGGTTGTGGAGCTCCCTGTGATTAGTATGTCATTCACATAGACAAGTACCATTAGAATATGATTACCAGCTTTAAGTATAAACAAAGAATTGTCACACATAGACTGTGTGAACTCCCACTCTAAAAGATGGGTTTTGAGAGCTTCAAACCAGGCCCTTGGAGCCTGTTTTAAACCATACAGTGCCTTTTGCAGCTTGCATACATGATTAGGTCTTGAAGGATCTACATAGCCCTCAGGTTGATGCATGTACACTGGTTTGTCTAAGGGTCCGTTCAAGAAGGCATTGTTGATGTCAATTTGATGAATTGGACAGTTGTATGAAACAGCTAATGCTAGGACCACTCTGATAGTAGGTGATTTAGCAACTGGAGAGAATGTTTCTGTAAAATCCACTCCATATGTTTGACTGAACCTCTTGGCCACTAGTCTAGCTTTGTGTTTGAGCACACTGCCATCAGGCTTGAGTTTCACCTTGTAGATCCATACATTACCTACTAGGTTACGATCTCTTGTGGATGGAACAAGAGTCCAAGTGTGATTCCTTTGTAAGGCAGCATATTCTTCATCCATAGCAGCTATTCATTAAGGACTAGCTATAGCTTCTGAAACACTTGCAGGTTCAGAATGTTGAGCAACTACAGAATAAACTTTAGGTTTGAAGATGCCATTTTTGGCTCTAGTTTTCATAGGATGGATATTGGTCAGCTTTGGACTAGGATGAGGTGCTGGAGGACTTGGTGAGGACACGGGAGTTTCAGGTGTGGTGGAATTTGATGTGTTTTGATCAATATCCGGAGTGTTGTGGATAGGTGAGGCGGGACTATTGTGTAAATCACCGTGTGGCACCAAGTGGAACTGTGATTAGAGATGTCGATTAATGTGTGGTGGTGTGGACTAATAGCATCAAATATGTTAGAGGTATGAAATGAAGACTCATATTCAAACTTGTTTTCATCATGAGAAGGACTGCTTGCTAGTAGAGCTGTTAACGAGCCGAGCCGAGCCGAGTATTGGCTGTTCGAACTCGAGCTCGTAAAGCTCATGAGCTCGTTCGAGCTCGTTCGTTTGTTAAACAAACAAAAAATTCTGTTCGAGCTCGTCTCGTTTAAAACATGAACTGTTTGAGCTCGTTCGAGCTCGGCTCGTTAGACATATTTTTTGTCTTTTGGCTCGACTTTGGCTCGAATTCGGCTCGAGTTCGGTTCGTTAGACATATATTATAAGCATATAAGCATGTTCGCGAACATTATATAAGTATGTTCGCGAACAATAAGCATGTTCGCGAACATAATCGAACGATCGTGAACCAAGCTCGAGCTCGGCTCGTTAAGCAAACGAGCCTACAATCATGTTCGAGCTCGGCTCGTTAAGCTAAACGAACAAATGATCACGAACACTAACGAGCCGAACACGAGCTTGTTCACGAGCGGCTCTAGCGTTTAACAGCTCTACTTGCTGGGGATGGTGTACCATTTTGTTGAGGTGATAATTCCAACTGAGGATCTTGCCAGGACAACACACCAGACACCCTAGTATCAGTATCATTGGTGGAGGAATCAATGACTCTGAGATCTATGAGGACCTTGTGTAAACTTTTACGTGAAAGGAAACTTAATTCATCAAACATCACATCCTTGGTTACATAGATTCTCCCACTTTGATCTGGACACAACCAACCCTTGTGACTGGGACTCACACCTAAGCTGACACACCTGGTGGAGTGAAACTGGACTTAACATTTTGAAAAGGTCTGGGATGTGGATAACAGGCACAACCAAAGACCTTAAACATATGATAGTTAGGAGGTGTGTGGTATAGGCATTCATGTGGTGACTTGTGATTCAAAACTGGTGTGGGAAGTGAGTTGATAAGTTGAACATCTGCTTGGAAACTATACCATCAGTAACTAAAAGGCATGGATGCCTGAGCAAGAAGAGTCAATCCAAGTTCAACAATATGTCTATGCTTTCTCTCTGATGTCCCATGTTGTCCATGTGCATGAGGGCAGGGGTGCCTAAAAATGATGCCATTTTCTTTAAGGTGTGTTTCAATGTTCCATACTCCCCCCCCAGTCATTGGATGCATTTAACATTAACACCAAAGCGATTATAAACATAAGTAAGGAATTGTTTAATACCAGAAAACACATCAGACTTGGCCTTTAAAGGAAATATCATTGTAAATCTGGTATGATCATCAATGAAATGGATGTAATATGAGTGACCAGTGGTTGATTTGATGTGGGAGGGGCCCCAGACATCAGTGTGTATGATATCAAACACATGTGCAGCATGAGAAGTTGAAAGAGCAGAAGGTAAGGTATGAGATTTGCCAAATTGGCATGCTTCACAAAAAGTTAAATTTTCATTAATAATGACATTAAAACTCTCCAGAATTTGACTCAAGACCTTAGAAGATGGATGACCTATCCTCCTATGCCAAATATTAGGGTTCTTATTCAAATCAGGACTCTAAACTCTTCTAGACTCCTGATTAGACCTAGACTCAATAAGAAAACCAAACTTGTTGGATTGAGGGGAGCTCTTGATTTCCTCGGTTGGAGTGACCTTCTTGTCTGAGACCATCCTCCATAACTCCGGTTAATGATACCTTCCCTAATGTCTTGTCCTTCACAAAGCAGAAAGCAGGGCCGGCCCTACAGTGAGGCCGGCGAGACCCGGGTCTTAAGCCCAACGGTGCCGGGAGGCCCAACGGTACATGCTTTTCTAAAAGGAGAAAAAAATCGTGTAGATTCAATCCAATCCAACCTAATATAATATTTTTTTTTTCTGATAAAGGCCCAAATTTTTTTTGACAATGTGTGACCAGCTGAACTACATCTGTAGTTGCGCTCTTGTTGTGTGATCAGCTGTAGAATATCTTTGTGTATTAGACCAGTAGACCTGTTGTTAATCTTTTCTTGTTGATTTGTTAGGCCACTGTACTCAAAATTGATTTACAGGATTGATGGTCTTAGCTCTTAGTTTAGACTATCATTCTTAAGGATCAACTGCGGCTAGCATTAGGTTGATCAACTTAATATTTGTTGGATTAGGTTTTAGTTTGTACTCAAATTTGAATTGCAAGTTTTTTAACCTGCTGCATTTTAAGAAATCTGTAATCTACATTATGTTGAAACTGAACTGGAACAGCCTTGTATTTTGAATTACTTATTGTTTATCCTTTGCAAATCTGTTGGCAATCTAAACCTGCACTTAGGTTCGTTTAGGTTTCAGGGGCGTTTCCCCCGAGGCCCCACGGGGAGCGCTGCCCCCTCGACCCACCGTGACCTGACCGGGCATGTCAAACCCCATTTCTTTTCAGCGACACCTATCGCACTCAGTGTGCAACAACACATTCAAAACGAAAACAAAAAACAGACTTTGTGAATAAAATATAATGCATTATCTTGAATTGATCTTGAGCCTTTCTAGTGATTTTGTTTGAGATAATTTTTGGTGTTATCTGCACTTGATCAAGATAGCTTATTGTTTACTGATTGTTTCCATAAGCACTAAACCTCTTGTAATAACAAATTGCTTGCTTGAATCCTTTTAAGTCACTGCATATCTTTCTTGAATATTCAACTTTTGATTACCGCTTTTATTATCATAACTCAAACACCGCATGATATCTTTTGTGGTTGGCTAAACCTCTTGCTTAATCTGTTTGGTTATCAGCTTTTTTTTGATCACTTAATCACTTAATTTGCTGATCAATAAAACAAGTTGCTCATATTGAATTTTGTATTTAAGGATGTTAAAAACGCGATAAGTATGTTTAAAATAAATAAAAAAAACAAGTTCAACTGAAAGGCCCAATTCGGGGATTGGCCTTAAGGCCAAAACATACGAGGGCCGGCCCTGGCAGAAAGCATTATCAAACTCAATGATTATATTATTATCAGTAGAAAGTTTAGACACCTTGAGCAAATTCTTAGTTATATTATTAGGTACATGAAGAATAGTATGCATTCTAAGGGAAGTATGAGGATAGACAGATTGGCCAACATGAGAGATTTGCAGCTGCTCACCATTCCCAACCACAAGTGAATCATTACCATTATAGCCAGCACTAAAATGCAGATTATTCAGGTCTCTAGTGATGTGGTTTGTAGCACCACTGTTTATGTACCAAGCAGAGTCATTGACAGATTGAGGAGAGGCCATCAAGGCTGATATCTGTCTTGGACCTGCATTTCCAGGAGGTCTTGGAGTTGAGCTGGGGGCAGGATTTCCAGTGAAATTGGGATCAAACCTATGCCAGCATTCAAGAACTATGTGACCATTTTTACTGCACAGTTGATAGGCACTCCTGTTGTTTGGGTTGCCAATTCTACCACCTCTACTACCCCATCTACCTCTGGCACCTCTTCCACCTCTGCCCCTTCCTGAGTTGAAATACTGAGGCCTCACATCAGAACTGTAATTGGAGCCTCTAGGATATAGTTGGGACAGATTTGCAGAGTGAGGGGTATCCAAATTAGCACCAGGATGGAAACGAGCCAACAATCTTTCATGTGTTAACAATTGAGACTGAACTTCCTGCTAGTTCATAGTCCCAACCCGAGCAGTGATTCACTATGGAAGCTTTTTCATATTCCTTGTCCGGACCCTCCCCACGGCGGCTAGATTAATTCGAGTTTGGAGATAGGGGTAGGGTACCTGCGGTGACTAATTTGTGCGAATAGGACTTCATTAGTGCAAGGTAATCAGCCATAGACCGGTTTCTTTTCTCAGTTTTAGTTAAGGCACTTTTGAACTCTAACATTATTGCATCAGATTGACTATTAAACAGAGTTTCTAAAGTGGACCAAACCTCACTAGATGTAGAACAGCCGATTACCTCAAGAAGGGCATGCTCTGTCATTGAGCTTAATAACCACCCTATGAGTAGAGAATCTGTAGACAGCCACTGATCAACCACCAGAGTGTTCTGTCTTGCAAAGCCATCTTGAAAAGCAATCTCAGGTGGTTTTGGCCTTGTTCCTAGCAAGAATCCTTCAATCTTGTAACCTCTCACAATGGGTAGGATTGTGTAACGCCATAGCAAGTAGTTTTCACGGGTGAGCTTAACAGAGCATGACTGATTCAGATTTCCGGTGAACGGTGGAATAAGTGGAAGACTAGGTGAAGTCGGAGATCTGACCATGGAGTTAGTAAGATCCGGTGCTGACATCAGGGGTGGAAAAGACACACCAGTGAACCCAAAGGAGGGAAACATCATGCTAGAAGCTAGACCGGTCGGAAAAGTGGTCGGAAAAGATGGTGAAACCGGATATGATGGAAAGACTGGTTGTGTAATAGGTACAGCTAAAAAGTTGAGCTACCAGCAGCACTCAGAGTTGTGTTGGTGCTTTGCATGGTGCTAGGAGGTGGTGGATCAGTTGATTACGGCGGTATAGTGGCTGAGCTCATGGCGGTGGTGACCATGGCTCTGATACCAAGATGAAAACTAAACAAACGGGAAAATAGTTTTTTGTATTAATTCAGCATAATCCAGAATACATTCTTGGTTACATAAATAGAGACAACCTTAGGATATAATCTAACAACCTAACAACCTTGATCATATCCAAATCTAGTGGATTAAATCTACACCATACAAACCAACTATAAGTGGACATTCAGGATGTTGCCACTTGTCCATTTATCCTAACACTCCAACTTGAGGGGGACTATAGAAGGAAACAAATCAAATTGACTTTGTGTCATTTAATAAGGAATATTTCCTCTTCAGTGATTATATGTAGCCGATAGGCAATTAAGGCTATTATTTTGTTCTTTCTCTGTATATATTAGTTGTACACTAGCCATTCTTCTTGTATCAAAAATATTATTTAGAGTTCAATTCGATATATGCATAAAATTTCTCATTCACTTTCACTCTAAAGCAACTGAAAAAAATAAGTAAGCAATAAACCTGTGGTTTCTTTATGTTGTTAATAAGTCCCTACCAGCAAGAGGTAGCATCTGCATAGTGGTTAATCTAGAAACCGGTGGTTGGAGGCACGAGTTCGATTTCCATGCCTCATTTTGTTTCCTCAAAAAAAAAAAAAAAAAAAAAGTCCCTACCTATAAATTGAAAAAAGAAAATTACAGAAAAGAAAGAAAGAAGCATATTATAAAGAGCACTTAAAAAATGCTTTAAACACTGTATTGTATAGAATTCCAAAATAACACGCAACAAATGCTCTGGTTAATTTTTACCGTAAAATACAGATTCTGTAGATTTTCTTTTACATTATATTGCTTTCATTTAAATTCTGTAAAAACTACTTTACATCCACCACATTAATCCAAATGCTGTAAATTAAAATAGAGAATCTGATATATTTCATATTGGATTTGTTAATAGTAACTGATGCAAATGCTTTAATATATAGCACGTACATGAGAATGAAATGCCCCACAAGGCCTTGGGTGCAAGCTTATACTAATATTTACACTAATTTAATGCTACCTTAAACCTTGTTGGAGATCAATGGATTTACATGCTTCTGAAATTGCACTTGTATTTGGCAAGTGCAGGGTCGAAGGCTTAATTACTGATCTCTTATCCCGGAATCTTTGAACATGCGTAAGGGTAAATTTACTTGTTGTTGTTGTTGTTGTCTCGTGCTGATAACGTGATACAACCGATGATGCAGCAGGCATGGTGTAGTGAGTTTCTTCTATAATATTGGCATATTGATGATCATATGAATTATTCAAGCTAATCTGAGACTGGGATCCATTAGAGAACGAGAAATCGGGTGCATATATACCTGCAGGAGGATCAGCAAGATATATTTGAGGAGAGCCAAAATAATTCATGAAACCATGGCCAATATTTTGAAGAAGATAGGACTTTCTTGCTTGAATTAGTTGCAGGCTTTTCTTCCTCATTCTTTCCTTTTTGTGGGCATTTTGGTGACCTCCAAGTGCTTGTGAATTTGAAAACCCCTTAAAGCAATATTCACACAAGAATTTCTTTTCTTGTTGTTTAAGGACTTTCTTCTTTGAAATCTTCTCTAATTCTCCTGATGATGAAACTGTGGAAGAAGAAGAAGAAGATGAATTTACACTCTCACCATTAATTTCATGGGATTTTTTCACTGGCTGCTCACAAGAATATTCCAACTCAAATCCAAATAATCTAATAATCTTCTTCTCCATGGAGGATTTAATTTGTATTGTTTAATTCGATCTTGCTAGAGAAATTAAGACAAGAAGAAATTAAACACCTGTTTCCATGAATTAAAGGTATTTTAATGTTTGTTGATACACAATTTTGCTTAAGGGGAGTGCTTACTTATATAGAAAGTTTTAAATGGGCTGTGAATTTGACATGCATTTGAATCTTTGGAATTTTTTAATCATTATTATGAACAGCACAAAGACACCTGAGGCTGAGAAATTAAAAAAAAAAAAAAAAAGTAGGTACATCCGTGGAAAAAGAATAGTCAGATAGGGAAGCAGGCCCATGCACTATTAAATAAGCAGACATATACAGTATGACAAGGTTAATAGCACCACACCCAATATATTTAGATACCACACTTGTGTAAAATTTAATCTTTTAGAGGTCGAAATAACATATTTCGATTTTTCGGGAGTTGAAATAACACATTTCGACCTCTAAAAAGTCAAATTTTGCGGCGTGTATCTTGAAATCGAGTATATTGGATGTTGTGTATCATTATAATCTTGTATAGGCACTCTAAATGCCACTACAACCGAGTCGGTGTAAAGGAAAACAAAATCGACTTTACAGGTCTTTAGAGTCGAGTTTTATGCATAAATTACATTGTGAAAAGATTGAATTTCACTGTGATGTTCTATACTAAATTGACTTGGTGTAGGCATGACATATATTATCGTTATAGATACACCCTAAGCTTTTTCCATGGAAAAGGTGGTTTAGCTTTACTTAATTAATTAAGGGTGAAAAGTGTGTATTACTTTATCGATTGATTAAGAAATATTTTTTAAAAGAATTGGATGGAAAAAATTGAAGTCATCTTTTTTTTTTGTTTTTTCAACAAAGAAAATTCAACTGGAGTTTCTACATTTCTTTAAACATCAATGGGGGGCCCAAGTGAGAAAATTAAAAGGGGGCATTGCCCACTGAGATCTCAAATAAGATTAGTTTTGTTGGTGTAAAAAAATATAAAAACACTATCAATATTTCCGTTAAGATCTTTAAATTGTTCGGATGTCCAACTGAAAAAAAAATTAGATTAAAGGTTGTAAATAACATCTTTTAAAGACAAACACGTGTAATACGCGTCACGAAAATGTAATGCTTAGCATATAGTATTATCCTTTTCAATCATTTAAGTTTAAAACATGTTTTTATGGAATCTGACCCAAAAAAAAATTCTTTAACGACAGTCATGCATGTCAGAGTTTGAAACCAGTAGCCGGGATACATGCGTTTAGAAAAAGGAAAAAAAGGATTACTTTCTTCATGCTTTTATTAGTTGAAGAAAATAAAATTACTCATTTAAATAAAACAATATTATCTTTTAAATTCTTCAAATAAAATACAAAATACACTATTATCTTACTTTATATTCGATACAACAACATCTCAACAAACAATTAGTTAATTAATGGATAAGAACAAATATGAATCAATTCATTTTCAAACACGTAAATAAAATTCAAACACCCTCGGTCAGCCTCTTTTTTTTTTTCCTTTTTTTTTGCTTGCTCAAAGAGACGAAATCATATATTACAAACGGAAGAAACACATGATAAAACAAAAACACCAACCGGAAACAACCAGCATCCGGGTTGGACGAAAACCTAGCAACCAATTGGACTACACTCTAGCACCAGGCTAGACTAAGAAGAAAACATAAAACAACACATGTTTTCTTTGACAAAATGTTTGAACTCATAACTTTAAGATAAATAGTAATGAACTAAATGGATAACTACATTAAAGATTGTCAGAAATAATATACAAACACAGTTTTAATATTATTAGAGGATATATTAAGGCCAAATGGAAATTTGAGTGTGAGTCAGCCCATGCACGCACTCCACGCCTACTAATCTTTGAGTCCGCCCAATATGTACATTATGTTTAGTAGTAAAAGTAGGTTTTATGGAAATTATTGTGACTTGTTTTTTTTTTTTTTTTGTACTTTTATCATACATAGTTGGTTGTTGCTATGGACTTTTATGTGCTCATGTTAGTTTAGCGATAATGAACTAAACATGTGTTTGTACATTATCAGGGGCGCCTCTTGGGGGTGGTCAAAAGGGCCATGGCGCAGCGCTAAAATCGATGAATTTAAGAACAAAATCGATATTTTACCCAATAGCATATTTATATTTTGTATTTTTATGTTAAGCTTCAATAATTTACCAAATAACAAGGTATTATCATAATGGTGAGCAATATGGTATAACCAATTAAGTGACTAGGGTTCAAACCCTGTTAAGTGCAAATTTTTTTTATTATTCTTTTTCTAAAAAGGGCCTAATTTTTTTTCGGCCCGAGCCTAAATTTGGAATGAATGCCCTTGTACATTAATTATGTATAATCGTTGTTCTCTTATGATTGTGGGATTTGAACTGTTTGGGTTGTTAGACTTTAGTGAATCACTTCTTGTTACTTAATCTTAATGCTTATGTTGATTTGACCAAGTGGTATATGATTTCATACACACCTTTACAAATAAGAGTAGCGAGGGCCTAATTTTTTTTGGCCCGAGCCTAAATTTGGAATGAACGGCCCTGTACATTATGTAGAATTGCTGTTCTCTTATGATTGTGGGATTTGAACTGTTTGGGTTGTTAGACTTTAGTGAATTACTTCTTGTTACTTAATCTTAATGCTTATGTTGATTTGGCCAAGTGGTGTATGATTTCATAAACATCTTTACAAACAAGAGTAGCGAGGTGGTGTAAGAAAATGATTAACAAGACCATTTAGTAAAACTGACTAGAGATAAATTTGATTTCCTTGGCTATCTTCATTCATTTTAGTTAGAGTTAGTTGGTGACTTGCAACGTGACACTAGGGCCGTCCCTAAGGGCAGGCCAACAAGGCCGCGGCCTAGGGCTCCCGCCGGAACTTGAAATTTTAGGGTCTTCGTTTTCATGTCTATTATTATTTTTCTTACTCCAGCTAAAAAACCGGTAAAAACCAAATTTATTGTCGAATTTAATGAAAGAAAGTCTAATCAAATTCCGTTACATAATCCGTAAGAAGAAAAGGGTGCCCTTGATTTTTTTATAACGCTTATCAACATAGTATACCTTAAAAATAGTTGTAATATGTTTTTTTTTTCACATGGTCGAGGGCCCTAATTGTTATATATTTTGGCCTAAGACATCCAATTACACAGGCAAGGATGGAGCCAAGATTTTAATTTCGGATGGACTAATGGACTATGTCGAGTTCGTCGGGTGGGTTGAATTAAAAATATATTATGGATCAAACTAAACTACCTAGATATTTTAGTATAATATATTTTTTCGGATGGGTTTAGCCCCCTACCACTGTATATACATAGCTATGTGTACAAGTCCTTGTACACAGGGACGGCACAGCATGACATTGTGATTTTGACACTCAAATAGCATCTTTGTGGGATATATTATATATATAGTCATGCTCACCCTAAACATACTACGATCAGACCTAGTATTTTTGCTAGTAAAAGTTGTAGCTATATTTCGGCTCAATCAAGTGTTTGGCATGGTTTCTAGGGACATTTTTAGTTGATATATAGTGGCTTGGACAATGGTTTTTGCTTTGTAGGGAAAGTTTAACAACAAAAAAAAAAAAAAAAATCAAATGGTACGTAAATGCTCACTATTAATTAGGGAATAAAATTAACCACCCAAATCCAACCACCATTACAAGATCCTTCGAGATTGTGTTCAAAGGCATTAAATTCCACATGTTAAGACAGTGGGAATGCTGGATGCATGACACCATTAACTGGGATTCTTCTCACAAAAAAGGAATAAAAGAAGCAATTAGAATAGGCTAGAAATATTAAAGAGGAAGGAAGGAAATGAGAGTGTTATTGGTGGAAAAAGTCCACTATACAACAAAAAGATATTGGAATAAAAACATAATCTTATCCAGGTACGGACCCAGCAGCTAAAAAGGAAATTTAACACAGAGGCTCCAACATAGAGGAGTGGCCGTGTGACATAATCAGGCAATACTGAGTTTTATTGCGAGAATGAAAGCGTGTGGTCAGGATTATCTTGTGTAGTCATTCACGTTAAATCTCCATGTTAGAACCTCCCGCTAAAGAGTGCGTATTTTTCATTGAGATCCGAAAATCGACGTGTTTTTATAGGTAAAAAATGTTTAAAAAAAAACTATTGATGCCCCCACTCGAGCTTTCGAATTTACTCCGATGCCTACACTAAGATTTTTTTCTGGATCCGTCACTGTATCTAGTTTTGAACATGTTTTAAAAGCTTTGAAACACTGTGTGTGGGAGCTAGCTACGTGTGTCAAATAAAATAAATTAGTGCATAAAATATGCAGTTTTGCATGCGCTAAGAAGATATGCGAAGATCTTATTGAAGACTTACGAATATAATATAATTTGCTTGCTTATATATATCCTTTTCCTTTTGGCTCAACAAGTTCACTGTCCATTATTTTATTGCCTCTGTGGGTCCTGACTAAATTAATGGTGTAGATGATGTTGTGGATGATGTTGTGGAGATTGATGTAGTAGATGTAGCAGTCCCGTTCTCCAAATTCTTTAAAGATAAAAACATCTTTGTTTTACTTCTGTACAATGCTATAGGGTGTACCTTTTTAGCTGCTGGATCGTAGGATCAATCAATAATCTAATTTTATATTATTATATATCAATCTTGATGCTATTTTTATCAACCACTCAAATGATGTGTTTGTTACCTAATTTTTTTTTTTCTTTGTTTTTTTGTATTATCTTCTTCCAGGTGGCAGATGCGTGGGTAATTATATGTTTTTATTGGTTATTTATTTATTTATTTATTCTCCTTCAAGGAAATCTTTGTTAACAACAAAAAAAAACTCTACAATAGTCTTCAAAGGACCAAGGCCGGGCCTGACATTTATTTATTTTTTTTTTTTTTTTTTTTTTTTTTGTATAATGGCAAATTATCGAATTAGGTTTTTAGGTTCGAAATTGTTCTTTTTTTTTTTAGGAAAATGCGTACTTATAAAAAAAAAAATTGGGTCTTTATCGATTCGAGTAAATTTTTTATTTGAATCTACATGGATTTTTTTTTTCTTTTTAGCGAAATATGTAATGTTGGGCCTAAGACCACCGTCTCCTTCGCCATATTGGAAGGCCGGTCCTGCAAAGAACCGCTTACAACGAGAGTTTAACAACATATTTCCATTACACAAAGAGGCGTAACCATTATATTCTGACGGAGTACGCAACCTAATATTTTATTTTTATAATGATGAGTTTACATCATTATAAATGAGTCATCTGTCATGATCAATGAATGATAGAGAATTAATTAGGTTGTCACCCGTTGTGGCACCAAGAGCGTAGCCAAGTAGGGCGCTTAAGGGCTATCCTCGCCTAGATCTTATATTAGGTACACAAAAAAAACTTGTATAATTCGATCGAGCATGATCGGTTATATCTTAACTCACCCGACCATACATAGATAGTCGACTAACCCATCCAAAGATTAATTATTGGCTCCGTCATTGAACTGATTCTTTTTGTACCTTACTTGAATTGATCTTGTTGAAATTTAATAAGTGGCTAAGTCCCTTGAAAACTAAGTTTAAGTGTTCATAAGTCAAAGTATATATTCTTAATTTCTCATTTATAACTTGATTATATGCTTGATCTTGGAAAGGAAGCAAGTGGTGCAACATTTAAATTTGAAAAGGGAATGTGTCTTGACACTCATTCAACCCTTCTTCTGATTGTCTATGACCTGCAAAAGATTCTCAATATAATTACTGGTAGTTGTCCTAGATATCGAGAATAGAAAAACTGGTTGATGCTTGGTCGCAGTTAACTATAACTAATTTATTATGAATTAAAAGAGTCATTTTTGCATCAATTGAAGAATTTCATGATTCTGGAACAAGATTTACTAAATTGAAAAGCATAATAGCAGAATTGAGGCAAGAATTAAACAGAAAGATTAAGAATTCAGAACCTCTTCATTAACGACCAAGAACCAATAATGAGGGGAAAACTAACATTAATGACGGGAAATTTGTTCTTGTTTAGAATGCAGAGAATTAGCTGAAATTAAAGCTTCTAATCATTCCTCCCTTCTTCAATTACAACGTACATAATGCTATTGTTGTAATGTGTGATGAAGGGGTGGTTACAATTGATTTTAACTAACTCAACCAACTAACTACAACCTATCAATAATCCTATTATCTTATCCAACTTCAAACACTATAATTGCACCAACTTATCATGTAATTTTGTAATTATAGTCTAATACACCCCTTCAAGTTGGATTGGGAGGTTATATGTTTTAAATTGGATAAATTTAAAGTAATTGCTGAAAAATGGGACCATCAAAGGGCTTAGTTAATAGGCCTCCTAGTTGCTTCTTTGTGAAAATAGGTAAGGGCTTCACCAAGCCAGCTTGAAATGACAATCAATTTCTATGTGTTTGGTCCCTTTATGGAAGACTGGATTCTCAACAATATGGATGACACTATCATTATCATAAAATTTAGGCACAACATCCTTTAACAGATAAAGTAGATATTGAATTTCTGTTGTGGCCATGGCTAATTAAGGCCCTATATTCTGCCTCAGATGAACTTTACTGTTGCTTGTTTCTTAGTTTTCCAAGATATTGAAGAATCTCCTAAAAACACGGTATAACCAGTAACAGACCTTCTGGTGTCCTGGAACCCTACCCAATCAGAGTCTGAATATGCTTTGAGAATAGCTTGACCAATGGATGCAAAGTATAGACCTTGTCCTAGAGCATTCTTGAGATATTTAAGCAGCTTATGGCGGCTTGGAGATGGAGCTATGTTGGTTGGGATAAAAATTGGCTCAGCTGCTGTGTTGCAAATGTAATATATGGCCTGGTAAGACTTAAGTACATGAGCTTGCACACCAAATATCTGTAATAAGAGTTGTCTGTCAACAAGGGTGAATCAACAGTCCTTAGTCTTTTACTTATTGTCATAGGAATCTTGCTTGGCTTCGAACCAAGATAGCCATACTCTGTGAGCAAATCTAGACAATATTTCATTTGAGTAAGCATGATACCTGATTTGGACCTTGCAACCTCTAAACCAAGAAATAATTTAAGCTCACATAGGTCTTTAAAAGTAAATTTGTGGTGAAGGAAGTCCTTAACTTCTTGAATAAGTTGTAGATTGCCACTGGCAGTATTCTGGTAAAAAGACTGTGATCGTTGATGGATTTCTTGAATCATAGTTGTGAAAAAGCATGTGTTAGCTTTACATTCCATTGTCTTGAAGCGTGTTTCAATCCATACATGGACTTAACCAACTTGCATACTTTGTTGGTGCCATTTGTTTGATATCCTTAGGGTAAGTTCATGTATACTTCCTCGTCCAAATCACAATGAAGAAAGGAATTATTGACATCCATTTGATGAAGTGTCCACCCTTTGATGGCAACAATGGCAAGTAAAGTTTTGATTGTGGTTGTTTTGGCTACATGAGAAAAAGTATCTAGATAATCAATGCCTTATTGCTGTGTGTAGCCTTCGGCTATTTGGAAAGCACAGAGACGATGAAAGTTGTAAAGCTGTGTTAGGGGAGTTATTGTCTATCATCGGCCTCAATGGTAAAATCAGTCGGGGGACCTGGTTTTCTCCTCCGACTTCATTCCGATAATGACCCACCAATATTCAAACCTCTCTCTCAGAATATGCTCTATTCATGCTTTCTTCTCTCCATCAATTGTTCCATATCTGCGTATTCTTTGATGTTGCATAAATGTACAATTAAATTTACAAATGCTTTGGAGAATATCTATGTATGTAGCTATTCTTACGTTAATTTTATGTTTTGTAGTTTCCTTTTAGTTATTGCTCTTCTGAAATTCCGCATTTTTTTTTCTTCAAATTGTTTTGCTGTATCACGTTACTGTTTGTTAATTCAGTTTGATACGCTGTTTGTTAGATCTGCTTGCTGAGTGTAAGGCTGTTTTTAAGTAATGTTTTCCTTTACTTTGCAGCTAATTTTTTGCTTGATTTTATTTAGCTGGAGCTAGTCAAGATCAAGCAATGATTTTTTTTAGGTTTAGATGGAATTATCACACACTAAAATGAAGAGGTATCGGTAGTTGGCAACTAGTTGGTAAGATAGTTAAGTGTCTATGGTGTCATTTCTTGCTGAGCCTCAGGTTTGCTACTTTAATTTGTTTTATTCATCCCCTCAATTTTTTTATTTTTTTTTGTTTTATTCAGTAATTTTTACAGTGCTGGTGATATTATGCGAATATACTTGAGCTTTTGTCCCTAAAAATTAATTTCTCAATTCTATTACCTTTTGGTTTCAAAGAAATAGATCATTTTACTGATTTCGAATTCTGAAATATATGCAATGAAGCTCTGCTCAAGGGAAGATGATGGGTGGATTCCACATGCAGAAGCTAACTACAAATGATGCCCTGGCATATCTCAAGGCTTTCAAGGACATGTTCCCTGACAGAAGAGATAAACATGATAAGATTATTGGTGTCCTGAAAGATCCAAAGACTCAAAGGTTTGTGTTTTCTGTTCATATATTTGTGAATTTTCCTTACATTTATGCCACTTAGAACTTTTGAAATTGTCGGCTTTGATTACGTAGTTGCTTGGCTGTAGAATTGACACGTATAGCGTAATCGCAAGAGTCAAGGAACTAATTATAGGGCACAGGGACCAAATTTCAGGTTTTATGCCTTTTTGCAGAAGGGATATGAAATAAATCTTCCACTTGAGATTGAAGCACATGCAAGAGCAAAGAAGCCCGTTCATTTTAACGAAGCAATCAATTTTGCAATCAAAATTAAGTTGAAAAAAAAAAAAAATCATTGTGGTGTTTTGGGCTATGGCAATGTCATTTATATGATCATATTTATCAAATGGACTTTCTGTGCAGACTCGATTTCAAGGTGAGGACCAGGGTCAAAAATATTTTCTTTACATTATGAATCTGTAGAGAAAGGAAAACAAATATGTCCAATAAGTCTTCTGTGAGGTATGCCTATTGTTTGTATTTTTTGCCAAGATCTTTCATTGATTTTTCTGGTTCAAATTTCCAGTCCATTTGCAGGTTGCCACTCTCTCTGTAACCACGATGGTCGCCTTGTTGAATTCATGCACTTATTCCTGATTATTCGACTGAAGAATCTCTTCTTAACACTCAGTCTGCTAGGACTTCCACCTTGCGTCTTGATGACAGAGTTACCCCAACGTCGATGGCCGGGATGAGCAACGTTGACAAGGTACCATCTAACTCAGCACTTCTGCTGGATGTTATTTGTTTTTGAGTAGTAAACTGCATTTTATATGACCTCTGTCTGTAGAAAACATCTGTTTCACATGTTGATGGTGACCTCACTAGGTATTGGCCTACCTGTTCAGAACCTGATGATAAAAATATCAAAGAACATCGGAGGCATGTCAAAGAAGAAAACGAAAGAATACAAGGATGGGAAAATGAATAGGCCATGCCTGTGCAGATTTGGATGATGAGTTGCACCTTCATCTTTTATAAAGGAAATGTGCCAATAGTGAAGATTTACGTGATGGCCAGTTTTCTGATGGTGGGGGATGCGACCTTTCAATTGATATAACTTGGTTCGCGCCATATGGATTTTGAAGGTCCTTCTATGAAGTTTATCTTTATTTAAATGCTTGAATGTATTCTATGTACACCAGATTTGAAGTAGGGCAACTTTTTGAAATTCCAAAGCATCATTTGATCATCCTCTCAGTAAATCAGTTACAAATGGTGTGAAACTTGCCTCTGTTGTAACGTAGCTAATGCTATTGCATCAGCCTTGCCATCGCAACCATTCATGTTTTTTTTTTCTTCTGAAGATTCTTCCATCTTTCTGCAGGTGTGCATGGCCAAGAACTTGCTCTCTCTGAGTTGTGCGAGAAGATAAGAGGCAAATTATCGAATTCTGATGATTGTCAGGAATTTATGAGGTGTCTTCATATACAAAACGAACATAAAATTGCAGACTCACATTTGAGATGCCTGGTAATTTACTTGTGTTCTGACTTGGCATGCATTTGATTGGATCTCATGATCAAACTTTTAATCAGCTTTTCACTGACATGGTGCATACGAATGCTGCAGTAATGAACACCTAAAATTATTAAAGCCTTTTGTTTTAATCTGTAATCAGAAAAGTAGTAGTTAAAGGAAGGATGTGTTATGTTCCATATGATGTGTGCATAAATCTTTTCCTATGTGATGGTGTCAAGATCATTTCATAGAGTTGAATTGTGAATTCTAGGTTTGTATTCATAGCGTTATTTCAGTGCAGATGTTGGGATGGTGAAGGGACCAAAAATTTGAACATAATTCAAGAGCCATATGATCTGTGCATACTTCTTTTCCTTTTGACAATTATATGTCAAGACTCAAGACAGCTTTCATAGAATTGAAGTGTGAATGCAAGGTCTTGTAATTCATATCACTATGCAAGCCAAGTGTCAATACAATAAGTGTTTCATTGTCGACGCTGAGGGATTACGTGGGAGCAAGTTTTAGATGGGTGACAGTCTATGATACAAGAGATATTGCTCTTTATTTTCTTGTAAATGCTTCATATATATTGAGGGAAAACTTGGGCAGGCTTTAGATTATGATTTTGTTTTTTACCTATGGAACACAGAGTCCAATGCTGCTTGCTTTTAATAGGATTGGAATGTAAAGTATAGGGCAGAATTATTAATTATGTAACAATTCCATAAAAGGTGACACTTAATCCCAAAACTGAACTTTTGGCCCTGGTGCTAAACTTGATATCTTCAGTTAATATCAAAGATTTTGTAAGTTTTTTTTGAAAAATTGTGTAACACTTGGCCTTTTTTAAATAATATTTGAAACTGTCAAGCCTTATATCCAAAATTTCTCTGAAGAGTATGTATTGTATGATCCTGCTCAAATTCCTTCATATGCCAGCTTTTAAGTGTTATTTGTAGTATGCCCTGAATATGATTGCTGTTTAACTTTCACATAAGTTCCTCAGGTATACATCTATCTTCTTTTGTTACTCTAGAAATTGTGGCAAGTAATTCATTTGTGTTGTTTCGATTCATATCAAATCTTTGAAATTAAAAAATAAACAAAATTTACCATTGGGGACCTTGAAGTTGTCATTTACCATGATCTATTACCAAATTCGTGCCCGTGGAATCATGAATTGAATTGCAATTGTGCATTGATTCAGGTGCTTAATATATTATAAATTATCCAGGCCTTTTGGAAGTATTGAACAGGTTCAAAGCTCACTTTCATAAAAACCTGATGTTGACTAATGTTCTTTTGATATGACGTGAAGTGGTTTCCATCAAAATTTTATGTGTGTATTTTGTGTTCAGAGTATCTCTAACATATGCTGTCCTCCTCCATTTTTTGATACAAAAAATTCCTTACGCTGCACCTTGATTATTATATCTGATAACTTAACTCCTATTTTAGGTTCTTGTACTCCTAACATTTGTTGAATAATCTTCTTTTGTTACATATACATTGAGAGTGCAATAGTAAATCATTCGAGTTCTAAGGTTTAAAACATGTATGTGCTTAGAATTTTTAGTCATTAAAACTGTTGCAAAGAAGGCAATGTGAGTAAAAATATCGTTTTCTTTCATGTACAGTGTAAATGTGGCTAGATGCATTGTAGCTGAAAGTTGTACTTGGTACACAACGCGTCTTCAGGCAATGAAAGACTTTTTGTTGATTCCATGAGTTATGTATTGCACTTATGGAGGGATAAGCATCCTTGTGCATCAACAAAGATATTTCCACACTGCTGGAGGTGGAGGATAAAAACAGACAGTTGGAAATGGAAGCCAGAGATACAGATTACAATAGCAGAGAGACAAAAAACTGACCAGGGACTTGGTTTTTCCAACAAATATAATATAGGACCGAGGGGTGCTTTATGCTTTAGCAAGGATAAGTATTTTCACAAAGCCCATTCAAAAACATGGTCTCTCCAGTTTGAGGCCTGCAAAAGTTATCATTTTCAGCAAACGAAGGTAAGCACTTTATTCATCAGTTTTCAGTTCTTTTATTGTTCCAATGCAATGTACTATCTCTGAATGTAGTACTGCCTCCGTCGCTTAAAAAGGTGTCCATTTTGGCTTTTTACACAACAAGGAATTTTGTAAATGTGTTTGACTTTTGCTATTATATTGACATATATGCCCTCCCTTCAATGGCTTGTTTTGGAAGGAGAAAAGATTATGAGTAATTAAGGGGTGGATGACCAAGGGTTATGTTTGAATAAATAGTAATAACTGATGTATTCATTTTCTAAAATGAATAACTGATAAGCAAAATAATAATTTAAGGTTGTATATCAAACAAATTAATAATTTGAGAATCTAAATTGCACATAAGATGTAGTTGAAGGTTGTAAATCAAGTAATCAATAGTTTGAAGTTTTAAATTGCCTAACAAGTATAATTTAAGGTTATAAATTGGGCAAATAATATTTGAGGGTGCAAATTTTGCACGGGAAATAGTTTTAGAGGGTAAATTGCATTTTTCCCTTTTTTCCTTCTCCGTTCAGTGGGTCACATTTTCTTTTTCCTTTTTTTGGCTTGAGGCCTTACTGTTTCATAATTTGTTAACTAGGATTCTGTTATTTTATTGTATCATGCTTAATTATTTGAGCAATTTGTTTCAGATCACTGTTCAGTAGTTCCATCTCCAATTATGTTCAAATTTTCATTTCCTTGAGAATCTATACTAGCTAAAATAAATGAATGGTGCCAGGTTTGAATTGGATATATAGTTAGAATCAGTCAAGACAACAATTAGGGGTGTTGAATGACTACTGGAAAAAACTGTTAACAATAGCAGTTCAGTTTGTGTTGATGACCTTTTCACAGGTAGTGCAAGCTGATAATCGTCACAGCATAGCTTGTATACTGCTTCACGTAACACTTATCTTTTCGTTTTCATTCCTCTTGTAGATCTTAATATTCGATGCATTCAAAGCTTGTATGGTAAACATGGCCGTGATATGATGGATGGCTTACTTAAGAATGCATATCTTGCCCTTGCTGTGGTACGGACTCGTTTAAAGCAGAAACAAGAAAAGTGGGCTAGGTGTCTATATAATCAGGGTTCCGTTGTGGGCATACGCAAGAAAAATGGACAGAAACAGAACTATCACAATCATTGGATCTTCATAGTTTTCATTTCAAACAACAGTACAGGAAAAACTCGAGCACTAAAGGTAAGTTAAACTTGCCTATGTTTGGGTTGTGATTGTAAACTCGAGCACTAAAAAGCTTGTTGAACAATTTAGAATTGAAGAAAAGAAAAAGATCGCTTATGTACTTTCTACACAATGCTATTATTTATCTTTTGGAAAGGTTTCCTGATACAGGCGTTATATTTCCCAAGTTAGGATCAGCTGGAGCTAATCCTGATATGTGCTTAAATAATTGACAAATGTTTAGATTTAAAGTGAATTGAGTTCGATGTGATTGCACTTCTTCAACTATTATTAAATCGTTGTTTTGGGAAAAGTAGAAAATGGTCTATTATTCTTTTTGTTAAATCATTTGGCTTTAAGCTCTCCAAATACATTTTTAATAGAATTTTTTTTCTTCTATTCAAGATTTAAAAATATATTGTTTTGGAACAATAGCTACTTCTTCAGTGACACATTGTTTTTGTCGGTTGCACGTGGAATTTGCAATCATCTTAGTTTACTTAGCAGTTTGTGAAATGTGTAATGCCATGGGCAGATTATTAACTTAGACATGCTTTTCAAGGCTCGATAGAATCGATTTACGACAGTGAAAGTTGTCAAAAATAACTCATATGGGGTCTTTGAAGACATGATGTTTATCCTTAAATTTTTGTTTCCTCTTTTTTATTCTTCCAATCAGCAATGAAGTGATCCCAATGTGTACCTAACCAAGGGAAATTGTAGGATTAGGCTAGCCTGTACTGCTTCTAATACTGTATTGCATTCTATTAAATTTTGATTCTGGAAACTAGCAAGAAAACCATTGAGGATCTTTGTTTAAGTGTTCCTTTCAACCTTTGAATCTCAACTATTACATGGTGGATTAAAAACATAGGCTGCTTAGTTATCTGTTTTCTGTTTTATTGGTTTGACATTTTCCATGAAGCACCTGACTTGATTTCTGAAGGTAGATAGATGTATCTTTCCTCTTTTTTGACTATCTTGAAGATTAGTGTTATCTTCCTCTTGTCCTCGAGGTTCTTCTAGTTTCTTTTTTCCGTTCTTTTAAAGGAGAAAACAGGGGGACGGTTGCAGATGGTGTATCCTCATCTGTCGGTGTATGAGCACAGATAAGGGAAAGACTGTCACACAAATAGATGTTGCCTTTTCTCTCTCTTCCTTCTTTAAGATCAAAAAGCCTTGCTTAGGACCTAGATCAGATTTGTTAAGAACTTTGGAGTCTCTGCACATCATGTCTTAACCTCTTTTGTTTCGATTTCAGTGATTTGATGGGCTCTAAATATGGAACAACAATGCGTTCTGATTCTGACAACGAAATTTCGCCAATGCCCAATTTGATGTTTTGGGTTCACTTCATGTTTCCATGCATGTAAATCGGGGGAGGGAGGGGATTGGGGGAATTTGTGTCCTTTTGGTTAACTTTTAAGCTCCTTAACCTGTCTTCACACGTTGCGAGCCTGTGCCAAAATTTAGCGTTTCACTCTGGACTCTAAGTCTGGCTTTTTTATTTTCCTGACATGCTGAACTATCTGTGCTTCCTTTAAACAGTGCTCTTGGCTGAGATAGAAGAAATTTCAGATCAGAAAAGCAAAGAAGATGGTATGCTGCTATCTTTAGCTGCTGGAAATAGACACCCTCTGATTCCTCATTTGGAGTTTGAGTACCATGATCTTGATATACATGAGGACCTATATAAGCTGATCAAGTATTCTTGTGAGAAAGTCTGCACATCAGAAGAGCTGGATAAGGTTATGAAATTTTGGACAACTTTCGTAGAACCAATGCTTAATGTTCCTCCGAGACCTCAAATCTCGGAAGGAGTTGTGGATGTTGCAACGACTTTAAGTAGCCATGATAAAAGTGCTAACTACAGTTTTCGATAATGATGTTAATGTGATCAAAGCTGGCGACTCCCGTGTTGCAGTTGTGGAACCTAAGATTGATACTTTATGCAACACTCCTTCTAACAAAACAGTGTTAAATGATAGAAGTATAGCAGACGCTGCCTCTGGAGGCAGCAAATCAGCTAGTTTCACTGGACTGCTAGCCCGTTCACTCACTGGACCAAAGGAACATCTTGTAGTGGATATGAACAAAAATTCAGGTACCATTATTTTGTCATGCCACATAAAAAAACATCAAAAAGAAAGTACTACAATCTTTTTCATGCTTCCATAACTTTTGCATCACCTTCCAGCAATGATGTCATATCGCAATTTTCCCTGGTTCTTGTTTTTTTGATTTGATTCAAATTATTGCAGAATCGCCTTCTCCTCCTCTCAGACCTTGTGATGGCAATGCTGACGAAGGTTTTGAGATGAAGACTAGTAATGATCCACAGGTGCTACTCCAGCCTCTTATACTTGTAGAGTTGCATGATTTTTGTAGTCATTAGACCCATTATGCTTCTGTCTTTTTTCTGATGTTTCCTGGTCATACTTCATAATATCCACTTTCCATGTGTTATCTGCTTCCACGCTCCCCTAAATCTCACAAGTGGCTTTAGTCTCCAGGATGGACCTGTTGGAAGCATCTTTATAAACATATTGGATGGTGAATGAAATAATTTATTTCAGCGATTTGGAAATAAAAAATAAATGAGAAGTAGGATGTCAAATTGTAGATGGAAAATTCTAATTACTGTCAAGGGGAATTTTATATAGCCAAACACTCATTGTTTGTGAAAGTAAATAGGGGTAGTGCGATACGTGGAAGCATCCCATCTATGTCGGCCATTTAGGCCTGCTATATGCAACATTCCTGATACTTTTATAGGATGCCGTTCCGACAGCTCGATCCCTTGATCTTTACCTGAACTGATGATTTTTTAAACCATGGCCACTTTTATTAGATCCTTGATAGACCTTTCTTCCATTGCTCATCCTGCGCTACTTATATCATTTTCGTTTTTGTCTAATTCAGGATGGCGACTATACAAGACAACTGCTAGTTTCGCATGTTCATGCATCAGAAGCCTGTGTTGCAGAATTTAAAGCTGAAAGAGATGAGGTTGAATTGCCTTCTGATGGCGATTTTGAGGATGATAATTTCGGAGCATGTGGTGAAAGCAGTAAAGTGTCAGCAGTTAACTCGAAGGAAATTTCTGGTAGTAGACAGCATTATATGGACAGAGTAGTGGTAGAAAATTATGGCATGCAGGCAGGAGAAAATGCTCACACAATATCAGAGGAAAGTAAGATTGCTTTCGAAATTGGTCATGTTTCAGGAATTGAAAAGGCTGATGGGGAAGTGTGCCCTCCATATGTACCAGATAATGAGGGAAATCAAAATGTTGAAAGTGAATGGGAGCTCAAAGGAATGGATTATGCACAAGGTGGTGAAGGCATTATAGTTTTGCTGCAGTGTTCTGAACGTTATCTTCAGACAGCTAAACCTGTCACCAAATTGATTCCTCAATCATGTGACAGAGAGCATGAATCTCAAATCTTTTATGGGAATGATTCATTCTATGTACTCTTCCGACTTCACTACGTAAGGCTTATTCTACGCCAAATCAGCATACTACTAGGCTTATTCTACGCCAAATCAGCATACTCCTTTTTGTTTCGGTGTACTTTTTGAGGCATCTAAATCTTTTCTTCTACTTGTATTAAGCTGATTCCTAAAAATGTGCAGATACTGTATGAACGCATACTAAAGGCTAAGTTGTATTCTTCTGTTGCTGAAAGTAAGAGGCCATTTGGAGATGACGACACCTCAACCAATTCATATGCCAGGTAGCTTGTCAGGCCTAAAATTTCCTTTACACTTGTCTTGTAGTGTTCACTGTACAAAATTTGTTTCACATCTATAGGTTTATGAATACTCTCTACAATTTACTGGAGGGGTCAATTTACTGGAGGGGTCGTCTGATAACGCGAACTATGAAGATGACTGCCGTGCTAATTTTGGAGCACAGTCATATCCACTTTTCATGTTGGACAAGCTGATTCTTAAGATTATCAAACAGGTAATTGTTGTGCATGCTGTTTTACTGTCTCTGTGATTTTTATCACTTTGCATGTTCTGACACTTGATGGTTTTTTGTTATAGCTTCAAAACATTGCAACAGACGAGATGTGCAACCAAGTTCTTCAACTTCATGAATATGAAACATCAAGAAAACCAGGGAGATTCAATGACCATTGTTATGGTGATAACGCTCGTGTTATTCTTCATGATGGGAACACATATCATATAGAATGTGTAAGTTCTGGCTTTATTCATGTTAGCTACCGTTAGAATAGTAGTAAAATTGTTATTCTTGAACTTGAATATTTCCTCTTAGTAATCACGCCATTGATGTTGTATAATTCATGCGTAGACGCCTACTACACCAACACGGTTAACTATCCAAGTGATGGACTATTGGTTTGACGAAGAAGATGCAACTGCTGTTTCCATGCATCCTAAGTCTGTAGCTTATATGGAAGTCTTTCATGCAGAGGCTCCAGAGAGTCATGTGACGCCCCGGGGATATTTCTAAGGAGGTATTAAATCAGGATACAGCTTTTCAAAAATCAATTGAAGTACTAATTCACATATTGCATCTTTTTTGTTTATGCAGAAATAAGCGCAAGTATGCTCATTTAGATGAAACGTCAGCATTCATGGAGGCTTATGAAGGTCTCTTGGTGTCTAATGGTCTAACAAAGAAGATTTCTTGCAGGTCGTCACGGGTAATGACAATATATATTAAGCTCTAAGCCTACTGCAACAATGGAGACGTTTCAAATTGTTTGTGGACTTAACTGTTTTGCTCCTCTGCACTGTAGGTATTGCCTCTTCTAGGCTCAGAAGATTTTATGATGAGAAGGAAAAGGAGGAAGAGTTTGCATCAAAACGGCTCGTCCAATGGTAATGGCCATGTGGGTTCTTCAAATGGTTGGTTTTTCCTTGAAGAGACCGATGTTTTTGAATAGGTATGATTGACATTTAAATAGGCGGGTTCTATCGGCACACACCTATTTACTCCCGGCACCCTATTACCCCCGGCACCACAAAAAATTACTTCAGGCACCCGGTGATTTTTTACAAAGGGGACGTCGGTAGCACTGGTGTTCCTTGTGGAGCACCAACGTCATCATCACCGACGTTCCACAAGGTGGCGATGGCGTTGGTGCTCCACAAGCGAACAGTGTCACCAGCCACGTTCGCGCGCCCTTGTAAAAATGTTAAAACTTAGAAAACGTCAGTCCACGATTTTCCACCAGTGTTCCTTGTTGCACACCAACGTCAGTGGGGTGTTCAACAAGGAACGCCGGTGTCACCGACGTTTTTTTCCGTCCAAAAAAATAATCAAAAGATGGATGCCAATAGTAATTATGTGTGTGCCGATAGAACCCGCCTTTAAATATTGCTTCTCTTCTTTTCAAGTGATTGTCATTGTATTTGCACATATTTCACAAGGTGAGTCTTCAGCCTTGCCGTCACGGTAAAAGTTGTTGCATGATCAAAGGTTAAGACTGCGTACAGTAGATCTAAAGTAACGTGGTTTTTGCTAGAATTTTCCATCTACAATTTGACATCCTACTTCTCATTTCTTTTTTATATCCAAACCGCCGAAATAAATTATTTCATTCACCATCCAATATGTTTATAAAGATGCTTCCAACAGGTCCATCCTGGAGACTAAACCTACTTGTGAGATTTAGGGGAGCGTGGAAGCAGATAACACATGGAAAGTGGATATTTTTCCGTATGAAGTATGACCATGAAACATCAGAAGAAGAAAAAAAGAAGCAGAAGCATAATGGGTCTAATGACTACAAAAGTCATGCAACCCTACAAGTATAAGAGGCTGGAGTAGCATCTATGGATCATTACTAGTCTCATCTTAAAACCTTCGTCAGCATTGCCATCACAAGGTCTGAGAGGAGAAAGTGCTTCTGCAATAAATTGAATCAAATCAAAAAACAAGAACCAGGGAAAATTGCGATATGACATCATTGCTGGAAGGCGATGCAAAAGTTATGGAAGCATGAAAAAGATTGTAGTACTTTCTTTTTGATGTTTTTTTTTATGTGGCATGACAAAATAATGGTACCTGAATTTTTGTTCATATCCACTACAAGATGTTCCTTTGGTCCAGTGAGTGAACGGGCTAGCAGTCCAGTGAAACTAACTGATTTGCTGCCTCCAGAGGCAGCGTCTGCTATACTTCTATCATTTAACATTGTTTTGTTAGCTGAAGTGTTGCATAAAATATCAATCTTAGGTTCCACAACTGCAACATGGGAGTCGCCATCTTTGATCACATTAACATCATTATCGAAAAGACTGGCATGTGGGATGCATTTTTCATCTCCCTTTCTGGAAGACGTTGATGGTTGACAACTAGTGATAGCACCGATCCCAGTAGGACTGCCAGTACTTCCTATGACACTGTAGTTAGCACTTTTATCATGGCTACTTAAAGTCGTTGCAACATCCACAACCCCTTCCGAGATTTGAGGTCTCGGAGGAACATTAAGCATTGGTTCTACGAAAGTCGTCCAAATCTTCATAACCTTATCCAGCTGTTCTGATGTACAGACTTTCTCACAAATATACTTGTAGGCATTTGACTTGTTGGCTTGAATTTAAGAAGGTATTCTGATTTGTATGACATCTTTTTACAGTCTAATATTTTGCAAGGAGGGGAATCTACTACTGGCACCCTATTACTCACGACACCATAAAAAATTACTTCGACACCATGTATTTTTTTAATGAACATAACGTCGGTGACAATGATCTGCCACCGACACACTTTGTTTAAAAGCGAAAGTCGATAGATTTGGCGTTTACGTTATAAAAGCGTTATAACTTAGAAACGTTGGTCCAGTAATGTTGATATCGAAAAGGAACGTCAGTGTTCCTAGTGTGGTGCCGGAAGTAAAAACAAGAATATATGTGGTGCCGGAAATAGAAAAAAAAAAAATTAAAAGAATGTGTCAACAGTAAAACTAGAGGTACCAATAGTACCCCACCTGTATATATTTTATTATTTGATTATTTAGTGATTCTTCAAAGCGTTCAATACAAGGGTAGGGTGTTACAATCCACATGCATTTAATTTGAAACACTAGATTGATTTGTGTATTCAATTTTCATATCAATATGTGGATCCAGATGAAGGGCGTGAACACCGGCCGGTCAGGTCAAAATCAACGTGCTATTCCTTGTTCTCTTTATTCAGCGTGGATTCCACAATGACAATAGCGGTTTGTGACACATTTCTATTGAATTTACGAGTCTTTCACTGATTAAAACGATTAAGACTTAAACTGTCTGTAGCTGGCCTTAATAACAAAGCCAAAGCCGAATTTTCACCATAAGTAGTTATATGTACAATATCAACATCAGTTATACACCGTGAAAAAATGACAAGATCTGCACCAACTTGGGACAATTTAACGCCCCCCACCCCCCAAAATGTAACACACAGATCTCACTCAACTCTCAATAATGGACCTGATGCATATATCGCAAACACCTACATATTTTTCACTCTCAATCACAAGGAGAGCATTCACCGCCCCAAGAAAAGGTCGGTCAACTTTGTCAGGTCCCTGCCGAATGTTAATCGCCCGTTTAGCACCATACTTCTCCTGAGAGGGGGTCTTAACCCTATATATATGAAGGAACACAGACTCAAAGCTTTTATAGGTGAGTTTGCAGTTTAGCAATGTATCAAAGCATGAGAGGTCCTTCATAGGTTTAAATTGAAATAAACTGTTGTTACTATTGTTGTGTTGGACGTAATAAGTCCTATTACTACTGGTGCTGGCTATGATAGTGTGTCTTCTTCTGTCTTTACGTGGTTTGACTAAGTCAACGTGAGGGTGGGGTGCGTGTTGTGAATGCACAAATTATTACACTTCTTAACAGTTTTAAATCTCACTCATGTATAAGATGCAATTGGACAGTGTTAAAGACATAAATACACAAATTACACCTCTTTACACCTTAAGCTTTTACAGGAATTCGCAATCTAACAATTTTAACATGCATGCCGACAGTAGTGAAAATTTTCTCAATATGCTCATTCTATATTTTCCTGGGATAAACGGTTCATTCGTAGAGCATCAACAACAGGTATCTCAGAGACCAGGAAAGCGATGAGACTTTGACTTCACTTAACCAAAAATTACTTTCAGTTTAACTTTAACTTTATTACCTTGAAATTTCTTAGTTTCACTAGCCAAGAATTTTACCTTCTCACATAATTGCAAATAGCCAAGAATTTACCTTCTCACATAACTATATTAAAGTCCTAGTCGGTTGCAACTGCACATGAAGATCCCCACTTGATTGGATGATGCTCGGGTCCCAGGGCTTGACAGGTAGTGCACCAACTACAAGTCAACAGTTCAAAATAAAGGAGATGCGGATGAGATAGCGTAAATTGATTTACTGCATGTCACAAACTCACACACGATTTATTTGGCTTAAACGAACTAAATACAATCAATTAGTAATGAATTTAAGTCTTCGTTTTCTCTAGGTGTCCATGTTATTTCAGCAAAACGTTGTCCAGTTGCTATGGATTAATAAAATCAAAGCATGAGCATTAAGTAAGAAGAAATATAACTCAGAAATGTAATTTTTAAAAACCTCAAGTAAGAATAGAGACAGCCAGAACTTGGTAGAATCTAGTCAAGTCCAATATGAAGAACCTAAGTAGTACAAATGGACTGGGCACTTACATATCCATACTAACCCTACTTTATGTCTGAATTTAATCTTAAACTTACCCTCGAGCTACAGATTTCATTTAGCAGGCACATATCTTTAAAATTAACCTTAATAATGTATGCACGACAAAGAATGGGGTAAATGACAAAAGAGAGGCCGAAAAATAACTGCTCAAATCAACAGATATTATATATATATCCTAAAAGTCTTGAGATTTACTATAGTTCAGAACATCGTCTGCTGAAGTTCAGTCTTTGATTCATCATCACTCAACTACGTTGTTAAAAAAATCAAAAAAATTAAGCAAGCCAATGTTTCTTGACATTGCTTCCTAACAGGAAAACAAAAACAGTACATACTTAAAACTGCAATCAAAACTAGGTCAAGTAAATAAATTCTATCGGCTTTCAGAATTGTCCCATATTCGAATGCAAAGAACAACTACACAACAAATCACAATACCTGGGATCTGCAAACTGGAAAAAAAGAAATTTCAGAGTTGAATAATAAGATTCTCATATCTCTGAGTTACTAATTCTTTTATTAATACCTTCATCTTCAGGTGTTCACCCAGCCAGTTCACTTAATGGTGGACGGTCCATGACATCATATGCACTCTTGGCATTGCTTTGTAGTCCTACATCAATATCAGGCAACTTGGGGACCTGCTGAATGTAAGAGTCATGATGTGGAACAAATGCATGACATCACAAGCGAAACGTTGAACCTGTTCCTTCAATGCATTGGGTCAATATTTGCATACCTGAGCTAAAATGTCTGTAGTTCTGCGTAGAAGACGAGCTAGATCTCCTTCATCCATTGCACAATCCATCATAAGCTCTCTCCAAGTTAATCCAGAAGCCCAGGCTTCAACCATACCAGAGAATTGGCTATCCAAGCAGCAAGGTATCTATGAAGTCAAAACATGCTTAGTTAAGCCAAGCCACAATAGAATCGGAAGTAAGGAGAAAATGCATATACAAGCAACTAAAGATTTTAAAAAAATTATCTGTGAGAACTGACCTGTACCCCATGCTTATCCTGAAGTTGCAAAAGTGAACTTCTCAGTTCTTCCAAAAGGTTTATTACTCTTAGCACATTCGATGACGGTTCGTATATAAAGCTGCAAAATGTTTTTCAGCAAATATTCAAACCAAGTACATATGTCCTTTCCAAGTCAAAAATTTCAGTTCTGCTGAAGACAGAAACCTATTGTCTGAACAACAACATTACACAAGCCTTATCCCCACTGTCTGGCACGTATTTATAGGCACAAAACTAGAACAGGCTCAAGAAATTGCATATCCTTGGCGACCATGTTCAAGGTTTCGAGAAAGAAACCTTCAGCAGAAGTACATACTAAATATTAACGTTTTCACGTACTCCCTGGCAGCAAATAGTATTTCAATCGTTGAAAAGGGGACGGAAACCTCAAAAAAACATACATCATGTTAACATTTGGAACAACTTCCAATGCTTATCTAATGTCGTTAACTGATGGATATCTTCCAAGAACTTCACTTTTTTGCTGATACTACTCACTCCCAATCAAATAAATAAAACCATGCTTTCAAAAAACAAGACGATGCACTTCCACCACTTTAAACTGGAAGAAAAGAAGGACTCTAACAAAAAAAGACCAATTATACTTAATTTTGTTCTCACAAAGGAGTGAGGTATCTAAGAAGTATAAAATGAGAAGCGAATACAAAAGGCTTCCCTTATGTGTTGTTTGTACGCTGCGATTTTCCCTGAAATGATTTACTCACTTTTCTCAGTTCAGACTATTTTTGCATCTTTCAATTGGAGACAGACACATTTGCAACTTCCATACAGTGTTTTGAAACAAATCTAGTGCTTTCAGATAATTGGATAGAAGTAACAAAAACAACATGATGATCAAATTTGGGCATACACAGCTTTCAGAAAGAAACTACGACTAATCACAATTATGACATTGGATGGCATGCCTGTTATTCTTGGAAGGTCTGGCCTTAATCCCTTCAGAAACTAGACTGCCAAGGACAGCAGCAAGCTGTGCAGGCTTCAGATCTAGCAACAATTTATTTCGAAGAACCATTGCGAGCCATAGTTCATTTTCACCACGAATGGCTGATGCAGTCTCACCCAGAGGGAATATAACATGTGTATTTACATCCAATGCCCGAGCTTCGTGTATAACATTGCTCACCTATAACACCACAAACAGACAACATAAGTCTTTTTAACTTCCTTAGTAGTATCTTTGACAAAATTTATTAGCAGTAATCAGGCAACCGAAGTAAATGAAGAAAACATGAACTGGATACTGTAACTTCCACATGAGCCAGTTTTTACAGGTTCAATACACAGAAACTGGATTAGCACAGTTTCCCTGAAAGTTCTATTTTTAGGAAACACACAAGGGAACATGAAGCATGTGGAAGAGGCAAATTTAACAGCATTCCTCCAACCCAACCAAACCAAGTTCAAAAATATGCAACAGAAAATACAATAATCTCTCGAATACCTGTAGAAATTCCTTCCAACCAGAAGGTTCAATCTGCTCTATTCTATTAAACAATCGACTTGATCTGGCCTTCAAACGACGAATCTTTTCTTCCTTAAACTTGGCCATACTTAGAATTTTCTTATACTCTTTGAAGCCGTCTGTACGCAATATAATTTTCTTTAATCGCGATACTTTGTTCCTCTGATCTTTGTATATTGCTACAGCATCATGGTATCCTTGAGAATATTCCAGTGCCTTGTAATAGATCAATAGTTACCACAGTAAGACTTGTACACATGACAAAGCATGTGAAAGAGGGGCTTATTGGAAAGTAAATACATCAAAAGCAATAACATAAGTATCATTTGTGAGCTCTTTGACTCCAAATGACAAACATTTTTATTTCTAAGGGACCAAGTCCTTGCTCATATTTCAGAAGTATTTCATCAGACTAGGGTTGACAGCAACTGTTTGTTTTATCTGGAAGGAACCAAGATTATCACTGGACTGAACAAGGGACCTACTAAGACTGCACAAGACAGTTTGAATAGATAAGATTTTCTGCCAATTCATGGAAAGGGTTAAGGACTGATTTGTTTTTGCTCTCCATGAACTGTAGCAATGGTCGTGGAATCTTTGCTGAATCATAAAATATTTTACGTTTGCAAGTGTTTCTAACAATACATGTGCAACTGGTAGGCACTATTGTATTTATTCTTCTTATATGTTACTACTTCCGTCCCATAGAAAGTGTCCACTTTTTAGAAAAAAATTGTCCCACAAAAAGTGTCACTTCAGGATACCAGTGCATTAAATGCTTTGTTTCCAAATGCGTTGAACTACCATCTCTCCCAAAAGCTTAAGCTGATGGGAAGGTAGATAATTAACGTTTTATATATTCAACACGCCCCCTCAAGTGTGGGCTATTATATTTTTTAGAGAGGCCCAACACTTTTTTTTTCGTTTGTTTGTTTGTTTGGGTGACTGTGCTTGGAGCGGGGTTTGAACCCTGGACCTCTCGCTCTGACACCATGTTGAACTACCATCTCTCCCGAAAGCTTAAGCTGATGGGGAGGTAGATAATTAACATTTTATATATTCAACAAAATGTACCCTTTTAGTCTACCATTTATTTATTGCACTCATTTCACACCCCAATATAAGCATTTATGATAAAGTGAAGGGTATATATGTCAATGTAGTATCAAAATGTGTGAAAAATAAAAAATGGACACTTTTTATGGGACGGAGGTAGTACTAATTAACACAAAAAAAAAAAATAAAGAGTCGTTGCTCGTATAAGAAGAATCCAGTACAGAACGAGAACCTCAGACACATTTCTGATGATTGACTCTATGCCTACTTACAAATGATCATAAATTGACTTATTGAATTGCACTTGTGATGTGATCTGTTACAGGAAATAAATTTTGTCCAAGTACAATGAGGAACAAGCACTTGGAACCTCAAAAGGTAATAAATCAGGTGCTACGATGAATAGGAATGCCTAAAGCTTGAATGTACAACCTAACTTGTATGAAAGAAGAAATGAAACATCTCAACACAAAATCGACAAGCAGGAACAGAGCCAGGAATTTCGGCCAGGGGGCGTGATTCTAATTAAAATGTCGTAGAAAAAAGGTTTCAGAAAAAGAGACGTGAGATGCAAATTAGAAGATTGTAGTCAGTGTATATTATGAGAAAGATGTTACGTATATTGTTTTAATATTAATAACAAGCATGTGAATGTCTGCAGTGTAATAGACATGATATTAAGCTACTATGCGGGATATTGAATGATGAGTCTGTCTTTGAGCCCTTGTACATCTTCAACACTACTCTTTTCCAGAATTGTAGCAACTCAAAAAAAGTTTAAGATAATGAAAAAAGAGAAGAAAAAAATGTTAAGAACTCGTAAATACTAAATAAGTAAACATTGACATGTATTACTGTGTTTTATAGTATGTACAAGAAGAATAAGGAAATATAATAGTATGCAAGGATTAACAAGAGAAACATAATTGTTGAACAAGGACATGTATTACTGAAAGTATTGTATAGTTTGTATAATAAAATAAGGATTAATAAGAGAGATGTTTTTATAAAAAGTGAATAAATTTATATTGAACAACAGAACAAGTATTGGAACTTGGATTTTTGTGTAAAAAGAACAAGATTAGAGAAATAACTAAACAAGAATTAGTAGAAATTAAAAAATTAGAAATTTAGATAGTAAAAAAAGAAAGCATTGACCATTTGGACTAAAAAAAATTTACAACTAAAGCGTACTGGACCAAGATGTGAACCCAGCACAACCAAAAATTCAACATAATGGAACAAGCGCTTTATCATTTTAGCTACCAGTAACATTCGATTTTTAGCTTAGACTTATCTCTGTTAAATATTAAAAATATACGAGGGTATATTAGTAAATATCCCCCCCCCTCTGCCCCATTATGGCCCTGTCCATGTCGACAAGAATGAAGAATTATTGCTCTACATATCAAACTTGGCTACAGACATTTCATGCGAAAGCTTCGGGGGATTATATGCAAAAGGAAACAGTAATAATTTGTGGTTTGGGTACCTCATCATCCTCTGAAAGACTACTCAAAACTGGCACATTTATGCTCCAGGCCCATGTCTCAAGAGATCCTTCCATTCTCCATAGACCACCAAATTCAGATTCCGCAATCTTTTCCCACATCATGTCACACTTATCAAGAAGGGTTGTCATGATTTCTTGTGGCAAAGCTTCGCCTTCAGCCAAAGGAACGTTTGGAAGTCCTGTTTTAAAAACCATTTTTATCCACTTCTCTGTGAAGAGATACCAAGAGTTTTCTGAACCAAGACCCACATGGTAAGATGGTTTGGCATCAATGTTTCTTGTAGGGTCACCGACATCTATTGCAAATGCATCAGAATTACTGATCTGCACAAGAGGATCGTTACAAACTTATCATAATCAGGTCTTCATTCAAAAATGATATTTAACCACAAGGAGTATTCAAAATGCCGGAAATTGAGCAGGAATATATATTCATCCAACTGACAAGGAGTATTCCTCTTACATAACCTGATTTTCATGCATAGTAGTTCCTAATGTAGAGTACTATAGCAAATTAGAAGGAAGAGGGAATGACCAAACATTCAGAAGAATAAGCTTGCCAGCATGATAATGGTCCACTGGAATTTAAAAGTTTCATTGACAATGGACGTTTAATAAATCCCACTAATACTATTTTGGCCTTTACTTCCACACAAAAAGGAAGCTTAAAAAGAAATCAATGGATACTGAGACATTAGTTTAATGGAAATGGATTACTAACAACACTTAGACCCAGGCATAGTTTCCATGAAAAAAAAGTGAGCTACAACATAAGATACTCACCACATTGTTGAGTCTTGAAGCATTCAATTGATCAAATTTTCCCAAGTAAACAACAGGGAGCACTTGTTGAATGCCTTTACTATCGCTATATTGCAAAGTCAAAAATGGTAAATGTCCATTATCCAGATCCTGCAGCATCGGTTTCAAGCAAGACAATCTTTCTGATTCCAGTCTTCTGCGCATCTCAGTCCTTGTATGCTTTTCTGCCTGAAAAAAGGTTACAGCTACCATCATCGCAAGTTCAAGAATAAAAATTACAAAACTGGAAATTGAGATCATGAAAATATCTTTTCAGGATCAGTTCTCAGCCTTCCCAAGTAATAGGATATGACAACTTATCTTATCTTATTGGCGACACAGGACCAGTCACAACCATTAAACTACTAAAAATTAGCTTTCGTACTCAAGAGAGGAATTAACACAAGAAAGCAAAAATCTTTTAGCACTTATTGAAACCAGGATGAACTATACTGTTCTTTTAATATCAGAGATTAGAGGTTACGAAAAAAGAATTGTTAGAGAAATTATCAGCAATAAGGCTACCCGGAGCTTTTCCTGGAGATCCATAATCTCTTTGTATTCTGATTTTGATAAAACCTCTCGGCTTCTCTTGTCCATAGCTTCATCACTAATTTCTGCAGTCAACCTTTCTATTTCATTCTGTATGTTAGCAAGCTCATCTTTCGCAGCAAGCATAACACTGCTCCCAACATAATTTCCAAAACTCTGCTCCACTAACTTCTTTGCTTCCTCCATACTTCGTCCTGCTTGCATGTACTTTGCATCATCTGATTCTCTTGTTCTCCTTAAGACTTTTGCACCCTACATTATGTTACAAGCTCTAAAATATCAAAAATAACTGAGCAAGGTAGTCAAGCATCAAGTTACATACCGCTAGTAGATTCAGAACCATTCCATAAGATGCAGTAAACTGTGACACCAGAGGTTGAAGTCCAGAAAAAAGAAGTTTGCAGCACTCTTCAGCCCCTTCATATGGTGTCTGAATGAGAACTGCATGTCCCCTTTTATCAATACCTCGACGACCAGCACGACCAGCCATTTGCAGCAACTCATTTGAACTTATTTGGATGTGTCCACTTTCTCCCCTTTTGCTAAGGGATGAAATAACAGCTGTCCTAGCTGGCATATTAATTCCAGCAGCTAGTGTTTCTGTAGCAAAACCGCTTTGACTAGGCCGCGTTGAAATAACTCCTCAATGAATGATTTCCAAAGGGGTAGGCATCCAGCATGATGCGCTGCAACCCCTCGGAGAAGTCCCCTCACAGAAGATTCCCTAACTGCATCTGGATATTGTATGCGGAACCTCTTCAACGCAAGTTCGACTTCACTTATTTCACGCTCATCGAGAAGTTCACAATGTTCAAGATATTGTACAGCTGCATCACATCCCTTCCTGCTAAAAATAAACCAAATCGTAGGGAGCATGTCCATTTCTTCAAGCTGCCAGAGTGTATCTATGACTTGAGGCACCTTTAAACACGAAAAAACAAGGAAAATCAAATAATTGAGATATATGATATCACTCTAAAGGAAGGCATGTCCTACGTCACAGGTGGAACTGTCAGGAAAAAATGGATGTTCCAATCAAGATTACCAACCTGCCATTTCTACGATTTTTCCTTCCAAGAATATATATAGGTGGGTTCTATCGGCACCCCGTTTTACTTTTGGCACCCATTTATTGAATATTTTTTGGATCTAAAAAACGTCGGTGACACCGGCGTTCCTTGTTGAACACCAACATCGGTGCACCGGCGTTGGTGTGCAACAAGGAACGCCGGGGGAAAATCGTGGACTGATGTTTTCTGAGTTTTAACACTTTTACAAAGGGAACGTCGGTGGTACTGGTGTTCCTTGTGGAGCACCAACGTCAGAGTGACACTGACGTTCCTTTTGTAAAAAATCACCGGGTGCCCGAAGTAATTTTTTGTGGTGCCGGGAGTAATAGGGGTGCCAGTAGTAAATAGGGGGGTGCCGATTGAACCCCCCTATATATAAATTTGAGGAACAATGATTTTTTTAAATTGTAATAGGCTCACTAAATTCATTAACTCATTAAATAGCCGACCCCTGATGCGACTAAGGCAAGTGCTATTACTTTCTCATTATCTCAGGAAATGTAACATCATATTAGAATGATCTTTAATAAAGCGATATAATATCAACATCAGTCAAATCCACAGGAAACTATATTGCAGGAAAACCAAATATGCTCGTCTCTATCTTTGGAAATTGTAACACGTCAAATTTAGCTGTTATCTCATACAACCGTGAAAGAAAACGTATTGATGCCTTCAGACTTAAATGTTCATCATACAATCTCAGAATATATGTGCAGCATATTAATTGGAAATCTCACAAGTCATTACGTTAATCACTTTTTAAAGCAGATATATACATAAGCTTAAATGAAGCCCGATTGACAAAAAGGAAAATATTTTAACGGAGGAATGACTCAAGGCAGAAACAAAGAGAGGCGGTTTTAGTTTCTATGTATGATTCAGATTGAGAATTTGATGTGCAAGAACAGGGGGAAAGTCGAATGAGGAAATGGTTATTAAAGGATATTGAAAAGCAAGATAGGCCTAACTGGAATTCAGACTACTGAGAGTGCCTACACTGTTTTTCCAATTTAGGATACCCAAGAGGAATTGGTAGTCTTGGAGACCTCTAGTCCTGTGAAGTTCATTCTATGCAACAGAGAGCAAAAAGGGAAGTAGCCAACCAAAAGTCTATCCTGGCTAAAAGACACACATGCTGTCCATACCTGTGAACGACGAAGAGTGTCTAAGTCGCTCTTCGAATGTGTATTAAGATCACGGTCGCGTCTTCTCCGGTTCCTCCTTGATCCTTCTTCTTTGTTGAAATAGTTTCCAAAGGAATCAAGTTGCAAACGATCGCGTGACAACCTCCTGTTTCAATACAAATGAAGTGTGAAGTCGTGAATATATAAGTTTCGCATAAACTTTTTTTCTAAAAGAGACTCTTGTGTGTTCCTTTAGCCCCTTGGAGGAGTATGGAAGGAGAAAGAATATTATGGCTGTGCATATTGAATCCATCAAGAAACTTCACAAAGCATGACCACAAAGTGTAAGTGTTTAAAAATGTTATCGGTGTCAAAAATAATTGGACAAAAACTTTTGTATCTTATTACTCAGCAATGCTGGGTTTTTATAATACATAGAAATCCCTTTCCCAAGATACTTAGCCGACTAGGAGTTTTAGCTTTTACTCTTTATTCCTCAATCTAACTAGGAATTCCAAAAAACAGCCCCTAACCTAATAACAGGGCGACATAATAAAACAGAAAAAAAGCATTACAATAAATTACATATTCCAGCACTCCCCCTCAAGTTGGAGCATAGAAGTTAATCATGCCCAACTTGCTCACAATTTCATCAAACTCTTTCTTCCCGAGCTTTGCTCAACCCATATGCAATTTGCTTCGAACAGGGCAAGAAGGGAATACACACGTCTCCATTCTCAAGCTTCTCCTTAATGAAGTGCCAATCGATCTCCACATGCTTTGTCCGATCATGATGTACCGGATCATTCGCGATGTCAATAGCAGCCTTATTATCACAATATAGTTTCATAGGCAGAACATCGTCCACCTTCAAATCTTCGATCACGCGCTTGATCCACAACGTTTCGCAAATGCCTTGAGTCATAGCTCTAAACTCAAACTCACACGTGCTTCTCAACACCACCTGTTGTTTTTTCCTTCTCCATGTCACCAAATTCCCCCAAGCAAAAGTGCAGTACCCGGATATCGACCTCCTATCCACAGTACAAGCTCCCCAATCTGCATTTGTGAATACTTCGACCCCTCTTTTCTGTCTTTTTTAAGTAAAAGCCACGGCCAGGAATAGACTTCAGAAATCTGAGTATTCGATTCACAACGTCAAGGTGCTTTTGTACAGGTGAGTCCATGAACTAACTCACGGAGCTCACAGCAAAGGCTGTGTCAGGCCGAGTGTGGGATAAATAAATCAACTTCCCTACGAGCTTCTGGTATCTTTCTACACTCACAGCTTCATCCTCAGCACTAGGTTTCAACTTGAGGTTACATTCCATTAACGTTACGGAAGGTCTCCCACCAGCCATCCCAATCCCTGATAACAAATCTAGTGTATGTTTCCTCTGAGAAACTGACAGCCCATCTTTGGTCCTTGCAATCTCCATCCCAAGAAAGTATCTGAGAGGACCTAGATCCTTGATCTCAAATTCCCTTGAGAGATGCTCTTTGACTTTCTCAGCCTCTTTCTTATCATCACCAATCAAAATAATATCATCAACATATACTATCAAAACTGTTAGTTTCTTCAGCTCTGATTGCTTAATGTAAAAAGTGTATGATCCGATCCTCCTCGGAGAACCCCTTGTTTCAATAACTTCATAAACCTCTCAAACCAAGCCCTCGGACTTTGTTTGTGCCCATATAGAGATTTCCTTAGCCTACACACCTTTCCCAAGAATGGTTCCTCAAATCCCGGAGGAGCTTCCATACACACCTCTTCCTTCAGATCACCATGAAGGAGCGCATTTTTAACATCTAACTGGTTCAACTCCCGGTCCAAATTCACAGCTACCAAAAAAAACACACGTATTGTATTCAACTTGGCTATCGGTGAGAATGTCACGGAATAGTCTATACCATAAGCTTGTGAATACCTTTTTGCTATCAACCTCGTCTTGTGCCTCTGTAGTGATCCATCAGTGTTAAATTTGTTTGTAAACACCCATTTACACTCCACGGTTCTGCTATCTCGAGGCAACTCAACCACCTCCCAAATGCCTTCATTTCATCCATGACTGCATCTTTCCATGTTGGACTTTGTAAAGCCTCTTGAAAGGTATTGGGAATGTTTGTAGATGAAAGAGCGGTAGGAAAGGAATAATAAGTAGATGACAGGTTATTATAACTCAAGAAGTGGTTCATGGGATGTTTGGTGCAAGCTTTAGGAGGTTTTTGAGTGGCTATGGGAACATCAAGTAAAGGGTCCTTTACGGGTTTTTTAGGCTCAGGTCTTTAAGGCTGGCTTTTTCTGGCTCTCATCGGAAGATGAACTACTCAGCTTAGAATCAGATGCATGGCTATGTTCCTGACTAACTGGTTCACATTGTTCATGGTCAACGATTGGTTCAGTTGGATGGGAATTTGCTCTTGTTCTGTCTATTTTTTCTTCCTTTGAAAGCTTATCCCTTGAAAGTTGAAACCTCTTATCGGGACTAGGTATAGGGAATATAGAAGATAGCAATTAAAGATGAATTTTATTGCTTATAAACTTCAATCTCTATTACAACTACTTATAGAAGACAAGAGTCATAAAGGCTTTGTCCCAACGGCTATATTATTAGAAAATAATATAAAGCCTTCTAACTAAAGCAACATAGCTAATACACTAGGAATTGATAATATCCTAGGATTAGTTACAAGAAATAAAAGATAATAAAAAGGTGAACAGTAACATGAACAGTAAATCCTGTAACAAAATTAACTGTATCATCTTTCCATAGGGAATTTAGCAGTCGAATTGCCAAGCTTGGAGGAGTAAGAAGCAAGCTGTTGTAGCAAGGTCTAGTGCAGAAGGTGAATTTGGATCCTTAGTTATTGGTGTATGTGAACTACTATAGCTAAAGATTATCATGGATGATCTCAAGATTCAAAAGGGACTCCCATGATTTTATACTGTGACAATAAATATGCAATTGGCATCTCCCACAATCCAATTCAGCATGACAAGCTAAACATGTGGAAGTAGATCGTCATTTTATCAAGGAGAAAATGGATGGTGGCCTTATTGTTACTACTTTCATAACCTCTCAGAACCAGATTGCTGATATTCTGAGTTTCTGACTGAAGGAGTTCCTCAGAAGTGCTTCAACAATCTTCTAAGCAAGCTAGGAATGATGGACATCCACTCACCAGCTTGACGGGCAGTGTCAGAATATATTAGATTATCTTATTATTAATCTTTTGTTATCTTTAATCCTCCTTTTTTCCAATTTTCCTTTTAATTATCGGGTTCTTTCTTTGTTGTAAAGTTGTCCAAACTAGTAAATCCTGTCTAATCCAAGTATCCAACTAGCCGTTGGATTGCTCTCTTTATATAAAGAACCTTAGTTGTAACTAAGAAAGTAATGTTCTTGCTATTATCTTGTTAATAAGAAAATCCTTTTCCTTCATTTCTTACAAAAACATCAATATGAATGACACATTGTATTCTTCACATTTCCGGATAAACTTCTTTCATGCAGGAAACTTTTAGGAAAACAAGACTTAAGAGAAAAAGACAAAAATAATCACCAAGGAAAAGTATGGTACATGGTATGCACAGACAAAGCTTACTTATTCATACTAGTGCCTTTTTCGTCTAGGAGGGGCAACAAAGCCGTCTTTGTAGAGAAATACCAGGTCAGTGGAACTGGCCGCTTGGATGACATCACCAATTCAGTTTTACCATGAATCTAGAGAACAAAGAAAAAAGACATTACGTTATTTTCTCTTTCTCTTTTCACAACTCATAAATAGAAAAATTAAGGTGAAGTCTAATAAAAAAAGGCTCTTTGGAAGTGAAAAACAAGAAGTGTTTCAAAGCACTGACACGGTTGAAGTCTTGGCCAAAAGTATAAATCTAATAACTGCTACAAATACCATAAACAAAAAGGTGGTTTTTCTCATGATCATTAGCAAAGGTAGCTGAAATACCTGGCCAATCCAACCAGCCAACTCATCTGGATTAGCAACTGTCGCGGATAAGCATACAAGTTGAACTTCTTTCGGACAATAAATAACCTAAAGAAATCTTGCAATTAGTAGATGAAGAAGTAAAAGTGAAGCAGCTAAGAGCTTTGGATGATTATTGATAGCACGCACAATCTCCTCCCAAACTGTACCCCGTGCAATGTCACTTAAATAATGTACTTCATCCAAAACAATCACGTCAACATGGAGAAGTCCGCTATCTGAGGAAACCACACCAACACTGCAAGATTATAACATTAGGAAAACAACCACTAAAAACCCATTTTCTTTCTTTCCCCCTCTCGTTTGACTAAAGGGCAAAGCTTGTGCAAAGAGCCATTTTTTTAAATGACCAACTTTGCACATGGGATAAAAAAAAGAAAAGAGAAAAAGAAGAGATTTACCTTTGGTATAGCATATTGCGTAAAATCTCAGTAGTCATAATGACAACTTGAGCTTCTCTATTTATGGCAGAATCTCCAGTAATAAGTCCAACATTACCATCACCAAATGTTTCACTGCAACCATAGACGAACAGCAATGCCTATAACATGTATAGCACAAGAGTGATTTAGAATAAACACCAACAACAGAGAAGTTTCTCATAATCACCGGAATTCTCGGAACTTCTGATTTGAAAGAGCTTTCAGAGGCGTAGTATAGAACAATCTCTTTCCTCTCGCGGCTGTAGCAACAGCAGCAGCTTCTGCAATTAATGTTTTGCCACTGCTAGTCGGAGCAGAAACCACGACAGAGGAACCTCTCATGAACGCTTCAATTGCCAAACGCTGCACATGAACAGAACAGGTTGAATTATCCCAACATGAAACCACGATGATCTTTCTATTTCTCTTTTCCTTTTTGAGTTACATTTCCACAATCTACTTGCAAACTGCATGCAGGACAACGTTCTTCGTTTCTTTTCTTTTTTGAGTCAGGTATTCATTTGAATTTTCTAATAGTCTATCAAGAATTATCAGAATCAGTAATTTTATGATGGTCAGGTGCAAGTTTTTGGACCACCAAGTCAGCACTTTCAAAGGGATACATTGGTCGAATTTGCATTTGATTTCATATGTTAAAAGATGAAAGTCAATAAATTTCCGTAGGAGGGGAAGAACCTGAAACTTATCAATACGAAAATCGTAAATGGAAGCGAGCTCATCAACAGTGATAATTTCCTCGCCATATTCTTTGACGTCGTTACGGAGTCTCTCGACTCTCTGCCATTTGAACTCCTCATACTTGCCCGACCGCACCGTCGAAGAGTCCAGAGCTCCGTCTTCATCTTCTTCTTCTCCTTCTTCATCGCTCAATTCAGTTCCAACATCGTCATAATCTTCGGCTGCAATATCATCATCCTCTTCGTCAATGTCTTCCACCTCTTCTTCATCGTTTTCCTCCCCCTCGGAGAGCTGTGAATCGACCGGGAAAATCGATTCGGGAAATTTATATAGAATTCGGAATTTCCTCGGAGAAGAGATGAAGTTGCGGAAGCAGAAACTTGTGGCGTGGAATGGAAATAATGGCTTGGAAATGGAAGGGAGAAACGAAGAGGAAGGAAATGTGGAGGCAAAGGTGGAGAGAGTGGACATGGCGGCAGAACGCATCCCACTCCACTTACAGATAATTTCATTACAACATTTACAACTCTTTTATACTACCTCCGTCCCACAAAAAGTGTCCATAACGGAAAAATGAATTGTCCCATAAAAAGTGTCCATTTAAATTTTCAATACATCATTAAATACATTTTTTCCAATCATACCCCTATTTTAACATTTAATTTTCCATAATCCTTTCATATTCTAAAACAAGCATTTATGATTAGTTAAGGGTATATTTGTCTATTCATTCTTAAAATACAACACATTAATTATTTTCTTAATCTCCGTGTCCCACAAAAAGTAGACACTTTTTGTGGGACGGAGGTAGTATATGGCGGGTTCTATCCCACACGCATAATTACTTTTGACATCTATTTATTGAATGTTTTTTCTGCTCAACAAGTCATCCCCAATGGTGTTCCTCCTTCAACACCAACGTCAGTGACTCCACTTACAGATAATTTCATTACAACATTTTCAACTCTTTTATATATGGCGGGTTCTATCGGCACACGCATAATTACTTTTGACACCTATTTATTGAATATTTTTCTGCTGAACAAAACGTCATCTCCAGTGGTGTTTCTCCTTCAACACCAACGTCAGTTGAAGGAGGAACACCACCTGGGATAACGCCTTAAGCCAATGCTTGCCACTTTTATAACGTGAATATCGGTGTATTTGGTGTTGTTCTCCTCGAACGCGGCGTTAGTACACCGACGCGTTAGTATTCGAGGAGAACATCGATGAAAAATGACGTTCATCTTTTTGAAAATAATGTGGTGCCGAAATAATTTTTTATGGTGCCGGAAGTAAATGGGTGTCAAAAGTAATTTGATATGAGCCAATAGAACTCACCTTAAATATACTTCAGAAAAAATAACAATTGTTATTTTTATAGGGTCTATTAGCACACTCATTTTTACTGCTGACACCCTATTACTTTCGGTATCATAAAAAATTACTTCGGCACCCGATGATTTTTTATAAAGGGAACGTCGGTGCCACTGGTGTTCCTTGTTGAACACCAACGTCAACACCTTGTTGACGTTGGTGTTCAACAAGCGAACACCAGCCGCACCGACGTTCCTTTATAAAAAATCACCGGGTGCCAAAGTAATTTTTACAGTGTTCAACAAAAACACCAGCCAGACTGCGATGTTCCTTTATAAAAAGTGTTAAAACTTAGAAATGTCAGTTTCAGTGTCACTGACGTTGGTGTTCAATAAAGAACACCAGTGTCACTGACGTTGGTGTTCAACAAAGAACACCAGTGCCACCGACATTTTTTTCATCCGAAAAAATAATCAAAAATGAGGTGTCAATTGTACTTTGGGGTGTGCCGATAGAAACCACCTATTTATATAGGTTCGTCTTTTTTCTCTTAATTTTAACTACTAGGCTTAGGTGGTATCTCACATATTATTCATCTAACCATACATTTAAAATGTGAAAAATGATATAGCGATAGAATTTACTATTTCGTTATGTTAATAATGTCTAAATGCATTTGTATTTAAGACATCACTTAAGGCTAATACTTAAGAGGATCCCGACTAGTTATACTCAGTACACACATTACTCTCTCTGTTTCTATTTAAGTGACAGAGTCGCTCAAAACACAAATTAAGAATAGATTTAAATACTTTAACTTTAACATCAAAATGACTACAAAATCTATTAAATATAACTACTAATGCACTGTTGTTCTCATTCTCTCACCAAAACGACTTTAACATGTTCATGACATTGATGAAGATGCATATATTGAGGTAAGGATGCTTTATTAGGAGCGTCGCATGGTTAACATTTTCCATAATCACGAACGGCAACTCATGTTTGTATTGAACAAATATTGATTTTATACTATACAACAATTGGTAGACATTATGATTAGTAAGGACCAAGAGTACCTAGAAGCATAAAGCTAGTCTGCACGAGTGTCTATGCTAGACCCCTTCATGCCTCACTTGTGTGCTTTCGCTCTCTCATGTAGCAATTCTAGCTAGCGAAACTTGCAAGAAATGAGGTGATGGGAGAATTTCTATTCATGGAGAGCAACAGGACAAAAAGCGTTGCAATTGATATGACTAAAGAGTTCACTATTGACGAGGTTTGTAAATGGTCATTTATATCTTATAATGCATGCGTTTGATACAGATGAAAAGGCATTCAAGCATTTAAAAAGGCTTGAAAGATCATTACGGGTGATTATTGTAAAATTGAGATCGGACTGAGTGGGAAACGGACTCCGTTCATTACCTTTTAGTATGAAAATGGCGGTTTACCTGTCAGGGGAAAATGTTTTAAATGAAATATCGCATATATTTCATCTGGCCGATAAGGATAAATCTTTTATTCACTACAAAGAGATGAAAAATGTCGTGACAAATGGATTTTGGGCACATGGTGACATATTGCCCTTCGCTAGGTGTTTTCCTTCAGTCATGCTTATGGATTGCACGTCTAAGACAAATACGTACAAGATGTCACTTATACAGATAGTTGGGGCGACTTTTACGGACATGTCATTTTCTGTGGGGTTTGCACTGCTCTTATTTGAGAAAGAGGATCATTACATTTATGCTTTAAATATGCTTCGTGATGCCTTGTGTGACTAATCCCAACACGTATGTTGTATAGTGATTGCTAGAAAAGAAACATTAATGAATGGGGTTCATGTAATGTTTCCAAAAGCAAACAACCTTATATGTCGGTGGCACGTTGACAAGGGCCTTATGAGTAGTTTGAAGGCAAAGACTACTGTGAAGGAATGGACGTTGTTAATGTCAAAGTGGGATGAATTGGTTACATCGAGTACGAGGAAAGAGTTCAACGATCATCTTGATAAAATTAAAGATGTTATCACTGAACATGAGTTGAACTACATTAAAATCACTAGGTTAGACCCACACAATGAAAGGTTTGTAAATGTGTGGACAAACTTAGTATTTCATCTTAGAAACACCTCAACTTATATGGTATAAGACATGCATTCAGTTTTTAAGATTTGGCTAAAATTTGTACTTGCTATCTAGGTTACTTAATGGGAAGCCAGCTTAACATTATAAAGCAAGAGGTGTAGAATATGAAGGCGTCCTTTGAGAAATCTTTGATTTAGAAAATTGTTCAAAGTCAAAAATATGATTGTTATTTTCGCAATACACATGATTTGTAACCATGAGAATTCATAATACTGATGTATAACATTTATATGATAAAAATTACGATGTTTTATATACATTATCGACTCTTTTTATATAAAATATAAGTAATTATAACGATAATCTTATAAAATATTAATAGTTATGAATAAATCTAAATACTATAAAAATCAAGTAAAAATGATAAAAAGTTATAAATTTTGTACCGGGTTAATAACCGGAGTGTCGTGTCGATTCACGTGGGTATTTTTGGTATTTTATTCTGAGATCTTAGGTAAACCAAGACCCCGAGTAATTGACACTTTTTGGAGTAAAATCATATCTTTTGAAGGAATTAAGGAAGTGCCACGAGTTTTTAAAGTTCAAGTGGATCGATGGTTCGTGACATCGTATCAAGTTATATTTTCGACGAACAAATGGCCCATCAAAAGGCATTTTCTGAAGAAAAGTCCTTCAGGAAGTTGTAGATCTTCTCAAGAGCTTTCCACGCGATCTTGAATTATGTCATTTGGAGATCCAGAGTTCAAGTTGTGATTTTATCAAGTTTCGGATCAAGTTTGGAAAAAATCTATCCGGATCGATCCGGAATTACCTCGGATCGATCCGAAGAGACATGATGATTACCAAAGATGTGGCCTGCAGAGAAAAATCCAGGGGATAAGATTTTTTATTCCCGGTCGATCCGCCCTTTTTCGGATCGATCCGGCTTGGAAAATCTGCTATAAATAGAAAAGACGATGCGCAGGCACATAAAGGTACCAAATATATTTTCTTTACCTCTTTTTATTAGTAGTAGGTATGTATATAGGCCTTATGCCATAAATAAAGTAGTATCGTTATAATGCTCGAGAAATTATCGGAAGATCAATGTTGTTGAAGTCGTTGTAGCATCCAGGAAGAATACGAACACGATTCAATTGTTGTAATCGGGTAAAATTTCTAAAGTATTTATGTTTGTTATGTTTGTTTTTATTTTCGTATAATGTTAGTAGGCTAAATCTAATAACTAGCCAAAGTTATGTAATCGTTTTATTTCGATCTTTTCGGTAAAGGAATGTTGTCAAGTAAAATTGACTAAAATTGAGTTAATTGAATCTTTTTCTATTGATAAAGTTTGATTCGAAAGAATTCATAATCTAATTATGAATTTACGCCGATAGTTAGGTTATGAACTCGTTAATAGAAAAACCGGAGGTAAAATTGGCGAGTGAAAAGCGTGACAACGGAACCCGATTTCTACCGAAGCGATTTGTCCTAAAAGATGAATCTATTGAAATTTGTACTCGAGATCGTAATAATGTTAAATCATCAGTTTAATTGGAACTTAAACCGGAAAGTTGAATCGCCCGGCCTTGACAACCGGAGCCTTTAAATAAAATTGACCGTTTGATGAACGGAATGACTCCTTTTATTCAAAGGTAGAATCGTACTCGGGACTGCATTCGGAAAAAAACCGTAACGATTGTGGATCTTGGGTGATGACAATGGACATATGACAATTTAAATGACTTTCGTGTGAGGAGGAATTGTTAACCTCGTGAGTGCACCGTTTCATTTACTCAATTGAACCTAATATAAAAAGATCGAGCACATTCCATTCACTGAAAAGGTCGTATAAATCAATTATATAAACTTTGCTAGTTCTCTAATAATATATTTGGCATCTGTATATTTATATCTATATATATTTATATACCTATATCTATTATATTAGAATAAATTTTAAATTATGCATTTATTTTATGTTAAGTAAAATAGTAGTGATCTATGTTATAAAGCGAGATTTAGATCGAGTTAATAACAAATTTCTTTGGTGTTTAACCACACTTAGAAGAATTACTAAGTTCCCGAGGATACGATACTCGACTCACCATACTAGCACTACTGATTTGACCCCGATCTGCTTTGTCGGTTAAGGACTGGTATTAGCACTAGAAAAGGCCACGTCAAATACATGGAGAAACAAGGATGTATTTCACATGCTACCATCCATATGCATTGGAGGACCCTTGACTTGGAAGGCCCACCGCCGGCAGAATCACAATTTGACTGCAAAGCATTCATGAATGCATTTGAGGAGAATTGAAGTAATGCATCATTACAGTTGTGGTAATTGGTCTTGGTGATGGCGAATGGCCACCAGTTAGTAAAGTCAATAAAAAAGGAAATTACAGCCAATAAGATTCACTATTTGGATTTATTGAAGCATGAATATTTGTATGCATTATATGACACACGTTGTTCACGAGTATGGCGGATATGGTCATGATAAGTATTTTGATAGCTTATTGGGGTGGGTCGATTGCAGTTGCTACAATGTCATCCTCATCAACACTTCTACCACTCATGGTAATCAAACGTTTCTTATGAGCTTGAATGCACCATCCGTTTGCCCCCCAATTCACATATGGTTGGTACATTGTAATGATAACCATTTTGTCTATGGTTGGTTTAAAGAAGGTTGTCGAATTTCTCTTGTTCATAGGGATTGGGATGATTGTTGTTTACTCAAGACAACAACTTGGAAAGAGAGTTTTACATGAAAGGCTAGATAGGTGGATTCCTTTGTACAAACCGTGGGTTTGAACCATTTTGAAGATTGTTTTATTGAAGTAAACATCAAGTTCCATGCTTATGTTATATGGAAGATAATGACACTTTTATGCATTGATATATGTTGGATATAAATGCATGTCGAATTGTTATGATTTTGTATGTAAAAGCCAATGTCAATGTTATGCATTGTTATAATTTGGATATGGATGCGTGTGTCATTGTTAGAGGTCTGACTATGTAATTCGAGGACCCTTGACTTGAAAGGCCCACCCCCGATAGAATCACAACTTGACCACACCTTTGTGGAGAAGCTAAGTAATGCATCATTGTGGCATTTGAGCGCCTTATAGTTGTTGTTCTCCCATATAAAATAATTCGAAGAGAGACCTCAAGGTTCTATCTTAAAGGGTGGCACCAACAATAAGTGAAGAAGAAAATGTGGTTTAGCAAGTACTATCGTAGAAGGGTTACAGGGAGTCGTTCGTGTGGATCAATATGTGTCATAGGCAGTTGTCAAAAACTAATCATTCGAAGTACTATCAGACATCAAATATGAGGATCTTTCCTAAATAGATTTGTTGTCCACAAAGACTTGAACTCGAAACTTCGAAATCTGTGAGGAACGAGAGCCCCTTCCATGTAACCTAACATTTGTTAATAAATTTCCTAAAAAAAAAAAAAAAACATTTGTTGATAAAGAAAAAGAGAAGATAAGTGTACACGACTTTATTCTTAGTCGTCCATTCCAACAAACCCAAAATTTGACAACATTTCTAAATACCAAAACCAAAGTTTCCCGTATCCCCCATCTTGAAATCTTTTCCGGCCAGCCAGAGGTGAGCACCTAAAACTCCAAACACTCGAGATGGCTTTGTCTGCCCACCGGAGCGCCGCTCCTCTCCTCCGCCACCTTTCACCCGCCACCGCCTTTCCTTTTCTTCGCAACCTCTCCTCCGATTCCACTACCACTCTGACCATCGAGACCAGCGTCCCGTTCGCCGGCCATAAGATCGATCCACCCTCTCGCTCCGTTGAAACCAGCCCTAATGAACTCATGACATTCTTCCGTGACATGGCGTTGATGCGCCGAATGGAAATCGCCGCCGACTCTCTTTACAAAGCCAAGCTGATTCGTGGCTTTTGTCACCTCTACGACGGTCAGGAAGCTGTGTCCATTGGGATGGAAGCTGCGATCAATAAAAAGGACGCTATTATTACTGCTTACAGGGATCACTGTATTTTCTTGGCGCGTGGGGGGACTTTAGAGGAAGCTTTTGCTGAATTGATGGGCAGAAAAGATGGTTGTTCCAAAGGTAAAGGTGGGTCGATGCACTTTTATAAAAAAGACAGCCATTTTTTCGGAGGTCATGGGATCGTGGGTGCACAGATTCCACTCGGATGTGGACTCGCTTTTGCTCAGAAGTATAATAAGGATGAAAACGTGACGTTTGCTTTGTATGGTGATGGTGCTGCGAATCAAGGGCAGTTGTTTGAGGCTTTGAATATGGCTGCGCTCTGGGATCTCCCTGCCATTTTGGTTTGTGAAAACAATCATTGTAAGCTTTCAATCTACGTGTTTCTATTATTTTTAAGTTGTGAAATGCTGTTGTACATTTGTTTAAGGCTCTTTTTCTTTTTGATGGGATTAAGTAGGAGATAACTTTGTATTCTCTCTGATACAAATCTTTATTGATTCCCAATGGGGATGGTTTAAGTTATTCTAGCTGCAGTCCTGTGAAGGAAGATGCTCTGCCTTTTTCTATTTTTTTTTTATGATTTTTACTTATTTAGGAAAGAAAATCGGGTTGTTGTATATATATATGGTTCTTGTGTTGACTAGTAAGGGACCTTTTTTAATTGCTGCCAAGTGAGATTGTTTCAACTGCAGTTTGGAGAAAGATATTACTAACTGAATTATCTCTGCAGATGGGATGGGTACAGCTGAATGGAGGGCAGCGAAGAGTCCAGCATATTACAAGAGAGGGGATTATGCTCCTGGACTTAAGGTGGTGATTTTTGAGCATTTACTTACCATTTAACTGCTGATTTCGGGACTTTTCAGTTATGAGCTTGATTAGGACGTCAAAATTGATTCAACAATTGGCGGGAATTGACATTATATGTATTGATGAATGAAGAAATATAAATGTGTAAATTGATGCTCCTTGCAAGTCTTTTGCTGCTGCGAAGGGCTGTTAATGATTTTTTAGTTAATGATGGTTTCAGAAGCTTGATATTGACATGGACATGCATTGTGGGCAGTATGACTGTTCTTAGATGTGATTTATGAAAGTTTTTAGTAGTGCTTCATTTCGGTATTTAGGCTCTATCAATTATCCCCAGTACTTTAGGCTCTTGATATAGATATGGAGACTCAATGGTTTAGAGAGTACATATAGGAAGTTGCGGCATGGTAATTCTTGGGTTAATATACATCTAAGGGTACTGATAGCTGCTGAATTCATGAACATTTACAGTCCAATAAACCCGGAAAATTTTTATTGGTCTTTCTATTTGAATGCGAATCAAAGGTTATTCATAGTTACATATGCAGACACTAGATATAAAGTTGACCAGCCGGAATATCTCTGACGTAAATCAATGCTTAGTTTTTGTTGTTTTTGTGAAAAACCATCACTTTCTGTTCATGCAAAGCTATATGATGTAAACGTTGGAGAGAATCAGTTTGAGTAGTGGTCTTAGGAAATATTTGAAACATCTTTTTATGTGTATTTGCCGGTTTGATGTCAGGTGTCCAGCAATTTGTCAGTAGCTGTATGCAGCTATGGAAATTCGCTCATTTATAAAGTTGACATTAATAGTCTAGGGGAGAATGTATAATTCATGAGGACGTTCTAATATTCAGTAGCTGTCAAGGCAGTTGGTTATCTACTGCAGCTACTGTTGTCTACCTTTTACGTTCTTTTGTCTATTTCTACGCGTCCCAGAGAAAGAAGGCTTTCAGAGAACCTGAAAAAGGCTTCCTAGTGAAAAGTAAGCGTTTGGAAGACAAGCGATAGCTCCTTAAGTAATAACTTGTTCCATTTACTCCTTGACGAAACAACAAAAGTTGATACTTGTATGTGGTACATGCATAGGATATATATGCTAATGCAGACGCCAAAGCCAAATAGGCAGGCTAGACATAAGAAAAGATTTAAGTTAAAAAGCAAAGATATGGACCCGGGGAAACTTAAGTAGCAGACTGTCACTTGGGTACCTGTGAACTAAGTAGCTATGAAAGTACTGAAGAAGCCTCCTGGGGGCTTTTCATTGCCCCATGTGTTTAAGATGAGAAGAACAAATATTCCCACTTTGTGATGAACATTGTTGTTAAGGCGTTGCCTAGGCGCTAGGCGAGGGTTCACCACCTTGATCCTGAAAAAGCGTCGCCTTGTGCTGTTTTCAGGGATATATGTGTCATTTCTCTTATAAAACCAAAACATAACACTTCGTGCATTGAGAAGAAACCATATCTAACATTTAAAAACAGTTGTTTCCTAACAAGCTTATGTCGGAATGAGCAGAAATTAAAGTTTTTTTCTATTATAAGATGAAAAAGGAATGAAGGGATAGATTAAGATAAGGCTAAGCTAGTAGAATAACTGAAATTTATGTATGCCATCAAAATTTTGCTATCCTTATGCTCCTTGAGTCTAATCCGTAGCATCTCGTGTTCATGTTCATCTTCTTCTAATTTTCGGATTGCTTGCTTACTTGATATTTTTGGTACTATTTTTCACTCATTATGAGTTGCTAATTTGTTTCCTCCTTAGCTTAATCATCTGTTATTGTGTTAATACACACTCATAAACTCGTGATTTTTGCTTTGTCTTCTCTATTTTGTTCATGCGTTTAATGCCTAAAACCTACTTGTGGGGTTCATCGACTAAGGTGTCGCGCGACCGCCTAGGCATCGCCTAGGCGACCGGGCGACCCAGGCTTGGCTAGGCTTCGCCTAGTGCCTTGACAACTATGGTGGTGAAAAAAGCTGGTCGACGGCACTGATTCGTTGTTCTTTCAGTCTGTGTATTCGTGTCATCCATGTCAGAATTTGATACTGGCCTTTTGATCCAAGTGCAGGTAGATGGTATGGATGTCCTTGCTGTAAAACAGGCCTGCAAGTTCGCAAAGGAGCATGCTTTGAAGAATGGACCAATTGTGAGTAGGAAATTTGTTGTCTCTTAAAGTGTCATTTTACCTTCATATTCTATACTTTCATATTGCTCATTTGCGTCTAATATTAGTACCTTAAAAAAAATTAAATATCTTGTAATACTGCCATTTATTATGAACTTGGTAAATGCACGATGAGTATTAATATTTGTTGAGGAACATTATACCTAGCAATTTGTTAATCAGATAGACTAACAAAGAGAAAGAGGCTAATGGTGGTGGTTTATGAGAGTTCTATCCTGCGGAAGTATTTACTGACAAGTAAAAGTTGAAAATCTATACTCAAGGTCAAGAAGCAAGTTACCATTAATTGGAATCTGTTCTACCTTAGGAAACGAAATATTCAGCGTCTCTTTGAAGCAAGGAACTTGTAGAGTAGTACTGAGTCTATTGTCCTTAAAATAGAGAACTTGGGGTTTATTTTTCCTACTCGTTTAATCAATAAAAACTTGGCATCTTATGTGCATAGTTATGGGTCTCAATGACGTCATTGTCATGCCCAAGTTAGTAGATGCACGTTGAATCACCATCTCTTTCAAATGCTGAAATTGTGGGAGGTGATTAATTTACATGTTTAAACATGGCACGTTTCAATACACTTTTGCAAGTGTAGGGCCAATAGAAAGAGTCCAGTCCAACATAGGACACAAAGGCTATTAATGGGTACAATAAGGCCAACAAGGAGGCCTAACGCTTGGATCCAATGGCATTTTGTTCTGATAGCATGCTGAATTATCATCTCTCCCAAAGGCTTAAGCCGTTGAGTAATTCCACATATTTGAATATAACACACACTTCAACTAGATGTTTTGTCTTTACCTCAATAATGACTTGATGCTAAAGAGCTTGAAGTTTCATGAGTGTACATATCTATCAGCATGATCGAACAAAGGGAATGGTAAGTGTGGTATGATTGGATAAGTTGCTTTTGACCAGATATAAACTGATGAATATGACACTCCGATAATAGGAATTTCACTCTTCTATCCTTGTGCCATAAGCGTACAAGTTCTTACATTTGATCAAATTATTAGTTTAATGCTTGTGGCTGTATTGGCAACATGTCATATGCCTTCCAGTATTGTCCAGTCTTAGCCACTCCCCCCTCCTTTCTTTTTTACAGAATTGGGATTGTAAGCTGAATATTTTAGCTTTCTAGTGACAATGTGTATGGTCAGATGTGCAACATAACAGAGTGATGTAGAAGCGTCTGCCTGAGACCAGTCGATTGAATGTCCTCATGTTTCTTACAATAGCTAAGAGTAAAGATGCTTCAGACATATAGGCCTTCTAATGAACAAAGTTTATGAAACTGCTATTTTTCATTCTTGTAGGCAAAAATTGGTTATTGAAGAAAGATATGGCAGGATTGAATTTTGTATCTCAGATGTATCATTATAATGTATAAACATCTATCTTTATAGATGCTTTTGTGATAATCTCCCCATTTGAAATTCAAACTATCTGTACCAACCTTTCCAGCTATTTCTATTTGTACAACAAAATTTCAAATATTTAAAGCATTCTGCTTTACCAGTTTACCGGACTTTACACGTCAAATTCCAACACTCTCCCCTCAAGCAGGTGAATACTGATCCTGCATTTGGATTCCCAAGTTGCCTATGTTGAAACAAATCCCTGCTGGGCCCCTTTGTAAGAACATCTGCTAGCTGACTGTGTGTTGAGACACACTGTGTCAAATGAGGCCACTTCCCAACTTTTCTCGTATAAAAAATGTCTGTCTACCTCGATATTTTTGGTCAAATTGTGTTGCACTTGATCATGAGCAGCGCTAAGGGCTGCTTAGTTATCACAATGTAGTTTCGTATGCTTGACATACTGTCTGTGCAAGTCTTCCAGAATAAATTTCATCGAAAAGAACTCGCACACTCCTTCCATAGCTCGAACGCCTGCTCCACCACGCGATCTTGATATTGTGCTCTGCTTCCATGTTATTAGATTTCCACATAAGAAAGTGCAATATCTAGTAGTAGACCTCCTGTCTACTTGGCATCTGGCAGAATCTGCATCTGTGTCTGCTGCAATGTCAACACCTTGATTATCCATTTTTTGAACATCAACCCTGTTGAAGGATATTAATGTTAATTATCTACCTCCCCATCAGCTTAAGCTTTTGGGAGAGATGGTACTTCAACATGGTATCAGAGCTACACCATTAAACCCTAGTCCGATGAACTACAAAGCTGCTATGACCGGCGAGAGGACCCCTACCAGGCTACCAACTCAGGGACCTCTGCCTCTGGCACCTCATCTCCATATTGGGGTGAATGCTTAGATAACCAACCTAATCAGTGCTGAGGAAAACTTCTAGACTTATCCATCATCACTTCTTCCATCGAGAAAACTAGATGGAAAAACTTACCTTGAATGGGTCTCAGACCATCAAACTGACGGTTGATGGAAAGGCAAAGTTAAGATTTTTAACTGGAGAATCAATCACAATTTGTTGAAGATCCCAAATACAGAGCCTAGAAGTAAGAGAGTTGCCTTGTGATGGCTTGGCTTATAAACTCAATGAAACCCTCCATTGCCAGGGCTCACATGTTCTTGCCAACAGCCAAAGACATCTGGTAGGAACTGTAAAATAAATGTAATCAGATCTGGAAAATTTGTCTCATGATTTATGAAATCATGACCAAATTATGGTGCTTATAGCAGGGAGCCATGGATGTCACTTCATACTACAATGATATCGTGACTCTGTGGCACGAACTTGATCTCTGCCATGAAGACTCCTGGGAATGCCCTGGAGACAATGTGATATTTCACAAACGAGAAGAGAATGAAAGGGTATATTCATTCTTAGCAGGGCTGAACCAGGATCTTGATGAGGTCAGAGGAGAATCCTCGGGAGGAACCCCTTGCCCTCTCTCAGGGAGACCTTTTCAGAAGCCATGGGATAAGAGGCTAGAAGGAGGGTGATGCAGAAGCCTGGATAGTGTGGCCATTCTGTGACCATTACAAAAAGAATGGCCACATCAAAGACAGTCGAGGTTGATAGTTTGGTAGTAATCCACTTGCCTTTGATTTTGCAAGAGGCCAACCTGATTTCCGACCTCTTGCATTGCGTTACCATAACAAAACGAAAGAAATCCATTAAAGAAAAGTCTTGTGCAGCATACTCGGTCACAGCATGATTACCTTGCTTTGAAGCAGCAGTCTCTGTCCTATTGTTGTAAATAAGGGCTACATCGTTGACCTTTGAGTAGGTCCGATGCATAATATCCCAAATTGCCTTCGCATTAGGTAAGCACATGGATGTATCACTGATTTCTGGAGCCCAATGATTTCCACAACCATTGCATGTTCATGCAACCAGCTATGTCCCAGGCATGAAATCCAGCCTCTCCAGCCTTTGGGCCAGTACTAAGGAGGTGACTCAACTTGCCTTTTCCTTTCAGGAATGTGCAACGAGTTTGACCATTTTAGGTATTTCTTTCCATTCAATCGGTAAGCTGGTTGGATCACTTGGAGTTCACCATTGAGTTTAAATTGCGATTCTTTGTTTTGGATTATGAAGGAACCCGTTGTCCCAGAAGACGATGATTGTTCCATTGTTCAAAAATACTGGCAATGAATGCTAGAATAATGAATGGGTTCACGATGAAGGCAAAATGATACTACTCTAGATTTTGAACCCCAAGGGCTCTGGTACCGTAAATAAAGATATGGGCCGAATTGATTTTTGTATTTCAAATGTATCATTAAAACGTATAATCATCTATCTTTATTGATGTTTTAGAGATAATTTCCTCGTTTGGAAAATTAAACTATTTATAACAACCTTTCCAGCTCTTTCTATCTATACAACATACTTTCAATTAATAGCATTCTGTTTAACTACTACTTTACGCTCTGAATTCCGACAGTAATTCTTCACTTAGACACTTACAGTTGTAGTATTATTGGAGATTTTACAACATGCCTGGATTTGAATGATGAAAATTGGAATTAAAAAATGTTATTGTGCTTCCTATTACTTAAGCAGTATGATAGTTATCGATGCAGAAAATTCTTGGATGTCTATATTCTCTTATATATAATCACAATCTAAAATGAGAGCTTCGGCTAGGTAATGGAGTTTTACTTTCCATTTTTCTTGTAAGAGTTCCTTGAATAGCACCGGTTTACCATATTTTAATGCATAAATCAATTCAAACAAAGGAAGTTCAGATACTCAAGTTCTTTTTCTCAAAATTTTATATCGTATATCATGTACTATTGGCAGCGAGCGGGGTCTAGCAATTTTTTATGGCTCATAAATTGCTCTTTCACCGTCTTTTTGACTTGGTGTGTTATTATAGCTCATTTTGGTACACAGTCAACTTATCCATTTTCTTGCGGCTGTCTGGTTTGTTGTACTGACATCTTTGCTCGTTTCATGCAATTATTCAGATTCTTGAAATGGACACATACAGGTATCATGGACATTCTATGTCTGACCCAGGGAGCACATACCGTACACGTGATGAGATCTCTGCCATGAGACAGGTTGACATGTTTTTTTCCTTTACTGGAGGTTGAAGTTATCATCTTTGTTTTATGTTGATTTCAATTTAATTCACTTTTGAGGCAGGAGCGTGATCCAATCGAAAGGGTCAAGAAGCTTATATTGTCACATGATATAGCTAATGAAAAAGAGTTGAAGGTGTGTTTTTATATTAGTATAGTCGATTAATTCAAGATGTTTTTCAAAGATTTATTGTTATATAGAGTAAATGAATTGCCTGATTCTGAGTATTTGAAGTCTGCTTAAATGTTCGCTTGTATGATATGTTTGTATCAGGATATTGAAAAAGAAAAGAGAAAAGAAGTCGATGAAGCCATTGCAAAAGCAAAGGTGAGAAACCACTATGGTGCAGTCAAAATTTGTATATCTAAGGAGATTACTTTTTGACTTAAGCATCTGGCTCACATGTGCTTTCCTTTACAGGAGAGCCCATTGCCTGATCCTTCTGAGCTCTTCACAAATGTATACGTGAAAGGTTACGGAGTTGAGGTATGCTCATTTTGTGCTGGTCAGCTATGCGTCGCATGATTTCTTATATGCTATTTGAACTGCTGTTTGGGTGGTGAATAATTCCATCCGTGCATCTACCATCTTAAATATTGTGAATCAAAATTGACTTAAATGAATCGTTCTGCTTTCCTTGAGGAATCATTCTAAAGTAATGTGTTCTCTCTCTCTCTCTCTCTCTTACTCTTTGGTTGTGTTTTTGTCACTTTCAATAGCTAATTTCTACGTTAAATTTATTAATACATGTTACATAAGATACATGAATTGTGAGAAATAAAACAATGAGAGGAAAAGTATTCTTGTTATTCAGAATAGAAACCTCATTACATTCTACAAACTACTACTCTTCTTAATATAGAAGAGTGGCCCCACGGCTAGAAAGAAAAAACAGGGAACACTGTTCCAACGGCTAGTTGGACAGTGTTCCTGTTCTGAAAACAGCCAAGAAAAGGGAGAAACCTAGCCACTAGTTTTACATGAAAATTAGGGCTAATAAACAACACATAAAAGACTAATAAAGGATTAACTAAATTAACCATATAATCTAACATGAATTCATACATTTGTACAAGTTTCATGGTAGAGTGATTAAGCGTGTACATATTCCTTTTACACAGAAAAAATCTTTCTTTGTATGCAGAGTGATTAGCTTCCAGGTCTACTAGAGAACTGCCTTGTTTTTGGTGTGGTGTATGTATTATCTTTGTACAGGGTCCAGGGGAAAGGTTAGGTCAGTCAGGCCTAGCAAAAGCAATCTTACCTTATGTATTCAATGAATTGAGCGCACATAGCTAGGCACACCACCATGAGGGGGAAAACGAATTAAAGTACTGACCACCACGCTGTAGAGAAAACCTGCACTTGGTCAGAGACAAACCCTTGAATAACCTTAACAGACTGAGTTAAGACACTGGGTTAGGGGGGCACTTGAAAATTCATTTATTATACCAAAAACAAACCTTTATAATTCAGCCCAACTCATCAAGTTAAGTCAGTCCAGCCCATCTGTCTTTCTGAATGCAATTCACTAGCCCATCCCAACTTCAATTCTGGTTCCTCCCTTGATAAAACAGCGTCAGCTTGAGCTTTTCCATGTAGTACTGGTGTAATGTATGACCAATAGAACTTGCGGACTCAACAAGGAATTCTCTTTTATAGATGATTTTTTTTCTTTCCCCTTTTCTAAACAAATGGTTACTTAAAAGGTGGAATAAAACCTAACACGGATAAAATGGATGAGAGTTCAAGAAGCTGCTATCTTAGTTTTTTCCGTTGAATTGATGAAGGTGACCAGTAAGTCCTTATCGTATGTAGCTCGTCGAATATCTTTCTTGTCACATGTATCGGGAAAAAAATGATAGTAGATGATAATGTAAACGAGCATTTAACATTATGGTTGTGGATGTATTTGCAGTCCTTCGGAGCAGACAGGAAAGAATTGAGAGCCGTTCTTCCATGAAGCAGCAATTCCCATTTTAGCCGCTGCTGTCGTCGAATAAACATCTTCTAGAAAGAAGGTTTTGTCTCGCATTTGTGATGTGCATTCCCCCATATGGTGGGATTTTTGGACAGTTTTAATGCTTTGTTTTTTTGAGCAATAGTTGTCACATTTTCACTTTGATAGAAAGATTGTTGCTGCAGAAAATTGTGCTAAATGTCTGCCTGTTCGTTGCTTTGTGTTGTTCAAGAGAAACCTGCTTAGTCTATTTTCGTTTACACTGTGTATGGATTTTTGCTAAGATCATTTTTGCTAAGATCAACATATTTTTCTTTCATAAGATTATGGTGAATTCTTTTGAAAGAAAAATATTTTGATCCTAGCATAAATCTAGCAGCCAACAGAACCATAAATCTAGCATAAGTGGAAATAAATACAGTAGTGATTTTTTTTTCTCTGTTTTTGAATTTTTTTGTTGAGATAATTCAAGTACCAGTTTCGCGAGAGTATAAATCTGGGATATACGACCTTTTTTTTGAGCATATAGTATGGGTTGGGATCACCTGTCCAATTTGGATCTCAACCCATACATAAAAGAAATTTTAAACGAATGTTTTTTTTTTTTTGACGAAATAATTAATCGATTTTAAGAGCTCCTAATGTTTTGTTTTGTTTTGTTTTTCTTTTTTTTTCCAAAGAACGAAAGTTTTTTTGCCATCGATGGATAACAAATTTACAACAAAAACTAATATTTTTTCTTTTTAAAAAAAATCTAGTATTTTTTGTTCTTTATGTATCATAAATATTGGTTAGTATGTTGTATGGAATATCATATGAAATAAATTGGGTTAGTGCCCAAATTTACACTAAAAATCTCCCAAATAGCCAAATCACTAACCCTTAAACATGCAAATGATTTAAACGCTATTTAAGGATTTAAACATGCAAATGATTTAAACCCTTAAAGAACCTCATAGCCAATGAAATATTCAAGGATTTAAACGCTATCAAACAAATAATCCAATTAGTCTTACAATCCAAAATAACATGCAACCATCATGTCAACCCTCTTCCCGATGCAATTTCCTAACATGGTTCTAATTCGTGTACGAATAAAAGAACTCTATGAATAATTAATTATCTGCTGTGTACGGATGATATTAAATTAATTAAACACGATTAAGTACTGTGGAATGCCAGCAATTATGTTGAAACCTCACCCTTGAGACCTCGCATTCTAGATGATGATTTTGCATGGGTTGCCTATTCCTTCAACTTACGGTTCCATGAGAATAAATTAAGAGAGCACGAATAAAAATTGGCCAGATTCTGCACATGAATAATGAAAACAAGTAACTGGAATTAACTAACACGGAACGCACTGAAAATAAGTAGAAGTGACATATTGCCTCGAGGCCGGACTAGCCCCTCATCGGCGTCGTTGGTGGCCAATCTTTATTGCCGAACCGCTCAGGTTTGAATGTATTTGGACATGCATGTTAGATTAGGTAGATAATAATTTTCACATCGTTTGGTTAACAAAACATTTAACCTAACATACTGAGATTATGCTTGCATTTATTCATGGTTGAACAATTTACAAGATAACACGATTATGCCTTTGGTGAATTAGTCTGGACAACTTCTTCTCAACGTCTAACACGTTCTAGAACCGGAGAATCGAAAAAATCAACAATTGCTTGACACAATAATTACGAGTAAACACCAAGAAAATTTATTGCTAAGGAAAAGAAGACATAATTTGCATAAAAATTGAAAGTGAAAGTGTACGGTAGAAATATGATGAATTTCCTATAGGTCTAACCGCCTTTATATAGGCTATTATTGTTGTAAAATTTGACTTCAGAATAGATTTATACTATATCCGGGAAAATAAAAGACAAGCTTTGATGTATCTTGTTGAAACTGACTCAAAACGCGTTTCCTTCCCACCGAAGGCTCGGCAACCATTACGGAACCTTCAATGGACTCTTGTACTCTACGGCCCAACTTCACTCTTCAGGCCCAATCCGTAATTCTTGTTATTTTTACTCGAATCAATTCCTAGCCCGGTCCAACTTCCGCTCCAATAATTCGGAAACCGTAAATAAAGTACATGAAACGAGTAGATTCCGAATATCGACAAATAATGCATAAAATATAACGAAATTTTAAACTTTTGAACCATAATTTAAAATTTTAAATACTTACAACTAAATTTGTATATTGTTAAAGTTATTCGCCAAACCCCTAGGTCTTTTGTAAATTGAAAAGTATTATTTGTTGAGAGATTTTATAGTGCAACGGTTGTAGGAAGGTTGTACCATGTGACATACTTTAGAGCCTTTCAGTTTTACTTTCTTTCACATTATACACTGGAATCCTGTGTGAGAGGTTAGAAATGAATGGTTGTAATGTATGCCACTTGATACAACCTCCATATAACAGTTGTATTGTAATATATATATATATATATATATATATATATATATATATATATATATATATTGGTTTTGACATGCATCAATCATAAAAAATATAATGAAATATAAAGATAATCAAGTTTTGTTTCTGCTTGCATTGCGTGTGCAGTGAAAACTCTTAACGACTATGTGAGTTAGGGTTATTTCACCGCAAAACGACTAGTCACCGGTCTCGGGGCCTCTTATTCTTGACTCATCGGCGAGACGAAAATGATGGTACTAAATTCCCAATGTTTTATGTGCATGGTCGGGAAAGCAAGGGCTGACGATTGTGTCATGGTTCGGAGGGAAGTGGGGTCGGCTGGAGCCCTTTGAGAGGTTCACTGGGTGAAGGTCTGGTCTGGATCCTTTCCGTGACAATCGGCCAGAGTTTTCAGACAGGAGCTTGCTTGTTGAAGCGTGGTTTACGTGGTGAAGATTGGATGGTATTGACTCACAGTTTAGTGTAAGGAAATCAATGCGGAAACGTAGCGGAATTTAACATTTTGATTTTCTTTTATCAATGTCGACTTCGTTTAAGTAACAAGCATAAAAGAAGTAAACGAGAAAGTTACCTTGGATGAACTAAAAGATCGAAACTTTATCGTCTACAAAGGAGTAGCGGTGCACGGAGCCGCCCAAGCGTTTGGCCTCTACCGCCATTCCACATGAACAACCGCCGGAATCCTCCATTGGATTGCTACCGAAAAAAGTCAGCTGCTAGGCCGCATTTTTCTTTCTCCCAAAAACTCTCTCTCAAGAAGCTCTTTTTTCCTCACTAAAATATTTCAAGAATATTGTGTTGTAGAAGAGTTGACACAACTCTCATTTTATAGGGATATATGGCGCCACATGCACATCCCAATTTGCTTGGGATTATATTCTTGCTTGGAGTAGGGATTAAGAAAACCAATTCCCAATAAAATAAGGAAAATATCTTTTCTTGATTTTTCTCATTAATTTAATATCTTATATTAAATAATTTAAGATATATATTGTCTATATCCAATATCACATATATCGCTATTATATTACTATATATCTTTTATAAATTAATATATATATATATATATATATATATATATATATATATATATATATATATATATATATATATATATATCACTATAACACTTTATAGTCGATATAAAAGTTTCCTTATTTGGTTATCACTATAACCGCATTTTAATTCGGCTAGATGTCCTTATGTGTGTGACTGATAGGCTTCCGAATATGTTGTCCGTAGGCACAAAGTGCATTTACTAAAATACCATTCACCCAACGATCATGATCAGCGTCTAGCAACACGTCATGACCCCCAATCATCGGAAGAGTCAAATGCAATGACTACTACATTTCATGTGAAATGGTTACCGTGTAAATAGAATCCTATCGCTATTACAATATCCATACGGTCGTATCTCGAGTGTCAAACATTAATGACCGTATCTTATAATCTGGATATCCTACTCTCTCGAAGTAACACATTACTTCCACTTTGCAAAGACTTTCGAGAATAAGACATTCCTTATAAGAAGGCCCTTTCGGATATTTACTCTTACCATTAGGATACGCGATTTCCAGACGAGCAAAATGAATCCTACACATGCTTCAGTATCACACCCAAGCACTACTGCATGATCGCCCATGGCTAGGGGAAACCTCAATAGTGTCAAAATATGACAATCCACACCGTGATGTCATGAAGACTCTGGTCTTAGGATACTTACACAACCGCCACATACTGCGATACTTAATAAAGTAAGTAGGGTCGATCTAAACGTCGCATTCTCTAATACACGTCCACGCATACCCAAGTGTCCCTACACTTTGATAGCGAGATCTATCTCTATCTTAATAAGATATAAGACATTCAATACGTCCTAGTCTGACCGTACTATTAATGTCCAATTTAATAGTACATACGACTAGAGACATTGAAGTATCAAACCTTTTAAAGTGAATCGAGATCTCATCAACCATAATCACTATTATGATTAATCTTTCACAGTTTGACACTAGAGACGTTATCATATATACAATATCATAATTGGTTCATTAAACGAACAAATATATAACAACAAAAAGCCATTTATCATATGTATAAACATAAAGAAATAGTAGAAATGATCCGACCCGGTTGGATCCGGTCCAACCCGATTGGGTTCAGGACACTATTTCAACAACTAGGACAAGTCGTTTTCAAGTAATCTAATACCGACACAGTTGAAATTTAAATAATGATCGATCGACGCATGTCTTTCTGTGCTTTGTCTCGTACTAACTTGTTCTTGTGTTGTATGTAGTTTCCTTGAAATTATATTTTCAGACTGTAACACTCTTACACATGGCTTATACCAATGTTTTTGTTGACGATTTTGTTACTTTGTAAACGGTTAAACCCTAACCGTGAGGGCCCTCTCGCCCCTGATCCCACATGAATGCGTGGAGAGGTTAATCAGGAGCCTAGAGATTAGAGTCAAGGGCTGCCTTAGTTCCACATTACTGAAGTTTTTATCATTGGAAATCAACCTCTTTTACGGGAATCGAACCTCTGGCCTCCAGCTTATGGTCCGGGCTGTCACTACAACACCGCAGCTCCTCACCACTAGGCCATATCCAGGGGATACAATTCTGTTACTTTGTTCTCTTATACTAGGTGGTCGACCAAAGAAAGATGAAGGAAAATATAACTAATAGCATAGAGGAGTAAAGGCCTTATATGCTAAACCACAAGGGGTAAAACATATATTAATATACCACAAGGAAGTAGTTCTAACCGACATGACGGTAAAGTATCACTTCCCATTATTAATTTCATAATATATCAAAAAGGAAGTGGACCGTTGTTGGTCCCAGCGTATGTCTTACACAAGTTCAGAGGGGGTGGGGGTGAATGAACTTGTGATATAAAAACTCTTTCCTTACGTACAATTTATTTGCAACAGATATTAAAGCTTTGTAAGCTCTGTTTTCAAATCTGTTCTATATTAGCGTTGAAGTGTTGAGATATGAATGCAATGCTTCTGATATAAATCTTGCAGAAGCTAAAATAAAGTAAATGACACAAGTTTTGTTATCGATGTTCGGGGTGGAGTAATCCCCTAGTCACCACTTCTCGTGTGATGTTGGAGGAATTCACTATTGTTACATAGATTCCTCTACAATAGTGCGTTGTCCTTTGCAACTCTCCAGCTGTTTCGCAATCTGAGCAACCAATCCCTATGATCTGCTCTATTGTTTCTTCAAGGGTAGTATTGCCTCTTCAACATCTCCACCACAAACAACCTCTTCAGACGCTCTTCTCCGATCTTCACTATTTTACAGTCCTTCAAAGCCAACCACTTCTTCACTACTTCATAGTCCTTCAAAGAAAACCACTTCTTCACTACTTTCATCTCTTTGTTGATGTTAAATCAAACAAGAGTTAAGAGTGAATCAACTAGGTTTATTCACTGAAGTTGAGACATTATGGATTTGTCGATGTAGCTTCTGGTTGTGCTCAACTTAATTCAACAGATGCTAATGTATCTATCGTTGTAGATTCAGTTGTTTCAGCCGCTTGAACGTCTCTGAATATATCATTTAAGTTCTTGAATCTCAGTATTTCCCCCTTTCTCATTGAATAGATTTTCTCTTTAAATCTCTGAATGTCTTCCCCTTTAAGACTTGAATCTCTGAAGGATTTGAATCTCATTTTTCAAATATTTGAATCTTCTTAAAAGATTAGACATTCAATGTGACTTAAGTTTTGTATTTATAGGCAAGATCTATACTAATTTAGCTTTGATTCTTCAGCTCTGATTCCTTGTTCTTCAAGTCTAAATGGTGACATGACATATTTGACCGTTGTAAATCTTCTATATATATTTTCAAATATAGCTATTGTAATGACTTGATTTGAACGTTGCTTATACGTTTGAAATAGCTCTTGTGTTCCTGCTGGCATAACGTTCATATTCTTAGTTTTCTGACACATTGTCTCTGCTCCGCATTAATTGCTTGTCAACTTTTGTCTTCTCATCATAAAGTGTATAATCTTCAGAGCTGATCTTTTACGTCTGACTTGAGTGTTTTTAACTCTGATATGAGTATCTTCAAGACTGATTCTAAATATCTATGAATTTGATTTTGCTGTCAGATTATCTTGATATATGCTTTCAGATCTGATTCTTTTTTACTCTGATCTTTATATACGCCGAGATCAGAGTACTCCATATTTATCTTTTCATCACATTTGCAAGTATCATAAAGTTATTCCAAGCCATCATAGACTTACTTGAAGATAACTTTATGATCTTAGTTTCTCAAAGTCTGCAACTCTGAGTCTGAGTCCCCCAGTCTTTAGATCTTCAATAATGACCACCGAGTATGACTCCTCAGCCTTCATTCTTCTAGATGTATTTTTGATCACGTATGAAGACGGATATAATTATCTATTATAGTGCTTGTTTGATTGAACCTATACGATAATCACACTCTAGTAAATCCTATACATATATCAAATCTAACCTCTTAGGCTTTTATCATAGCTGGTTCTGACCATCATCACATCTTCAAAACTAAACTACTTAACAACTGTCAAAACTAGACCTGACAATTTCCCCTTTTTAATGATGTTAATTATTTCCTAATTTTGATGATTTCAATAACCCTCTTAATCCTATCTAGATCTTAAAAAAATTAATAATATTCAAAAAGTAAGTATAAGTCAGAAGGTTATGACTTTGAAGAAATCTTTTCATTTATATTTAAAATTGCAATACAATGCATAAATGAAGTGCATGAAATGAAAGAAATTAAAAATACAGTCTTCAGGTCTTCGAATCTTCAGCTTCGATCTTTAGTCTTCATCTTCAAATCTTGATCTTTAGCTCTTCAGGTCTGAGTTCCTTGTCAGACCTGGATTCCTTCCTAGACCGCATCCATTCTTCAGCTTCTTTAGTCTTCAGGCTTGACCTCTTACTTCTTCTTCTTCTTCTACTCGATTGTCCTTGACCACCACCATCAGCTTTGATAACCACTTGAGTCATCCGCTCTCTCCTTATTTATCTGATAATTTCCCCCTTAGTGGTGGCAACTTATCTGCTGATACTCAGATTCAAGCAATTCGTCTATTTCCCCCTATTTGGGTGCTTCAAGTGGCATCTTGAAAGCATCCAAAACATCTTTGCTTGAAATTTGAATGTGAATCAATTCTGAATAACCGTTTTTATTTTAGATCTTTAGAATTGATTAGATGTAATCTCTTAATACATCTTCAACAAACATTTTCCCAGCCGAAGTTGCTTTATTAACAACTGGTTGCATCATATCTCAAACCATCTCCTCTTTTGTTTGCAGATGATGCATCATTAGATGCGGAGGGTAGATTCGGGAGCTTTGATCCATGAGTGCACTTTTAGCAATTTAACTGCTGCTCTTCTATCATCTCATTGATCCTTGATAAAAAGTGTTTCGCACAATTTAATAACTTGATTAGTGTCGCCACCTCTGGGTTCTTTACATCTCCTTCAATATGTGATCATAGAGGATGATGGGCTAACCTTTTTAGGTGTCATGGCTTGCCGATCTTATACCATGATAGCTGTCAATCCATCATTGTCTTCATCAATAACCCTTATCTTCATAATTGGATCAATGCAACTTTGTTTATTACCATGTTCCTTTAGAAATGTTTCCTTACAATTCTTTTTTGAGAAAACTTCCTTACAATTCTTGGGCTTCTTCTTCTTGGAGGCCATTTTCTTCGAGTCTGGAAATTTTTATGGAATTTTCTTGAGGGGTGTTTGATATATAAACACTAGATGATATGTTTTGATTGTGAGGAGTGAGAGTTTATATAGAGTATGAATAATGAAGTATGACATAGTCTTAACTCTTAAAGGTTGTAATGACAAACGGTTGTAACACTCTTAATACATGTTCCGACTTTAACTACGTAATAAATTCTCCTATGTTGAAACGCGTGGTGAGAAAATAGCCTCGGTTTTATTTGAAAAGGCTTGATTTGACTTCAAACTTTCATATCTTCTCAAGAAAAGATTTTCTCTTACCGGATTTTCAAATTCCTGCTCAAATCATTTCTCATCTGAAGTTTGTATGACATCTGACTCTCTTGTATGTGCGTCTGAAGGTTACAACACTTCTGATTGTTTAATATCACGTCTGATTTGTTGCACCTGTTTCCTTTGAGTCTGAATTTGGTCCAGGTTTGAGATTTCCAATGTAAACACTTGAGGGACGGACCTAAAAGCAAAGGGGGGTGCATGGACCCCACTGAGATCCGAAAATCGACGTGTTTTTATAAGTGAAAAATGTAAAAACACTATTGATGCCCCCACTCGCCTTTCGAATTTACTCCGGTGCCCCCACTAAGATTTTTTCTGGGTCCGTCACTGAACACTTCTGATTGTCTGAACCTAATCTTTTGAATGTCTTTAAAGTCTGCTTCTGTGATAATCTCATCTGATCATTGAATGTCCTTTCTTCAATAAATTATTCATAGATATGACCTTTAAACTTAGTGATTGTTTATTGGGCGGATTGTTCATGAAAATGAAGATAACATTCACTCATTAGTCAAATTCAGATCTGATCACATATGAACTCCATGATTATCTTGCTTCATCTTCTAAAGCTTTGATTATTCTTCGAGATATCATCAATTTGATTTCCAACAATCCTCTGACTAGATCATTGCTTGATCACTTCCACATTTCTTATCCTTTGGATTTTATCTGAACATTTCTTCTACTGTTTCACTTTGTCAACTTACCTTTGAAATTCTGCATTAGTTTTGACTTTGTTGACTTCAATCTTCAATCGATCCTTTTAGCAACTTGTTTCTTTTCAGTATAACCCATTTCTGAGTAGTTGATGATCACTTTTCTTGATTCATCATTTAGCTTTGACGCTCATTCTTTAGTGTTTCTCATTTGTCATTCTTTCTGGAATTTCCACTGTTACTATTTCCAGATGACCTGCAAGACAAATTAAGTTTTCTTTGATACCCATTTCATTCTTGGTCCAGTCTTGTTAGTTCTTTTCTTGTCATCAACTAGTTCATTTATAAATAATACATTTTTTCCTGATTGACCTTTTTATTCATAGAAGAATAAGCCTTAAAAGAATCAAAATTCACAGATAGCTTAAATTTTTCTGTATAGGTTTTTCAATCTCTGTGAATTGATGCATCAATCTTGTTTACATAGGGATTTCTATTTTTGCAGATTTGGCTTTATTAGAAGCTTCTCTGCAACTAAAAAGAGCTGTGTAACCAAAAAATGATTTTTTTCTTAGGAATAGCTATGTTGTCATAAGTTTTCCTGAAATTTGAAGGAAATCTTACGTTCCAATCAGTTCAAAGGGATAAAGATTATTTCTTCCTATTAATTCAACATTTCTAGATTGATCTTTGTTAATTATGTTGTTGATTGGTGTGTTCATGTTGGTTGATTTCTGAACAACCTTGACTCGTTCAGATCTGTTTCCAGATGTGAACTTTAGATCATACTTATATTTAGTGTATGTTCTATTTTCAAAACTGGTCTTGAAAGTAGGTTCCGACTTGACATTAGTGTGCTGTTTATTTCTAAGACCAGATTTAAATCTAAATCTATTCCTAGACCTGAACTTAGGAATGAGAGCTGAGTCAAAAGTAGGCACAATTTTGGGCATAGCCTTGTCTGTTTCTTCTCTTGCGGCTGATTTAGATTCCATTCTTGCTTTGTCAAGTTTGACAGTCTTCAATTCAGGTTTGAGGTTTTCAACTTCAAGAATTAGACTTTCCTTTTTACTCACAACAGTCTTGTAGCCACTCACTAAGAAGGTTCTTATGAGTTTCAAGTAAGTCTATATTTCTTGATGATGAAATGTCATCATCTCCAACTGTACATAATGCAAAAGCAAATTGATAAGAAGATATTACCTTAGTAGCTTTATCAGTTGTAGTTGAACATGTAGGTTTTTTCATCAAAGTTTCTTGAAATAAGCTTGTCCCACATTTGTTTGGCACTTTTGCAATTCTTCACTTTTGAACTAATGTCTGCATCTAGAGTTTTCATCATTTCTTGCTTTGGAGTCTCACCTAGATCAGAGTACTATTCTATCTCACATTCACTGCTTATCCATTGAGCTTGTAAACCATCAGTGAGTATGTCCATCATATTTTCATGCATTGCAGCTAAGTGTATATGCAAATGAATTTTCCACTCACCATGATTTTCAACATAATATCTGGGAATATAATGCTGAGATTCCATGATTATGCACTTTTTTGAAAACGACTTGAGATGTGTCAACACTACTCTATTACGAGTTGTTGATAACTGTGTGCAATTTTCAAATTGATTTGATTTTTTTTATATCTCTTTTAGATACTAGAATATTGCACTGATATAATTGTTGATATCAGGAAAAGATGTATAGATTCGACTGATTTGAAAACTTTACAAGAGATTTCTTGTAGACACAATCTGAACTTTGAAAAGTTCTTGTATCAGAAGAACACTGCTCTGCTACCAATTTTGGTCCCAAAGTATGTCTTACACAAGTTCAGAGGGTGTGAGTGTGTGTGAAAATGAACTCGTGCTATAAAAACCTTTACCTTACACAAAATTTATTTGCAATGGATATTTAAGTGTTGTATGCTTGGTTTTCAAATCTGTTATGCTTTAACATTTGAATGTTGAGATATGAATGCAATACTTCTGAAATAAATCTCGTAGAATGTAAAGTGCAGAAGCTAAATGCATAAAGTAAATTACACAAGGTTTGTTATCGATGTTCGGGGTTGAGTAATCCCCTTGTCACCGCTTTTCATGTGATGTTGGAGGAATTCGCTATTGTTACATAGTCTCCTCTAAAATAATGCGATTTTCCTTTGCAAGTGTCCAGCTGCTTCTCAATCTGAGCAACCCATCCCAAAGATCTGCTCTATTGTTCTTCAAGGGTAGTATTGACTCTTCAACAGCTCCACTATAAACAATATATGCAGACACTCTTCTCCGCTGTACATGATCCTTCAAAGCTAATAGCTTCTCACCGTTTCACAGTCCTTCAAAGTCAACCACTTTTTCGTTGCTTCACAATCCTGCAAAGCAAACCGCTTCTTCATTGCTTCCACCTCTTTGTTGATGTAAATTCAAACAAGAGTTAGAAGTGAATCAACTAGGTTGATTCACTGAAGTTGAGACTTTCTAGATTTGTCGATGTAGCTTCTGGTTGTGCTCAACTTAATTCAAGAAATGCTACTGGATATGTCGTTTTAGCATCACTTGTCACAGCCACTCAAATTTCTTTGGATATAGCATTTAAGTTCTTGAATCTCAGTATATTCCCTCTTTCTCTTTGGATAGATTTTATCTTTCAAGCTCTTAAAGTATTCCCCCTTAAGACTTGAATCTCTGAAGGATTTGAATCTTCTTTCAAAGATTTGAATCTCCTTAAAATATTAGTCATTCAAAGTGACTTAAGTTCTGTATTTATAGGCAAGAGATATACTGATTCAACTTTGATTCTTCAACTCTGATTTCTTCTTCTTTAAGTCTGATTGCTGACGTGGCATATTTGGCCGTTGTAAATCTTTAACATATATTTTCAAATATTGCGGTTGTAATGAAAAAAAATCCTGATTTGAACGTTTGTGTGTTTGAAATAGCTCTTGTCTTCCAGTTGGCATACTGTTCATATTCTAAGTCTTCTGACACATTGTCTCTACTGTGCATTAATTGCTTGTCGGCTTTTTTCTCTTCATCATAAAGTTTATAATCTTCAAAGTTGATCTTTTATGTCCGACTTGAGTCTTTAGGTCTGATTTGAGTATCCTCAAGTCTGATTCTGAATATCTTCAAATCTAATTTTGCTTCCAACTTATCTTTATTTCTGCTTTCAGATCTGATTTTCAATTTTTCCGATCTTCATATATGCCGTGATCAGAGTATTCCATTTTCATCTTTTCATCACAAAGTTATTCCAAGCCATCACATACTTACTTGAAGATAACTTTATGATCTTGGTTTCTCAAAGTCTGCAACTCTGAGGCTGAGTCCCTCAGTCTTTATTCAATCATTACCACTGAGTCTGACTCCTCAGCATTCATTCTTCTAGATGTATCTTTGATCGTGTATGACGACGGATATAACTATCTATTACAGTGCTTGTCTGATTGAACATATACAATAACCAGACTCTAGAATATCCTATACATATAATAAATCTAACCTCACAAGTTTTTATCACAGCTGGTTTTGACCATCATCACATCATCAAAACTGAACTACTTAACAATCATCAAAACTAGACCTAACAACCGTGGGAGTGGAAATGGACATAACCCATCCACTTTCACGATATATGTTTCCAAGCGGTGTTATTTTGAGTCATGGTGTAATTTTTTAGCAACACTTTTAGTTTCACGATATGCAAAAGAGATCCAAGTGAATGCTCTAAAGGATATACTATTGCTAAGATGGCAAGCCATGAAATAGAAGGGCTTACAATTTGAAGGCTCGGTGCCGTCATAAAAATTGATCGAATTGCGTGTTTTTTAGACATAAATAATCACATTTTTGCAGCTGCATAAAATAATTTTTCATCTTAATAAAGTAATATGTTCGGCTCTAAAAAAGACTCAATTTACCCATAAAACATTGTCTTGAATAATACTCATCTTAAAAAACCAGGATAATATTTGATGGGCTATTCTTCATCACATTCCTTGTCTTTTCACACAGCAAAATATCTTAACACACAATTTTTCTCTCTCAATTTTATCTTTTAAATTTTCGTGCATATTTATTCTGACTCAAATTTAGGCTGAATGTTGTTTTTTTTGCCAGAATTTGGGTCAGTATGTGTGTAATAAGCTTTCTGACCGGAATTAGGTTTAGAAAACACTTAAATCCTGACTAGAATCAAATCAGAATGATCAACGATATTCTGACTTATATTGGGTGGTGTGCGCTGTGTGAAAATATGCTCCCTTCCGAATTCTTTACCATCCAACAACTTTCCAAATGTATTCCTCATAAAAAAAAAAACTATATTAATAATATTCAATAGTTATATTAGTCAATACATATACACAATTGGCTTCAGCTTGACATATCCGCCTTCGTTTGCCGGCAGCTTCACATGGATTTAGCATGATTTCCAAATGCCAAAATGACATGGATAATTGATGTCTTTGGTGGCATAATTGGTTGGTATGGTAATAAAAAATTTTCACCCGGCCTGAAACGGCAAAGCTTCAGTTTGGGTTTAAAATAGATAATAATTCAAAATGAAGTTAAAAGAATAAAACCAAAACAGTTTAAAAGATACATAGAATATCATGGTTTTCTTGGGTTTAGATAACATCCAATATAATCTAATAGATAAAGAGGCATGTCGGATTTAGAATATCATCGTTTGTTGTGACAGTTGCATTTTTCTTATTATCAAAATAATCGATACAATACTTTTTCATCCATGATTATGATTGATAGGATCATTCTTCACATTTAGAGGGCCCGAGACAAAATTAAAAGAAGGACCCCTTTTTACTTAACGAAATTAGGGGAAAATTAAACGAAACTCCTTTTTGATTTTTTTTTAAACTGTAAATTTCATTAATTAAATTGAAAAGTTACAGAATTTTGATGCCAACCTTGGCCACCTCACACCCAAACGTTTATCAATGTGCCACCCTACCTCCTTAAAACCCTAGTCCGCAAAACACGATGTGGGAAAAACGGGTGATAGGGAAAGAGTATGGGCATGTAAAACACATTGGCATTTTCACCTTAACCACCAAGATTGTCCAAAAAGTAGAAGAATATACAACAATTCAATGAAAAGAAAAAAAAAACAAGTATCTATCTCAGCCTTGAATTCAAAGTGCTTCCTTCAAGCATCCAGCATCAAAACATAAATCAGGCCACAACAAAGAAAAATAAGCAGCCATCACTCCATCTCCAGCCCCATCTCCTGAAAATAAAACAAGGAACACAACAGTTAATCCAAACAGCGTAGCAGCAGTCAGAATAGGGGTAAACAGACACCTGTTTGCACTCTTCATTAGATGAAGAGTGCATTCCATAAAAAAGATCCATCAGGTAAGAGCACAGAACAAAGAGCAGCTCCCCAGAAAAGCTTATTTCATCATCATATTTCACAGCATAAAGACATTCAAAACCTACAATTTAACAGAGCAATAGCAGATTCCAAGTAACCAGGGGAAAAAAGGACCATAGATTTACAATGGAGGAGGATCACAACCTGTTTGCACTCTTCATTAGAAATGAATAGTGCTTCCAGATATGATTAGGAAGCTGCATGGAGTCCCTTAGAACCAACAAACCAAGGGTTCCATCTAATTGCAAGCAGTTGAGCAGCCTAGTTTCTTGGGTAGAGCTGGCAACATTAGCCAAGTGGTCTGCTACTGAATTCCCTTCCCTGTAGATATGATAAATTTGGAGTTGATACTGCAGTGTTAATTGCTGCAAGTCAGTGATCTCCACCAAGTACTTCCAAGGAATTTGTTCTTGGCCAGTGAGAATTTTGTACAAGATTTGAGAATCTGTTTCGATCGTAATTTGAATATAACCTTGCTTCACACATTTAGCAATACCGGCTTGCATAGCTTTTATCTCAGCTTCCATGTTTGTAGCATTCCCATAAGCTTCATATCCTGCAATCAAGACTTTGCCAGAGCTGTTTTTGACCACAAAACCTCACCCAGCAGGACCTGGATTACCAAGAGAAAATCCATCACAGTTTAGCTTGACATATGGTTCATCATGAGGGAACCATTGCACCAAGATCATATCTAGGCCTGGACTTATCCCACTTCAGAACCAGATTAGTCTGGAGTAATATTTGATCCTCTTTATGTTTCAATTTTAGCTTCATTTGACTAGCTGAAAGCCGAATATTCTGGATGACCTCTAATATCACTTGAGTTGTTGAGGGAGTTGAGTGTCCATAAAGTCTGCTGGTCATTTGCTTACATAAAGCCCATAAGATAAAGTAGAATGCCACTTTTTTAATCTTGCCAAAAGCACCTTTTCGATTGCCTGACAACCAATAATGCATAAAAGCAATTTCCAAGAATGTGTATGGGGAGTGAACTTGAGCATATCATGAGAGTGACCCCAAATCTTTTTAGAGTTTTGACACCTCCAGAAGGCATGGACAAGGGAATCTCCTGCTGGACAGAAGGGACATTTGAAAGGGCCTTGAATACCCATTTTCATCAATTGTTCTGGAAAAGGCAGTAAAAAATTATATAATCTCCAGAGAAAGAAGGAAATCCTAGATGGAATGTATGGTTTCCATATTTCCCCCAATTCAAATTTAGACAGCTTCTTATTTCTGAGTTGTTGATAAGCTGATGCCACTGAAAACTGCCCTAAACCTACTGGAGTCCAAATCCATCTATTGAAGGGCATACCAAGATATCTTGTATTTTCATCCATGAACTGCTGAGTAGGGGCAAGAATCTTCCAAGCATGAAGCTTATACAATGGGTACTCACTATTCATAAATTTAGAAGCCTAAAGACTTGGTGATTTTTCAACTTCCACCATAATTTACATGAGAACTAGCTGAGGTATGCTGTAAGTCTCTGAAGCCTAAGCCATTCGCCTCCAAAGGGTAACAAAATGATTCCCATTTCCTCCAAGTTCTATGTTTGCCTTCTTGAGAATCATTTCAGATTAAGTGTGTCATAATTCTTTCCAGCATTTTCCTTACTGAAACTGGCAGTCTCATTGCTGCCATCAAGTTTATTGGTAAGGATGCTAACACATGTTTTGTCAAAACAATTCTTCCTCCTGTAGTGAGAATTTTGGCATACCATTCTTGCAGCTTTGCCTCAAATCTGTGCATCAAACCACTAAAAAAAACTGCTTTTGCTTTACCGATGTGTATTGGACATCCTAGGTAAGTAATGGGAAGACTTGTCTTCTGCATTTGTGTATGATGCTGGATCTGAGCAATAATACTGGGAAGAGCATGCTTCCCAATCAAGAAAGAGATTTTACCTTTATTTATCTTTTGTCCAGTAGCTTCTTCATATTGCTTTAAGAAAGACATCAGCTTCTTGACTGTGGTCAAATTACCTTTTGGAAAGATGATAAGATCATCTACATAGAGAAAGTGTGTAACTGTAGGAAATCCCCTTAGGACTGCATAAGTTTCTTTACCATGGGAGAATATTGATTTGATACCTCTTGAGAGTGCCTCTGTTAACTTGATGAAAAGATAAGGTGATATTGGATCCCTTTTTTTGATCCCTCTGGATGATTTAAAAAGACCTACTGGGATGCCATTGATTAGCAGAGAGAACCAGCTACCTTTCAAGTTGTTCATTATCAGTTTAATAAAATGGTGATCAAAATCAAACTTCTTCAGTAATGGCTCCAGAAAGCTCCAAGAAACCCTATCAAAAGCCTTCATTACATCAAATTTGCAGATAATATTGTGCCCCTAGTCTTCTTATGCAGAAACTGAACCATCTCTTGAACCAACAAAATGTTATCAACAATGTCCTTTCTTTTCAGGAAGGCACTTTGTTCCTCTGAGATAAAAAAAGGCAAGACCATCTGCAACCTAGTACTCAAGATTTTTTCCAACATCTTATTGATGAATGCACTCAGAGATATTGGTCTAAATTCAGAGAAGGATTCGGTGCTCCAATTTTAGGGATAAAGGTCACAAGAGTGGCTCTTACTGCCCTAGGAAGAGGGTTGCCTTCCATAAAGTCTTGGGCTGCAGCAACTAAGTCTTCACCTACAATGTCCCAACATTGCCTGAAAAACTCCCTATTATATCCCTCTATACCAGCAGCACTAGTCAGTTCAAGACTGAAAACAACATTGTGAACTTCTTCTGAAGCAATTGCCTTAGTCAATTGTTGATTTTGGTCTTTAGTCACAAGAGAGGGTATGAAGTCCAAAAAATAGTTTATATGCTCCTCCATAGTTGAACAGTCTTCTGATAGAAGATCTGAAAAGAAGTCAATCCCTGCATGTTCAATTGTATCCCTATCAGTACACTATTGGCCATGCTTGTTATGAATATTTACAATGCTTAACTGCTTGTTTCTGTCCTTCACAGCTGCATGAAAAAAACAGTGTTCCTATCACTAGATGAGAACCATTTGGATTGTGATTTTTGCTTCCAATACATTTCCTGTTGATCCAAATACGTTGAGTAATTCTCATTGGCCTTGATCCACTCCTCTTTATTACTAGGAGGGGGATCTCTATCATATCTATCTTTCACTTCCTGCACAAGTTTTTCTTGATCCTTTGCTTTTTGGTGTATATTCCCAAGAACCTGTTTATTCCAGGCCTTTAGCACTAATTTCAAATGCCTAAGTCTACTCATCACCCTTGTCATACCAGTAGGGGCATCCACCATTTTCCAAGAATCCCTAACCACCTGTTTGAAGGATGAGTGACTGAACCACATATTCTGGAAACGAAACAAAGAAGGACCCTTGGAAGGGAGGTGATTTCATAGATTAAAGGCTTATGATCAGAGCCAGTTCTACTAAAACACGCCTCCTATTGTCATCGCCTGTACCAAGGCATCCCATTGAGTGTTGTGAAGAATTTTATCCAATTTGATCTGAACATACTGTGAGTTTCTGCATCCAGACCATGTGTACGACCCACCTATCACTGGACAATCCTGTAGCCCACATTGAGCAATGTCAGTGTTAACATCTAACATACAGCCAACATGTGGTTGTGAGGATCCCATATAGTCTGCTATCTCTCTTATAACATTGAAATCACCCCCCACTAACCATGGTAAATTCATAGAAGATGTCTCAACCAGAGATTCCCATAGAGGCACCCTCAGCAATCTATTACACTTAGCATACACACTTGAAATCACAAAAGGTGTTGGACCAGAAAATTTAGCATGAATGCATTGTTCTTTAGCTTTAATAATTTCCACTGTGCCTGTGTAGTTCCAAAATATCCAAAGTTTACTACCAGGAGCAGAGAGAGCATTTTCAAAGTTGAGCTATTTTTTGATATCTTCAAGGTTATCTTCTTTGATCATGGGTTCTACAATAGCGAGGAACTGAACTTTGTGGATTTTGATAAGTTTTTTGAGTCTTATGAAGGTGGTTTTACCTTTTATTCCTATAATATTCCAAAACATATTGTTTATCAATTGGATCGATATTTATTAGATCTTGGTCTCGGTCTTAAAGAATGTTTTGTTAAGGAATATTCCCTTTTCTTTTTACTACTCAGTTCCAATGTGAAGGTTTCGTCATCCTCTAAGTCCAGCTCCTGTTGTTCTTCCTCTTGGCTTTGTTCATCCTCCTGCAAGTTGTCTTCTGGGTCAATATGCATAAGCTATTGTTTTCTAAATGTGGGGGACTACCTAACGCTGATATATATCCATACCCCAGATTGACCTCGGTATTCTTCACAAAACCCAAACTATAATCATCAGTGGGAAGTTGGTTTAAGGGGTTAATTTGCAGTCCATAAATCTGGTTGATTTTCTTCCATGGTGATCTCGATTGTCATTCAAGGGTTATCACAGGCTGTTGCTCTTGTGTCTCAATAACCCCATGAGATTGCTGAATGCATTTAGAGGTTGAGGGATCTTGATGAGAACTTTTCGGAGAGACAATTATTGGCTGAGATGGTACTTCCAAATCCTTGATTCATGTGGTCCTGAGGCTCTTGCATTGGTCCTTTTCCTTCTATGTGTCCGCTCCTTCTCCACATTTAGAACTTGCTCAATATTGGACACCCTTCTTCTTCGGCCGGTACTAGCTCTGGCCTTTTCGATGATTTGATCTGGGAGCCAATTGAGATTTACCTATGTCACCTTTCCTCTCCAAGACTTGTGATGTGTTCCTTGATCGACTTTTATCCCTAATCACCTTCAATTCCGGATGCTTTATGACCCTTTTTGATTAACAAAATTAAATTCCATACATAAGCGACATGTCTATGATCCCGAAGTCATACACATTACACTCTTTGGGGCACAATCGGGTCATAATTGGTAGATGGGCTGACCCAAGCCAAACCCAATATCGGGCCTTATACTTGAAAGTTTTAGTTAGTGCTCCGCCGACCACATTCTGGTCGCTCCTAGAGTTCAGGCCGCCTTTAGATGCCAGATCATTAGCTTAGCTCGGTATAATCCACTTTTGGTACAGATAGCCATCATAATACAAAATACTTATAGTCACATATTGCCGACCCAATGATCTTGGCCGCTCATGAACAGAACATGTCATCTCCGACCTCCCAAAGGCGGTTACATCGTAGTAATGGGCATATCCCACGAATACGATTGATTCTTTTTTAAATGCCATAATCCTTTATTGTTTACATCCCATGATTTTAGCATAATAAATCACATGTCCTAAAAATCCGAGATTCGAACATCAACTCCCCCACGAGGGAGACCTATAAAAGGATTTTCATCTTCACAATTCAAAACTATTTTAATTTACTTGATCTCATACATACTTGATACGTAGGCAGCCTCAACGACTCAACCATAAATCATCACCATCACTTTTCTAGTTGGACATCTCGCAAAAGAGTCCAATTACCCAATTATATTACCAAATGATTTTCGGCATCATCAACAAGTGACATACGTCAAATCATGCTTAACTAAGACTAAATTATCATAATAGTATTGAACAACATATATATTAAAAGTGTCAAAAACAACAAAATTGAATCAATAGCAGGAACAGAGCAATAACAAAAGAAAAACGTCTCAAACATCTACTAAACGGTGCACTCATAATCAAAAATATTAAAGGATTGCACAACACCGATCGACAATATGATTGCACTTACAAGAAAACATACGACACTTAAAAAAAGAATTATCCGTGCATTCTAGATGTAAAATTATCAATAATAATTTTAAATTTAATATTGTCCAACATATCATTTTGTTCATGTGCCTTAGGCGCGTTGGGGTAGTCATTAAAATATGGGGGAATGAGGGAGAAGGACAGAAATATTTCATCAATTGAGTAGAAGGGACAGCTTTTTGAAACTTTTGCATAAAGACAAAACTATTTATTCATTGTTAAATTCACTTGTGTTCAAATTCATTGTTTAAATTCACTGCCGAAATTCATTGTTAAATTCACTAATTTTCAAAATTCATTGTCGAGATTCACCGATTTTGGGATTCATCATCAAAATTCATTTATCGAATTTCTTGATTTCGTGATTCATTCAGGAGATTATTTGATTTTCGGGATTCATTGTTTCATTCTTCTCATTATAAAAATTACGCAAGTTGGCGCTTTCTCATATAAAAAATATGTATTTGTCATATTCTTAAAAATATTCCAGATTGTGTCCTTATTCCTAATTTTTCATTAAAATAATAAAACGAAAGAATATACAACCACAAGACTCAAGCTCACAATAAATTCGTACGATGACTATAACTATTCGCGAACTTTTAATACTCATTCCGTTTTTCTTTATCCGTCATACTTTGAAACACCTTTTTATATTTTTATTTTTATCCCAGCTGATATTCTAATTATACCAAAAGACTAATTAAATCACCCTCTAATTATACCAAATGACGTAAATGAAATATAACCCTCCTCTTATCTTGACTCTTCATTTATACTTTGAAACACTCTTTTAGCCTAACATTTGGTCACTTTTTAATTACTCTTCACCATCACATGCATGAATCCATAACTTGGCCTGCCAGCAATTGAAATTATCAAAGTTCACCCACATGTGTTGTGATAAAAACTAAGCGGTATTATTCCTTTCTTGTAAAATCAACTTCATAGGTATGTACAACGAATATTGTAAAATATAGCATAACTCTCAAGGGTACATATATATAACAAAAAACTTTTACAAGAAAATGAAGAAATTTTCAACGTTATTGTTGATCACATTTTGGTAAATTGGACAATATTATACAATATTGAGCATTGTTTAATTGCCAAAAGAGAATGCTTAATTTCGACCAATATTGTTTCACCCTCTTCCAAATTCAGGCAAGTAAAAATAATTATACGTCCAGGTTTTATGTTATTACATCCATTTGGCAGATCTTTTTACGCAAAATTGTTTATTCTGATTTAAAGGGAGAAAAACATAGCCGGCAGCCTCGGTTTATTTTATGATACTCAGGATCATATACTACTAGAAGTCTAGAAATAGAAGAAAATACAGAAAAATGACTTACCATGTACTACTATTCGTATGAGCCTTAATAACGCATTCACTCCTACTTCTTTACTCGCTCCGTTCCTATTTAATTGTTTCAGTAGTAAAAAATAGTTAATGTTTTGACTTAACATCAAAATAACAATAAAAATCATTGAATATAATTAATGTTATGTTGTTTTCAATCTCCTACCCCTTAATAAATAAGGGTAAATGTAGAAAATTAAAATAATGTAAGATGAAAAGGAATTTTTGTTTTTGACAACTACGAGAGTTAAGTAGAAATGGAGGGGTATATTTTAATAACTGTTTAATTATTTTCTTGAGAGGAATAACTATTAATTGATTATATATGATGATATCTAAATGTTGATTATACTCCCTCCGTCCCAATTTGTTTGAGACATTTTGAAACACACAATATTTAAGGAGACATCAATTATTAGGTTGTTTGGTTATTTAAAACTTGACTAATTTACCTTTTTTGTCTTTTTTTTTAGATGTAGCACCATTTTCACTTTATAAAATACATTGAAGAAATGTAAGCAATTAAAGCAAAAACTCTGAGTTTAGTCAGAGTTATGAGACTTATTTTGGGACAGTCATAAATGGAATAAATCTTAAACAAATTGAGACGGAGAGAGTATATCGTTATAAAATGACTCGGTGACGTCTAAGGGACATTTAGCATTAATACCCTTTATTAGGGAGATTTAATAACGACCCGATTTGGATTTTATCCAATTATCTGGATCCGAATCGTTCGGTCATAATCAAAAACCGAAATTTCGAATCATGAAGCCTACTGCTAGAAAATCATAAAATAAATAAAAAAACTAAAATCATTATCATATTAATTATATTATATTACATTAATATAATATTGTTGGTTCCATGTCTTAGCTATACATCATCAATAGAATCTCAAAGAATTTTCACCTTCTTGTAAATCCGTAACCTACTCTCATCAACAGTTCGTTGTGGAGAGTCAGAATCATGCTCTATCTTCTAGGAACATGTGAGTCCATACATCTTTTCTGACAAGTCTATCTAGAATAGTGGGCGAGCAAAGGTCTTTCCACGGAAAATTCTTACACGCGCATTTCTCATCGTATGCACGCTCTCGTTGGATGTACGACATGTGCTCAAGAAGACAAATTAGTATTTGTCTTCTTGCGAACATGTCGCACATCCAACAGGCAGTGCACGCTAGCACTCACCGGGTAAGAATTTCCCCTCTCCACCTTCTCGATACCGTGAATCTCATTGAAGAATATAACGAAAGGAGTGTGCACAAATGCTCTGTAAGCTGTGTTTAAGCAACTAAGGAAGCCATTAAGCGAGCTGTTAGACCGGAAATAATGGTATGCTATATATATATTTATTTATTTATTTATTAAACTACTGCATGTTTTTTTTTTCGAAAATATATAACTGAGAATAAAGCATGCAAGTTAACTGGAAATGCTAAACGCACTGAAATGGAATACCAAAATGTTAATACACTAGTGTTTATTAAGAGTCTGGCAATAATGGTACGGTTCTAATCTAATTTGTCTCCTATAAGGACTATGAAACTGTCTGAGGTTGCAGACCGGATTTCATGATCGGCTCCGGTATATAAATTGTACTCCCTATTGTATCCCATGAGCAGGGCCTGATGTCAGAGATTCTCGAGAACTCGCCATACTAAATCTAAATCTGAATTGAATCTGTTGCTCTCTCACCGGATAGACCGGAAGAATAAATTCATATGGTTCTCTGACCCGAGAGTAGGTGTCTGTCTAGGAATTGTGACATTATCAAATCTATCTTTTTAATTCTATTATATGTATTTATCTGCATGTATTGTATTTTATTCTGAAAATACGACTACTATAAAGACACTAAATTTTCTGAAAAACAGTACAACTTCGGGTTGTACTTCCCCTTGTGAAAGTCCACTATCTTCTCGAAACCTATTACCTTCGGGATTGTTGATAAGGTTCTAAAAACCGCATTGGACATCTTAAAACAGGATTTACATCAATCTTTCGAAAACATATTTTTAAAAGCGCGTCGGTTCAATTCTTTATATAAACTCTTTTAAAAATTTTAAGGTTGATTAACACCATTACACCTTCGAAACCCATACATCGTATCGATTCATTCATTTAATTTTCACGTCATGAAGATTCTAAAAATGCATGTGCTCAAACTCGACTCAAGATTGCTCGATCAAGAAAGAATTACCTTGATTTCTCATCAAATTAGTTCAATGATGTTTTGTTTTGTTAGAATGTGCTCGATTTCATTTAGGACTTTCAAACTCAAAGCTAGAAGAGCTTGCTCCAAAAATTATATGCCCTAAAGCTAAAAATATAATTAGAACATGTTTTAAAAATAGAATTTTGTAATATAAATCTAAAATGCTAATGCTATCGAACATTTATTACGATTTCGACTTTGATGAATTACGATTGAAACAAACATTAAACTATCTACTCATATGTACCCGTATTTGAGCTTAAGGCTCATCCCAGGTGGTTAGCCACCTGGGTTTTACCCTGGCCTAAGTGAGAGGTCCAGGGTTCGATCCCTCCTTCCCCTGTTTCCCTCCTTTCGTTTCAGGAAAAAAAAAAAAATAAAAAAATAAAAAAAAGATATGTACCCGTATTTCAATGATTTTATTTAGGTTCAAACTCAAAGTCGAGGTGGAAGAGCATGCTCCAAAAAATTAAATGTCTTAAAACTAATATATATATATATATAATTTTGTATCTTATCTTATCTCTTATCTTATATCTTATATCTATATCTATAAAGTACTAAGGAGGTTCTTTCATGAATTGGCCACGTGGCAAGAACCTCTCGAAATTGATACATGCATGATATATATATTTTTTTACAGCAGATTATTCTTTTTTCTTTTTCCTTCGGTAAAACCGGAATTTCGGTTAGCATTATATATAAACTGAATTTTTTTGCTCGATTCTCCATTATATAAACCGAACAAAAGTGTATATTTCGATACGGCTCATTTTTATTACCTCCAACAGACAGTGCAGTTTCAGTTTTAGCTTTCAATCAACCGAAAATTTTCGATTCAATTTCGGCACAACAATTGAATAAAACAGTTTACTTTTTTTTATCAAACGTGTACCGTTAGTAGTTTGTGAGAAAAATGGAAAAAAAAAAACGACGGATTTGAAGTTCTACTGTGTAGTGTACGATGAAAGATTAGTCAAATTTAGCTATAAAATACAACAACAAAAAAATAAGGCAAAAAAATATTCGTGCCAAGAAGGTGTGCCCACATGTGACCACGTGGACACCACGTTAAATGTTTTCATTATTTTGAACAAAATAACGTCGGTGGAACCGACGGCCGTTTGCAGTACTAACGTCACTAAAATTGACGTTGGAATACCAAATCACTTTTTATCTTTATCTTATCTTCTTTTTATAACTATAAAGTGCTAAAGAGGTCGCTCCATAATTAGCCACGTGACAACCTCCTAAGCTGACACGCGGCCTTTTTTTATAGCAGATTTTTTTTTTTTTTTTTTTTTTTCCTTCGGTAAAAACCGGAATTTCGGTTAGCATTATATAGAAACCGAATTTTTTTGTTCGATTCTCTATTACATAAACCGAACCAAAGTGTATATTTCGATACGGTTCATTTTCATTACCTCCATCAGACAGTGCGGTTTCAATTTAAGTTTCAATCAACCGAAAATTTTCGATTCGATTTCGGCACAACAATTGAATAACCGTGTAATTCTTTTTATCACACGTGTACCGTTAGTAGTTTGTGTAAAAAGGGGGGGGGGGTAAGAAAGACCGACGGATTTGAAATTCTACTGTGTAGTGTACGATGGAAGATTAGTCAAGTTTAGCTTTAAAGTACAACAACAAAAATTAAGAGCAAACAAATATCCGCGCCAAGAAGGTGTGCCCACATGTGACCACGTGGACACTACATTAAATGTTTTTATTATTTCGAACAACATAACGTCGGTGAAAACGACGGCCGTTTGCAGTACGAACGTCACTAAAATTGACGTTGGAATACCAAATCACTTTTTATATCCTTCAGATCATATGAAACACATTTTAAAACATATTAATGATCAGGAAGCTAAGGCGTCACGGGATATTTGACCGTGTAGTTATGGTCAGTTTATTGTTTTTCTATAATGTTTCATTACGTAAAGTCGAAGATAAAGGGATCGACTTTATTACATTGTTTTCCGATACATCATATTGTGGTTTATTTTGTAGGTGGAAACTCCTGATAGAGCTGGAAGAGAAGTGATTTACAATCTTCACGTCTCTAAGAAAGACCTAACTCTTGCAGAGAATGTGATATGTTTATGTTGCTCTCTTTGTCTTGTGCCTTGAATTTTTTACGGTTTATGCTTACGCGATTTATATCACGTTGGGGATATATTCTTTGATATTATCGTTGGTAACGATTTATGTTGGGCCCACCGTGCCTTGCACGGCTCACATTCACTATGAGGCAACCTCCGGAGCTGACACGTGGCATTTTTTTTTCCTTCGGTAAAAACCGGAATTTCAGTTAGCGTTATATAGAAACCGAAGTTTTTTGTTTGATTCTCCGTTACATAAACCGAACCAAAGTGTATATTTCGACACGATTCATTTTTATTACCTCCAACAGACAGTGCGGTTTCAGTTTTATTTTTCAATCAACCGAAAATTTTAGATTCAATTCGGCACAACAATTAAATAAAACCGTGTATTTTTTTTATCAAACGTGTTCCGTTAGTAGTTTGTGCAGAAAATGGAAGAAAAAAAAAGACCGACAGATTTGAAGTTCTATCACAGAAACAGATGTCACGATGGAAAATTAGTCGAGTTTAATTTATAAAATACAACAACAAAAAATAAGGGTAAACAAATATCCGCGCCGGAAAGGTGTGCGCATGTGACAACGTGGGACACCGCATTAAATGCTTTTATTATTTTGAACAACATAACGCTCGGTGGAACCGATGGCCGTTCATGATCTGAACATCACTAAAATTGACGTTTGAATACCAAATAACTTTTTGTATCCTTCAGATTGTATAGAAAATGAGTGAAACACATTTTAAAGCATATTAATGATCTGGAAGCTAAGACGTCATAGGATATTTGACCGGGTAGTTATGGTCCGCCTATTGTTTTTCTATAATGTTTCATTACGTAAAGTCGAAAGTTTAAATGAATCGACTTTACGACATCGTTTTCCGATACATCATATTGCGGTTTATTTTGTAGGTGGAAACTCTCGATAGAAATTTGGAACAGAAGTGATTCACAATCTTCACGCTCTCAAGAAATAGCCAACTCTTGCAGAGAATGTGATATGTTTATGTTGCTTTCTTTGTCTTGTGTCTTGAATTTATTACGGTTTAAGCTTACACGATTTATTTCACGTTGGAGATCTATTCTTTGATATTATCGTTGATAACGATTTATGTTGGGTCTGCCGTGCCTTGTACTGCTCACGTTCCAGAGTGATAAATATAAAATGCTAATGCTATTATACTGAACATGCAGTACAAACTTTCGACTTTGATAAAGTTTAATTTAAACAAAAAATTTAATAGTTAATTGTCAATTATGATACGTTTAGAAAGATGTCAAGATTTTTGGACCATAAGCAATTTTTTTTTATCAAAAAAGACATTTCACGTGAAAATGATGGTGAGTTCGAAAATGAATTACGTTGGTTTTGTACAGAAAATCAACGTAATTCAATTTCAAATTCACTTTCACTTTCACGAGTGAAATATCCTTTTTAACAAAAATATTTTTTATAGTCATTTTTGTTTGATATTTTTCATATTATGTCATTTAGGATACTTATCCCAAATTTTAAACTATCTTTTACTGTGCAATACCATGGTATTTTTGGTTGAAAACCATTTTTCATATATAGAAAATGAACAAAACAATAATTGTTTTTGTTTTTCTAATTAAATTACAGCTGTCAACGTCGTCTTCAAATATATCTCCGTTAGCATACATAACCAATCTTAACGCGTTTTCTTTTCATTCTAATCTTCTCCCCTCACCACCATGGGCCTCTTTTCCTCTTCTTCTCAATGACTTCCGAATAATCTTCACAAATTTACATTGTTTTCATTCTTTTATTCTATTTATTTTTTTTCTTCCTTTTTTTTTTTATCTGAAGAACACAAACCAATCTGAAGAACACAAACCAAAAACTCAGAAGGCATTCCAATGGATTTTCTCAGTCTCAATTTCTGGTCACAAAGAACTGTCCCCATCCTTATTTTCTTGATGATTGTTTATCCACCGTTGAACTGTCTAGGGATTCGTTCCTTTCCGAGTGATTGGGCTGCAGTAAGAAATTTCGGATACTCAGAGGCGCCGGAATACCGTAACGGAGCTGACTGTCCTGCTGCCACCGACGGCATTTCAACTTGCGATCCTTCTTTGATTCATGTGGCGATGACTCTTGACTCGGAGTATCTTCGTGGGTCTGTTGCGGCGGTCCATTCGGTGCTCCGGCACGCTTCTTGCCCGGAGCATGTTTTCTTCCACTTTATCACAGCTGAGTTCGATACTACTAGTCCACGTGTCTTGACTCGACTAGTTGAATCCATTTTTCCATCTCTCAACTTCAAAGTCTACATCTTTAGAGAGGATACAGTTATTAATCTGATATCATCTTCTATCCGACAAGCTCTTGAAAACCCGCTAAACTACGCCCGTAACTATTTGGGTGACATTCTTGATCCGTGTGTCAACCGGGTCATTTATCTGGATTCCGACGTAGTTCTTGTGGACGATATTAAGAAGCTGTGGGAAGTCCAGCTGAGCGGGTCACGAGTCATCGGAGCTCCAGAATACTGCCACGCAAATTTCACAAAATATTTCACGGACAACTTCTGGGCAGACCCGCTTTTGTCACGGGTGTTCGGATCAAGAAACCCGTGTTACTTCAACACAGGCGTGATGGTTATGGATTTAGCGAAATGGAGGGAGGGGAATTACAGGAAGAAAATAGAGAACTGGATGGAGGTCCAGAAGAAGAAACGGATCTATGAACTCGGGTCACTCCCTGCATTTTTGCTAGTGTTTGGTGGGAATGTGGAGCCAATTCATCATAGGTGGAACCAACATGGACTTGGTGGAGACAATGTCAAAGGTTCATGTCGGTCCATGCATCCGGGTCCGGTTAGCCTGTTGCACTGGAGTGGAAAGGGTAAGCCATGGGTTAGGCTTGATGAGAAGAGACCTTGTCCGTTGGATCATCTCTGGGAACCCTACGATCTGTTCAAGACTGTTCCGCGTAACAGAGGAAATCTACCACTGTCATCTACGTGATATCCAACAAAATTACAGCTGGCTTTGATTTGAATTTTCAATTATTTGATTAAGTCATTATTTGTTTTTCTTTTTTTTTTTTTTCCTGTTGGGGCGGGGTGGCATTGCTAGCTGTTATTCAGTGTTTACAGATTCTTTGGTTGTTGTGTACAGATTTATTAGTTGGGGTCAGGTGAAGTATTTGCGCAGTTGGGGATGGGGGTGGGGGTGGGGTGGGGGGTGGGGGGTAGGGGTGGGGTTTTACTCAATTAATTTTATTTTATTGTTGCCTTTTTTTTTTTTTTCTAGTACCGACGTTCCATCTTGGAACAATTTTGTATTGAAGTATGTAAACTATGCAATTTGACATTGAAGTACTCTACAACATTTGAGTTGTTTTTGGCCTGCAGCTTAATAAAAATTTCCAATTTTTAGTACATTATTTTTGTCCTTTAATTGCTTTGGTTCCTCCTTTGTACTTGTAACTTGTAGTTTTAGGGAAATTCTTTTATGGTGAGTTCATTTGAGAAATAAAAATATATGGATTAAAATTGTGACACATTCGACATTTGTTATTCTTTTAATTCACCGTACTAATATCTGAATATTAACTTTCAGAAAGAAAAAAAAAAACTGAATATTCAACTTTCGTATCTTAGGTTTTGAGGTTAACCACGACTCAAGCCAGAAGTCATTCGGTAACGCTTAAGGAGATGCTGGGGCTCGATTCTCCTCCAAGTCGTTACGTTGAAAAAAGCTTTTGGCCTGGACCTTACCTTCACGAAGAAAGTCAACACCTGCATGACGACTCAGATCGAACTCCGGATTAATCGAAACAGTGGATTCCGGATACCAAAGGCTTTATGTTAAAAAAAAAAAATTTGAGGCGCAATGCCGCTTTTTGTGTTTATGCACTAGCTCCAATGTATTTTATGGAATATATACAGTTGGATATATCAATTCAAATTTATAACTTATAAATTCATTCTGACCATTCAATTTATTAATGTACTCAATACATTTCAAATCAACTCAACTTTAGACAACACGAGTGATATACAATTGCAATTTAGAATCTAAATGGAGAGGAGGCTAGGATTATGTTTCTGACTGACCAGGACTTAAAAGCCAACGACCTCTTTTTTTTACGGTGATGATTAATTGTTGAAGTATGAAAATGGCTTGTTGATTGTGATTGTCAATTGACGATCGTAATTTGTTTCGATTAATATTTCAATCATTGTGGAAGAATGGTTGACGCGTTTTATTGTTTTATTTCATGGGTTGAATCGCATTTAAGGTGGAGTTTATATGACACACTTTATTTGAATGAATGATAATTTTGGAGTTATGATTCGTTTGAAGGTTTTTTCTGTTATGTATGAAAAATAGAATGATGACCTTGATGAGATCCTTAGTCAAGAAGAAGTCAATTGGCGTCGGAGATCCAACTTAAATGGATGACTGAGGGCAAAAAGAACACTCACTTCTTCCACCTGTCCACAGTTCGAAAGCAACAAAGGAGAAAAATTAGCTGCCTCAAGAATAGTCAGAGGATATGGATTCATGATTTGACTGAAATTGAGAGTATGGTGCGCAAGTTCTATGAAGACCTTTATAGGGCTGACCGTCATCCAAACTGCCTTGACTTTGAGATTAACCAGCCTACATTGTCCGCATCAGATTGTTCACTTCATGAACATGCAAGTCAATGAGAATGAAGTGGTGGATGAATTTAGTACTGTTAACGAGCTGAGCCGGACCGAGTATCACATGTTCAAACTCGCTCATTTAGGTCACGAGCTTTGTTTCATGTTCGCTCGCTTAATAAACAAATAGAAAAATATGTTCAAGCTTGGTTCGTTAAGGTAACGAGCTTGTTCGCGATCTTTTGTTTAATAAACAAACATAAAATTATGGTCAAACTCAACTCATTTATAAAGAAATTTTGTTCGAACTCGTGTGTGAGTTCATGCTACATGTATTTTGCCTCTCAGTTCGAGTTTGGCTTATTAATGTATAAAAAATTAAGTCCAAATGAATAAATAACAAAATACAAAACAATATTCAAACATTATAATAATAAAACATTAAGACAAAAAACAAAAACAAAAAATAAAAAACATTATGACAACTCTATCAATATTCTATAAAACCACTCTAGATGTAACATCCCGACTTTTCAGAAAAGGGCAAAAGAGTCTTTTAACAAAAATTCAGATTTTTGTTTATTTTAATTAAATGATTTAAAGTATGTATATGTATATATTCGATATATGTATTTAAAAAGGGGTTTGATTAGTATTAAAAAGGATTTTGAGGGGGCTTTCAAGACAATAACTCATTGGGAGTTATACTTTACAAAATAAACCTCCCACTTAATTGAGGGAGTTATCAGAATTGATTTTTTTTTAGCAAAGAACGTTCAACTCCTTTGAAGAAAAATAGAAAAGAAAAGCAAAGAAGAATTCTTCCAATTTCTCTCTAGTTCTTGGTCGGTTTTCAGAACGGAGGATAGATTCGGAATCAGTGGATGAAGATGATCGTTTTGGTACAAGAAAGTTGAAGCTTTAGAAAGGTAATAGAAAAGCCCTAGTTTAGAATCTTTAGTTTCTGAACCCTTCTTGTTGTTTTACATTGTTCAATTCGTAGATTAGTTTGAGTAGAAACCTACGATCATAGTTAATTTAGAATTAATTGATGATCGTCTAGGTTTTTGGTGGAAGTTTTAGAGTTGCTGCTGTTTGCCTTGCTTTTTGCTTCCTTTTGCTTTGGATTTAAGGTAAAAGGCTCTTCCTATTGTTTAATTAAGATCTTATGTTGTTAAGGTTGTGTTTTGGGTATAAATTGTGGTGTTTTGATGTTGAAACCATGTTTAAATGTGGTCATGCTTTTGCTTAATGAGATGTGATGTTAAAGTAGAGATTTTCTGCTGTTATGATGCTGGGATTGATGTTAAACATGTTTGGTTTGGGTTAGAAATTGAAAAGGGTGAAGAAAAACGTGTTTAGAGAGTTTTGTGCGCTTAGTGTGCGCGACATTGATTAGTGTGTGCGCGTGACATTCCCTGGAATGTGCACACACCGCGTGTAATGAATGTAAACTTTTGTTCAATGTGCACACATTCCCCGGAATGCTTACATTACCCCTGCTTTTGATAAATAGGTTGTTTTAAGCTATGGTATGAGTCTTAAATGTTGTTGCATGATTTAATAACATTAATTAAACATGAACAAGCCTCGATTAAGCTTCTTATGCGTTTAGTTCCGGCACCGAATGTACTTCTTCAAGGAGTTGAAGTTCGGGACCGTCGGAAGGGTTTGAATGGCTTGTGCTTTGATGAATTAGTATTCATCAATGTTTGTGTATGTGCTAGGCCTTGTCCGTGTCTGTCAAGCGGTCTCAGAGAGAGTAATAGAGGTGAGGAGATTAATTGAAAATACTTAGGTGCTAGTTAACAATTAATAATAAACGACGTGTGTAGTTAAAAGAATAAACATCGTAATATTCTTGGTAAGGCACCTAGCTATATCGCAATGTGTGGGCGGTCGATAAAGTGAATAACTCGCCGCTTATAAACGGCTAAATGGCAGGGGACTTCGCGAACGTACACTATCGGTCTTAACCCGTGGCTATCGGTGTGATCCATCGATAGGTTGCAAACGATACTCGTGGTGGGTAGCACCATGCGCAGCCCTTGAGTGCCGATGTAACCAAGATAAGTTAAGTTAGAAACGTTTAGCCACTTACATGTTGATGAGCATAAGTGAACCCTAGAATTGAGTCGGTCTCATAAAGATAACTTAATAATAATTAATGAACCTTTCGTGGTAAGACTTAATTATACATTAGCTTTTTCCTCTTGCTAAGTACCTTGTACTTACCTCAATTGCATGTGTTGTTTTGTGTGCTTTTGGGCAAAAAGACGAACAGGTTAGCCTTGTGGTCGTTGGGGAGTTCGATGATGATTTGATGACGTTGGTGCTCTGATGATGCTTTCTTTTACTTTTCTATTAAAGGTTGTACTAGATTGATTGCGTTGTAGCTTCTTTAAATAACCTATAGCACTTTTATTCCAAGTTTGAAAGACAATGGTTGTATCTTTCTTCTGTAACATCGTACGTTGTAAGCTTTATATCGTTGTTGTAAGCTTTTCTTTACTACCCTTAGTCGGTTTGTATTCTATTCTAGTGGTATTTATGATTTTACCCGAGCCTTTTGGGCTCCGTTGCTTTAATTTTGATACAACGACGCAGAGGTGGCGCGATAATATTGGAGTTATTTAATGTTATACGCGCCGAGCGTTCTCTTCCGGATAAGGGCTCGGTATCCGGGAGCGGGGCGTTACACTAGAGTATCTATTAGATTAATAGATGTCTTATTATCTTACGAGTTAAAGTTAGGTTGTACATTAATTTATCTATTTAAGTTGGTTCGCGAATATAATCAAACGCTCACAAGTAAGTTCTTGTTCGCTCGTTTAGAAACGAGCTTAAAACCTTGTTCAATCCTGGGCTCGTTGTTTAACAAACGAACGATCACGTGATACTAACGAGTCCAATAGCTTGTTCATGAGCGGTTTTGTTCGCTTAACAATACTTGATGCACTTTTTGATATGGGAGACTACAAGGCACCTAGCCCGGATGGACTTCCCGCTATCTTTTACGTAAATGTTGGCCAATCACTTGTAAAACTATTATTCCCTTTGTTCATAAGGTTTTTGAGTAGGGGCTTTTGACCCAAGACTTAACCAGACCACTGTACCTTCTATTCCTAAAACTAATCCTCTTGAGATCTGCTGTCCAATTTAAACCTATTTCAATGACAAATGTATGTGAAGATCATCTCAAAGATTATTGCAAACAGACTCCATAACGTTATTGGAAATTGGTTAGTGTGACACGAGCAGACTTCATCCCGGGAAGGGGAAGTACCAATAGTATAATTCTTACTCAATAATTCCTCCACTATTTCAAAAATAAGTAGGGGAGAAAAGGATATATGATGTTAAAGATAGATTTGGAAAAATCCTATGACAGGCTTAATAAAATTTTCCAGTTTCGATACATTATGTTGTCCTTAATTGCTTTGGTTCGTTTGTTCTACTTTGATGTTTTGAGGGATGCCTTGGTTGTTAAAATTTGTTGTTCTTTTAATTCACCCTATTAAAAACTGAATATTTGCTTTAAGTAGAAAACAGAATATTCCTCTTTCATCTCTTATATTCTGAGGTTGAAGTTTATCTCATATATGTTGGGCTGACCCTATATAATTTGTGGCCCAATGCCACTTTTGATGTTTTCGCACAAGCTAAAATGCATTTTATGCAATATATGTCATTTGAGATATCTATGCAAATTTAAATGAAATTTATAGATAAATTCATTCTCTTTTTTGAGTGGTAATAAATTCATTCTCACTATTCAATTTATTAAAGTACTCAATACATTTCAAATAGGCTTAACTTTAGACAACACAAGTGATATACAATTGCAATTTAGAAATGGAGAGGAGGCTTTCAAATACACCGAACTTTAGACAACACGAGTGATATACAATCGCAATTTAGAAATGGAGTGGAGGCTAGGATCTTGTTTCGTTGACCAGACTTAAAAGCCAACGACCTCATTTTTCTGACGGCTGATGATTAATTGTTGAAGTATGGAAACGACTTGTTGATTGTAATGGTCGATAGAAGATTGTTATTTGTTTCGATTAATATTTCAATCACTGTGGAAGAATGATCGACGCCTTATTGTTTTCTTTCATGTCTGTGAGGGGAAAAAGACCAATGATTTGATTTGGGAAACATGCTTAACTTATGAGTTTTTTTTTTCTTTTCTTTTCATATTAGACATATAAATGAGTTGAATTGTACTCCAGCTTCCGGTCCAGCTGTTATTATGACACCCAAACCCTATACTACTAGATCATGTCCTGGGGATATCAAAGAATTGTTTATGAAGAATTGATCTATAGGCTTGAGGGTTGTTTTGATGCATATAAGCTTCTTGATTGAGTTATATTCAGAGGCATTTGTTGAGCTGAATTTGAAGCTGTAGAGAAGCTACAAAGATTATATAATTTGAATTTATGAGTTATATAGATTGAGTGATTTAATATGGGGATTCTGAGGGTTCTTTAAAATTTTGAGGAACACCATGCTACCTTATTCAAAATGGTTAAACCCTAACCATAAGGGTCTCCACTTCCTATGTCCCACAGGATGAGTGGAGATTTTAATCAGGTAATCTAGCTAGTGGTTTAGAGTCATGAGCTTGCTATTATACCAAACAACTGAAAGAAGTCGCTTTTTTACGGGGTTCGAATAAATTTTGAGGAACACCATGCCACCTTATTCAAGCAACTACATATTGTTATACCCGTTGTATTATATGCAAATAAAATAAAGAAACGAAAAGATAAATAACACTTTATTTATTTATTCTGAAAAATTACAAATACAACATTGAAAAAAAAACGAAATGAAAATAAACAGTAAGGATATAATTCAAACTGAGGCGAGAAAAACTCTCTGTTCTTAAAACAAATTTGCTCCGGCATGTACCCACGGATGTGCAATTGTCTCCTAGGATACAACAGTTCACTGCATTCAAGAGGAGTGATTTGACTCAACAACAAATAACTCTTCTGGTGCTTCAGAGAACTCTTCAACTAATATATGCAGTAGTATGGTGGTGTTATGTTTCTTGTGTGTGTATTTTCATTGTAGCTGAGGATCTTTATATAGAGAGGAAAAGCCTTGAAAGATTGAAGGAACCATCAGTTGAAAAACTCCACTAATAGGCCCTTTACTTCATCAGTTGAAGGAACTCTCCACTAGCAATTTTAACTCCTCTCAGTTGAAGCAATAAAGTAAACTCCACTAACTTAGCACAATAATGTGTATCAGTTTGCAGATGAAGAGACTTTCGAATCGAACTTCTAAAGGACTTAGCTCGAATCATCTCATCGAACGTTGAATAATTGTTTCGATGTTCAATATAACTTTGTCAAAAAAATTAGTATTTCCTCAACCCCAATTCCCCAAGCCCAACAGTCAAATAATTGTTTGACAAGTCCAATATAACTTTGTCCAAAAAATTATTATTGCCTCAGGCTCAATTCCCCAAGCCCAACAGTCAACGGGCTCGGGCAAGCGGCACACATGCATGGCGTACAAGCAATTTTAGTAGAACATCGTCTAACTAAAATTATTCTAAACTCTCTTTCTTTCCTTAGAGCTTATACCTTTGGTTACACTTTTCTCACTTATATATTGAGAAAATGTTGGCACACTTCCCAATGTGGGATAAAGGAAGTTGAACTCTTCAACTTCCAAGTTTCAACACTTCAACTTTTTCAACTTACCAATTTCAAGTCTTAATTATATCCGAATTGAATGATTCAAAAACCTGTCTTAATCTACGTCACACGTAGATTTGAAAGTCATAATAAACTCCTGATAAATTGTACAAGAGTCTAATCGAAACCGGCTCATAAAGTGGTTTGTAAAAAAGATTTAAAAAATCATTTTAAAATGATTAAAAATCGTTTTCCTTTTTCCCCCAATTACCTCCAACACATATATAAGGGAGAGCAAGATCACGCTGACAGTTTTAATCAAGAACTCCAAAAGGGAATTCTGAGTGAGTCAGGTGCTTGAGTAGATGTTGGTGGTGTGAGATTTCTGTTGATTAAGGATGCTTCCTTGTTCTGGATTGGCATCCAAGTAGGTATCATCCATTGGTATTACAGGTTGGACTTTTGGCTGAACTACTATACATCAATTGTTCAATGGACCTTGATTTTATGTCTTTACTTTCTAATTTGTTAAATGCTTAACTTTCTTGCCTTTAGGATTGAGTAGGTTTAGGATTCAGGATGTTTGCTTCTTTTGTACTCTAGATTTCGCATCTATTTATCTCAAGAATCACAAAAATCTAAGTGTTTGGTGACATTTAAATAACAACTAATCTTGAATTAAAAAGTCATGTCAGATTCATTCAATAAATTTATGTATTTAATTTTTTGAATCGCTTGAGATAAATGCATTTTATGTATTAGTTTTAGTCTACCCCTGAATCTGTTTAGTTTGATATTAAGTTAACAAAGTTATATATATATATATATATATATATATATATATATATATATATATATATATATATATATATATATATTTTATTATTATTTTTTTTTGCTAAGTATTGTCTTAGTATGAATGGTTTGTTGGAATTGTTTTAGGATCATAATTAAGAAAATATCTTTTATTGGGGAAAGTTTTTAAAGATGATTTAAAATATTAATCCCAAAGTACACATGAAGCATCCCAAAGTACCCACTTTAATTAGTGAATGAAACTCCCTAATGCTGAAAGAACCAAGTTGAAAGTTAATGGTAGTGTTGAATATATGGTCATATGCATGGGGGTGGGGTAGCACTCAATTCTCAAGGTGATATCATTTTTGTATTTCATCATATATAAAGGGGAAAATAGGATATGATATTGTATGAAAACTTTTTTTTTTTTTTTTTTTTTTTTTTTGGCTCTTCCTAATAAACAAAAGGTTCCTTTAAAAAATGTCATAAATTTTAGACTATACAACTTGATAAATTATATAATTATCATTAATACAATTACGGCAAATTAAGAATAAATAAGTGAGTAGGTGTTTATAAATTAATTAAGGGTAAAATGAAAAAAAAAAAAAAAAAGGTGAATAAATACTCTTTTAGTATTTGTGATGAAATAACTTGCATAGATGGAAGAAAAAAAATAGAGGAAAAAAAAAAAAAAAACAATCAGGCTTGGTGTGTTTTTAATTTATTGGTCATTAATCAACCAGTAATATGACATTTTTTTTTTATTCCTTAGCAATGGATGCCGAAAAACTGTTAAAAGTTAATGGATGAGAATAAATTGGGCCATTCCAAACAAGTGATGATCAAAGAACGCTGAAAATATTAAGTAGTAATTAAGAATAAATTATCTCAATTGCTTAATCTAATCCGTCTGGTTGGAGACTCTAGCGTCGTTGTGGGTGAAAATGGTCTTGGAATATTTCGCAACGGTGGTGGTGGTGGTGGTGGGCGGAGAAGATGAAAATTTCGATGACGACGATGGCGGCAGTGACGATGGCACCGACGATGGTGTGGTTGTTACTGGGTGCAATTTTCGTTTGGAAGGTGTATCCTCTTGTGGATTAATATTCATCTTTTGGTCTCCAAACATTGATTCTTTCAAACGTTTCACATCTGATAATTTTACTGGCTTCACTATAAAATCTTCTGCACCTTCCTCCAAACATCTGTTATTATATATTAGAGTTTGATTAGAAATTAAAGAAAGAATTATGTTAGGAAAATCAAGTTGAAATTACAACTACTTCACGCTGATAGTTTTAGACTATGTTTGAATTGTTTCACAACAAAATATTCATAACATCAAATAATCATCATAATAATAAAGCGTCACAACATATATACCATTGATCTTTATAAGAGGTCTCACGTTATGATCCGTGGTTCGAAAAATATGTTGAATAATTTATTATGATAATTTTATCGTGGAGTTATCACTGCTTGATATTTTAACATTGTATAGACTATTATTAATTATTAATGTATAAGCAAGGGATCACCCACTCACACAAAAGAAAAGAAAAGGGATCACCAAATCTTTGGGCAACATTTTAATATTAAATGAAAAAATAAAGATTCGACTATATATATCAAAACCCAACCAAAGTTAAAATCCTATATTTAAGTTTGGACAATATTTGGCGACAAGGATAAGCATTTCACACAGCAATCCCAGCTTGGCAACTTGCAATAAAGTAAGACAAAACACAGGCAATGTGCAATGACAAAGGGATAACTAAACCGAAACAACGGAGATCACAACGTATTTTCACTTGATTTTGAGCCTACATCAAAAGAGATGAGAGATACACCGCTTTGAATAAATTGGTGGTTGCGCGTTAAAAATAAAACAAAAATAAAATAAATTAATGAAACACATTTTAAAAAACATATAAAATAGAGTAGTAGAAAATTACCTATCAATTCTAGCCAAAACATTTTCGGAAGACATGATCACAACTGGAACTTGTCTAAAAGCCGAGGATCCCTTGATCTTTTTAAGCAACTCAAACCCGGTCATTCCAGGCATACAGTAGTCCGTTATTATTAAATCCACCTTCAAACCCTATACATGCACAACAATTTCACTATTAATTTCAATATTAATCTAACAATTAAACAAGAAGAAGAAGAAGAAAAATAATATAATTTTATAATAAAAATAAATCAAAATAAATAGCTTGATAAAACATCTTAATTACCACCTCAAAACCATCAGTACTGTTTTTCTCCTCTTCCAATCCCAAAAACTGTAAAGCTTTTCTTCCACTATCCACTGTCGTCACTGAAATATTTCAATTGTTACCAAAAGCTAAGAATTAAATAATAAAATAAAACAAGAACGAATGAAGGCAATTAATTAACTTAAGCACATATTTATATATATATATATACACCTTTGCAAGATGTAATCTTTAGCAATCTTTCAATAACTTTTCTGTCAACTAGACTATCATCAACAGCAAGAACATGAACTTGTTGATTATGAGATTCTTGATTAATAGAAAAAGATGAATCGTTTTCAATGCACCCGATTTTCGCAGACGTCGACCTCCTTCGCCAAGAAAAGACACCATTTTTTGCCATGGTTACAAAAACCCAGACCAAATTAATTTACTTTTCAGAGATTATAGCTCTAGTGATTCTTTTCAAGGTTCTGTCTGGGAAGGGAACCTCATATATATATATATATATATATATATATATATATATACTTGTATGAAGAAGTTAATGCAAAGGATACGTATAACATATATCACGTTTGTCTGAATCAAAATATGATACGATACGGGGGTTCTCTATCTTTTTGGGTAATGGTTATATGAGTATATATATATATTGATCAGAATGAGTCTTTTTGCAAATCTGGTGATATCTTTTTTGAGTGTCCAAATCCGCTGGACTTTGATATGATATGATTTTCTATATCCACTTGGGATATGATATGATATTTCTAGACTTTTTTTTTATTTTTTTTTCATGATTTTATGGAGAAAGTTTCAAGTTTCAAGAGATTTTGGTCACTGAAATTGGTTTGGATACGAATATTTTTTTATTTTTTTTATATATTCACTCCACTAAAAGTATAATTTTATTCATTTGAATTCATATATATAGTAATATCCTTTTTCTTTTTTAGTTGAATAATAATATCCTTTTACGATCTTACTTTTCTCCTTCTAAACACCATTTTAATTTAATTTCTTTTTCAAATAAATGGGCTTTTATTTGCAGTATATTCAACCACAACTTTTGAAAGTCAGTTTTAAGATTATTAAAATAAAATAAAACATCAACTTTCCGAAGGTATATTATAATGAGAACCACTAATTTTATGTTTGTTTTGAATCTACTTTTAGACGTCCAAGTCATCAATTGTAGCCAATCAATTTTTTAAAAAGGCAGTTTTTTTCTAAAAACAAGAGACCATTAAAATATTTATGTATTTTTTTATGGATCACCAATTGTGATTTTAATTAACGATCATTCTAAAATTACAGATGGTAACACACTTCTGAAAGTTGATTTTCTTTAATTCCAAAACAACTTTCTAAAGGATGATTTTGTAAAATAAATACAGACATCTATAACGAATGTGCATGCAAGTAAATAATAACTCCCAAATAAATATTAGACAAAAGAAAATCCATGTCCTAACGGACTAAAGCCGGTAGCAACTCTCTCCTACCAAGGTTTTCTTTTTCTTTTTCCTTTTTGCTTAAAGTTCTCAAAGATTCTGGGACTAACCTACCGACTAATCCGGATTTACTGCGCGGTCATACCAGATACCGACTTTACTCACAAGTGTAAGACTCTAACCAAGAACCCTTTCAACACGACGCCAAAGAGAATCGAACCGCTGACTCTCTTGGTGATTCTCAAGTCACTTACTACTTGAGCCAAGATTTTTTCGTATAACAAAATAAAAAATTTACCTCAGGTGGAAGAAAACTTAATACCGTTTCATATTTAATTACTTTTTTTCTTCATTCGTAGTATGTAGTCTGCTGAATTTTAATCTCAAGCGTTTTATCTTATGTCCCATCTGCATGTGTTTATAACAACATCGATCGAATACGGAAAACGTATAAAAATTGATAGTTAGCACACCTGATTATATTACAAATATACTATATAGTAAGTGAATATTATTACTTTATGTGACTTATTGACGCTTTTCAAAATTTTCTTCTCCTTTTTTGACATTTCAATCATGTAACATCTCAAAACTCAGGTCTATTAACGTTATTCGAATCATTATGAATAACTATTCAAGCCCATCGTGCTCGCTTGGCAATTAAATGCTTAACTAAATACCAAATTCTTTATGTCACAACTTGTAACATCCTGAATTTTCGGAAAAAGGCAAAATGGGTCGTTTAACGAAAAATCAGTTTTTACTTTATTTAATTAAAGTATTTGAGTTTTTGTTTAAAAAATAGAATTAGTTAATGGGAAGTTATTTTTGGATAAATAAAACTCCCCATTAACTAAGGAATTTGTCAGAAAGAAAATAGCAGGCAATGTTCGAAGTGTGAAAGTTTGAGGGAAAATAAAAAAGACAAGAGAGTTCTTCAAAGTTCTCATTAGATTCTTAGCGTATTGTAGATTCGAGTAGATAATTGGAATCGTGGTCAAGAGAGTATCGTTTTGATACCAAGTTCTGAAAGATATTCGTTTTAGGCCTAGATTTGGAATCCTTTAGATTTGATCAAGTTTTGTTGTTTAAAGTTGTGCTATTCGTAGTTCTAATCATTTAGAAACCTTTGATCACTGTAAATTTAGAGTTAATTGATGATAAAATAGGTTTTTGGGTGAGGATCAAGATTAGATGCAATTGCTTTGAAGTTTGGCTTGAAATTGCTTGGGTTGCTTTGGATTTTCAAGGAAAGAGGGTTTTCCTATTGAATGATTATAGTTTTATATAGTTACGGTTGAGTTATTGGGTGGCTTTGATGTTAGGATCCATGTTTTAGAGTTGTTGTTGAAGTATATTATGATATGGTATGTTAAGGATCTGTTTTGCAGCTGTTTTGTTGTTTATTTCCTGTCAAAATTGTTGGAATCATGTTTGGAATCGAAAAGTGCATAAAATTGCATGTTAGGGAAGTTTCGGCTCTTTTGGCGCGCTCCAAAAGGCTTCAGCGCGCGTCAAGGGTGTGCAGAATGTTAACATAATGGTTTTAAGGATTTTAGAACACACTTAAGGGGTTTAACATGCGCTAAAGTGAAGCGTAAAGGTGCATATTGTTCAGATCGCTTTTAACGCTGGTCGAAGTGGCTCAAACACACACATCCGAAAGGTAACAACTGCATTGTTTTTCGAATGCTTCAAAGGCGCGCCAAGATGTTGTTTTGAAGTTTTGGGTTTCTAAGACCCCGAATTGTGTCTTGGTTGATAATTATTGATACAATAACCTTAAATAAACTTGAACAAACCATGATTAAGCTTCTAATGCGTTTAGTTCCGGCTCCGAATGGATTCTTCCTAAGAGTTGAAGTTCGGGACCGTCGGAAGAGCATGATTGGCCTTGTGCTTTGATGGATTAGTATCCATTAAAGTCAGAGAATGTGTTAGGCATTGTTAATGTCTAGTTGTCTAAGTGAGGAGTAGAAGATGTAAGTGAGCCTTTTCCTTGAAAATACTTTAGTGACTAGTTAACAATTAACAACATACATACTTTTGTAGATAAAAGCCTAAACAACATGTTATTCTTGGTAAGACAAAAATCTATATCGCGATGTGTGGTGTGATCAAGATAAAGTGAATAACTCCGAGGTTACTAAGACCCCAAGCACGCGGACTTCGCCGAACACACACATTATCGGGCTAGCCTCGTGGCTATTAGTGTAGCACACTAATATGTTGCAACCAGTTGCTTCGTAATGAATAGCACCATGTGTAATGCTATTGATTGCCGATGTAACAAAAATAAGCGAAGCTAGAAACAAGTAGGATCTCACCACATGTTGATGAGCATGAAGTGAACTCTAGAGTTTGAGTCGTGTTCATGAAAGATAACCTTTATTAATAATAATATGTTGTATTTTTCGTTATAAAACATAAACGTTCAATAGCTTCTACATTTTACTAAGTACTTTTGTACTTACCTCTTTGCATGTTGTACGTTTGTTTGTGTGTGAGAAGATATGCAGGTGGAAACGGATTATGATGAATTTGAAATTGATAATGTATGACTCTTGATGCTACGCCATGCTTAACTAGTTGCTTTTATGCTTTCATAACCATGTTGTACCTTTTAAATAATCAAGACATGTTGTATTTCCATTTTAAGGCTTGTTGTAATATAAGATGTTGTTGTAAGATAGTTTGCTTTCATTTGTAAGACATTGTATGTGTAAGATATATTGTTGTTGTAAGTTTCCTTTTCTACCATTTTAAGTTGGATGGCATTGTAATTCTAGTAACAATTACGGTTTTCACCCGAGTCTTTTTAGCTTCTGTTTTGCTTAACTCGATACCACGACGTAGAAGCTTTTACGACATGTTGTTGAATTTATTTAATGTTATACATACCGAACGCTCTTTTCCGGATAAGGACTCAGATTCTGGAAACATGGCGTTAGTCGCGCTACACAACTAACGTGTCCGGTCAAAGTTGTGTTGCAATGTGTGAAACTTTAACCTCTTAGTGAGTATTTCCGTATTTCTTGAATTATGTTTTCATTTCTTAAAATTTTAAGGTGAATTAAGTTTTTCTTGGCCTCAGGCCAACTGAAAACCGACATAGGCTTAGAAAATCCTATAATTTGTCCCCAGATAGTCCCAGACTTCACAGATTTTGTGTTTTCAGATGTTTTTAGCTAAGCACTACTCTCCGGGGAAAGCACCCCAAGACTTAGTTTTTGGATCGCCTTGCTTTTTCTGGTCTGCTCAAAGAAATGTTCAAAGTAGTTTATTTTCCAGCAGCAATTTTAGGCTTTTAATCTCTTCGTGAAGGTAAGATCTAATCTTTTCATAGTTGTTCTTGGCTTTGATATTGGTAGGATTTCTTGAGTACCAAGAAGAACAAGCATGGGGATGCTTCGACTTTAGGTATATTTATGATTGAGATCAATATTTCTTCTTCTAAGTCCGACCACTAGGTATTAGATACTGGATTTGGTTCTCATATTTGCACGGATATGCATGGACTAAGAAGGACTAGAGATTTGAAGAAAGGAGAGGTGGACATGAGCGTGGGGAATGGAGCAAGTGTTGCTGCCATAGCTGTATGAGTCTATTTTCTTTCGTTGCACAGTGGGCTAGTACTTGAATTAAATAAATGTTATTTTATTCCTACTCTTACGAAGAGAATTATTTCTATTTCTACATGTAGAAGGTTTTTCGTTCACTTTCAAGAATAAATGTTGTTCTTTTTCACGTGATGGAATATTTTATGGTACTGGCAAACTGAATAAGGGTCTCTACATATTGGATATAAATATTGATATACTTAATTTAAACAACAAGAAAGCTAAAACAATACTTTAACGAACCCTACTTATGGTATTGTCGACTTGGTCATATAAACAAATATCGCATCACCAAACCCCATAAAGATATTAATTAACTTCTTACTGTGTGTGAAAAACAAAAAAAGGACAACTTTTGTGGGAAATATGCAGCATTACTCCATTTGTAGTAAATACTGTAAATCCTTAAATACCTATATCTAAGAGATTTCAACATTCATATTTAGGAAAAATAAAACTACAATAGATATTTTATTTTATTTACCGTAATTACAGATTCTGTAAAATTCTTTTTCATCTACCGCATTTATCCAGATTCTGTAAATTTTCATTTATATTTACCGCGCTACGTAACTGTTGCATTTTATCTTGGATAGAGATTCTGTAAACAAGGAAAATATGTTCTCAAAACTGTAAAATAGAGAATTCGTTTAGAGAATCCGATGCAAGTGCTCTCATTAATGATCACCATGTCGAAAAACTCACAATTAATCCACTGCATTCATGTGTTAGTTTGGGGCGGCTTCTATCGGCACCACACTTTTACTATCGGCAACCTTTTTTATTTTTCATTTACTTCAATACCACCATGAAATCACTAATGGCACCACGTATATATTCAAACTTTCTAATATTTATATTCTAGTCCCTTATGTTTAACAAAATTTATAAATAAACCTTTGAAAACAACATAATTATAAAACTAAACCTATTACTTAATAACATTCGATAAACCCAACACTTGTCATTCATTTCCCTCTTCTCACATCCAAAAGAAAAACCAAAAAGTCAAAGCAAAAACCGCCGGCAGCTTCACCGGAATCTTCACCGGAGTAGCACAATTTGAGCAAGAATCCTTCAAGATTCACTCTTTTACTCGTAAGTTTCGTTTTTATCCTCATTAAAGCGATGGTTCATTGGAAGATTGAAGTATTGCTTCGTTTGGGTCTCAAATCAATTGTTTTTGTGTGTTGTTATTCAATTCCGCGTTTTCCAATGGGCTGGAGGTTGAAGACGACGGTATCTGCAAAAACGTCAGTGTGGCGGACATTATTCATGAATAATAACGTCACCGTGGTTGACATTATTATTCATGAATAACGTCGATGTTGTGGACGCTGGCTTATTTAGTGTAGAATAGAAGAAGACACTGAAACGTCGGTATTGTTGATGTTAATGTATCTAATAAACGTCACTTGCCCTGCCGTTATCTGTCAGATTGACAAATTATTATTCCTCATGATAACGTTGGTCACACTGAATATGTTGTGCTATGGTAATGTTGGTTTCACAGACGTTTCAGGGCTTTTTCCATTGTTTTGAATAATCTAGCTACATTTTTACTCATGGCCTTAAAATCGAGTTTTTGTAATGTAAGTGTGTTAGTTAAAAGTATACCTAGGTGTGTTTTGTCCATTAAGTGTGTTTTGCCCACCCGATAATATAAAGCTGTGGGATTTCTTTACTTTAACAGATTGTCACCCGTTTATAAGCCTTAGGATCTCTTTGTTTTTTTGTAGACCGACTTACCTGAATAAGTTCCATTAAGAAATGACCAATGATATCTATTTCTATATACCTTCCATAAGTAGATATGCCAAGGATATCCATTTCTTAATGGACTTGTTTAGGCTATCCATTATCTATATAAAATGGCCTGATGTCCCCCTCACGTTGAAACTGGGAGTCTCTCGACGAACAATTAAAAGAACTCACAGTAGAAGAACTCCATGTATTAAAACAACACTTGTTGATCGGACAAGAACTTCATGTATGTAGTATGTATTAAGGTACTAGTTCTTTCTTGTGTGATTGGTTATGTTTGTGTCTCGGATTTTATCTAACAAAACAAACAAGTAATAAAATTTATAAATCCGGTATCTCCCAAGTGTGGATCAGAGTAGTATAGCGATTATCACCGGAGCCGATCACAGTGGAATCGGGGTATCTAGTTCGGGCTTAATTCTCCTAAGGTTGATACAATTATTCCTAAACCTAAACTAAAACGGAAAATAAACTCGACAGAGGATTGTCACCCAAAGCCGTGAAAATATCGCTAAGTAACAAAAGCAAATAAAATAAAACTACAACTAAGAAAACAATAAAACTAACTATCATGAGAATGATCAAGCAAATCAACATAGAACAAACATGATCCACCATCCCGCAACCCTTAATTCTTCCCTAGATTATCTTATGATGATTCAATCAAAGTTGTGGTTCACCTAATCAAAGGTATGAATTCCTACTCCGTAAGTAATCCGTCTATCAATCTCATCATCTTCCGATCTATAGAGATTAACGCCTCAAAACAAGGTGCAAGATTTATTAGATCTAACAACCTAGAAATCTAACCTATCAACTTCCGTTATGTCAAGGTTAAAAGTCTAATCTTTCCTATGGTGATCTAAGGTTTACACCGATTTTCATCATACGGTAAACATCAAATAGCAATACATCTTTCGATATCGATTGCATAAACAAATAAACAAAGGAAAGATACAAACTCTAAATAAAATCGCCACAAGATTATCCAAGAGAGAAATCAAAACGTCGCTAAAAGTAACCATGGATGCTCCAGCTCACACAACTTGAAGGCCATCAGCATGGACGAACAAGAACAGAAAAACGAAAATAAAACCTAATCTAACCGCCACCCCAGCCTCCCAAAAGGGGGTTGGGGCGCCTAGGGCTCCTCTCTAATGTTTGTGTGTCAAGAGGGATCGAATTATATGTGTTTAGGGTTGGAATCCGCGTGCTATTTATAGATATTTAAGTCGGCCAAGGCTAAGTCGGCGGACGGACGCCCGCCCACTTCTTTGGACGCTGCTCGGTCTTGTTGGACGCCCGCCCACTTCAGGGCCCAAACTCTCTCGAATCAACTTTTCAGCCTCAGACGCCAGCTTCACTTTGATGGACGCCCGTCCAACCTGGACGGGACTTGGACGCTCGTCCACTGGCTTGATCTTCGATTTTCTTCTATCTTTATCCTTTCCTTCCATCATATAAATCTTCAGTTAATTCATCTTTAAATCCTCTTCTAATCCATATCTCGTGTATCTACAATAATAAAAAACATACCAAAGCGTAACATAACTCCAAAATAATATAAAATCACAATTTAAGCACATAATTCGTTACGTTTTGCAATTTAACTATTAAAAACACCATTTGCTCAATATTTCAATATAAAGCTCGATTTCTATGAGAAACATACGAATATGGAGAGAATTGTTACAAAATATATCCTTATAAAACGTATAAAATCACCCTTAACAGTTTGGCTTGAGTATCTATGTTGTCTAATTTTGGAATGGCATGCGGACTGATTCTAATTCAAATTATGATTCCTAATTCCTTTTTAATCTACAATGAAGGAAAATGGATAGTTTCTTCAAAGTTCTTATGCCTGGTTTCCAAATAAGTTTGGTACGTGATTATTAATTAATTAAATTACATTTTTGTCGCTCATATTACAATTAAGTAACGTGATGTCTTTTTCTTCATAGAAACTACATCCTTCATAAGTCAATAGTTTGGACCACACGTTGCGGAACATAAATATGGATGTTCTCAATAGCCTCTTAGGGAGATGGGTAGTGAGGGTTGGAGAGACCGATGATGGACCTCTTCGCTTCGGGTCGAGACGGTTAGAAGATATGTATGCTCATGATTTGCATGAGCGCGAGTTCACTGTGTTTGAACATAGAGTGAATTTCAATTTCAATATTATAGTGTTTGATGGCACTACATGTGAGAAGAATTTTTCGAATTCCGAGAGTGAAGATGATGAAGCAGGAGGAGAGAACAATGGTAGCCAAAATCTGAATCCCGGTTTTGATACGACGCAAGCAAACTCGGTATTTTCACATGGTTATGTGGTGAGACTTGTTAAAATCTTTTTCGCTGTTTTCTTGGTTTATGTTTTTTTTCCCTGATTGCACTTTCTAATACTATTTAACTATGTTTATGATTGGTAGAATATTTCAATATTATTTTCTATATCAAACGAAATGTTATAAACAAGATCGTGGAGTCGCAGCGCCACAGGGGAATCATGGCCAGCTAGACTTGTAGCTTCTGTCGTGCCCTATCAACAAGCTCGTTTAAGTGGGTTGAATGTTTTCCATAGGGACAATGACCTCAGAGTTGGAGATACATGCAGCTTTGAAGTCGTTGATCAGCCTACAGATAATCATATCATGTTTAATGTGGGGTTTATTAGACGTTGAAGATCATTTATTTATGGAGAGTTTCATTAAAAATATGGATCATTTTGAATTATTGTTATTTTATTACGTTTGGATTACTTCTTGATCATTTTGATTTGGAATATTTTGAACCGTTGTACGTGTTTCTCATTTTTGTTTGGATCATTTTGAACTGTTTGGATTACGTATAAATTATGTTTGGATTACGTTGTATTTATCATTTTCAACCGTTGTATTTATGTTTGAATGATTGTTTGTTTCATCTTTGGATGATGCAAAAACACAAACACAAATATTTTCAGTGCTGGGATCCAAAACGTCATGAATTTTGACGTTGCTATTGCAAGACCAACGTCAAGAACGCTGACGTATTGAAAACATAAGCATATTCAGTTATGTTGACAAAAACGTCAACATGTCTGACGTTGGTTTGCAAGACCAACGTCGCAGTGGTTTCCGTGTTATAAACAGAAGCACATTAAGTTCCGGAGTCCATAACGTAAGCACGTCTGACGTTTGTTTAGAAGTCCAATGCCAGTGTTGGTGGCGTTGTAGAAACAAAAGAATATTCAATCTGGACTCTAGAACGTCACCAATTTTGACATTCATTGCTTAAAAGAACGTTAGGCGTACTGACGTTTGTGGTGATGCCGGCTAGAAAATCCAGTAGCCGATCGGAAAACTCTAAAAAGGTTCATTTTTTTCCATAATTAATGGTGTTTCAAGCCATTGAGCATGGTGTTTCAGTGTTATCATATTACATGCTCAAGATTATGAATTTTGATTCCATTTGTGCTTTCATATAGTTTCAAAATGATATTTGGAGAAGATGAAGATGAAGGAGGTTGAAGAAGATTTTGATGATGAAGAAGCCGCCCCTGTGGCAAAGCCAACAAGGCCGCTGCTCAGTGGCCTCCATCGAAACTTGTGATTTTAGTGGCCCATGCTCCATGTAATAGAAGTGTATTTTTAGTCAATTTATATTTTTTATTCAAACTAAAAACTCCAGTAAGACCCAAATTTATAGTCAGATTCAAATGAAAGAAATTCTAAATAAATTTCTACATTTTTTATAATTTTATCAACATAGTATACCTCAAAATAGTTGTGATATGTTACTTTTTTTTGAAAGGGTCGAGGCCAAATTTTTTTGGCTTAGGCCTCATGGACACACAGTGACGCAACCAGAGAAGGTTGAAAGAAGATAAGATGAAGATGAATTTTGATGATGAAGAAAGTTGAAGAAGATGAATGTTGATGATGGAGATGGAGATGAAGATGAAGGTGAATGATGAAGAGGAATGAAGATGACTTTTTTTTGGAATAAAGAAATGAATTTAAGTGATGATTTGGATGAAAATTAAGTTTGTGGATTGTTATTGATATAGGTTAATAATTATGGATAATGATATTTCATTTAAATAATCAAAGAACTCAATTGTATTTTTTAAAATTTTTGGTATAAGGAGTTTTTTTTTTTTTTTTTTTTTTTTTTTTTTTTTTTGGTGGTACATGAAGTAAAAAAATAATAAAAATTTTATGGTGGTGTCAAAAGTAATTTAAAGAGGTATGAAGCAATCGTGGGTGTGGTAGTATAAGTGCACAGTTTGATAGAAGTTCGCCTAGTTTGGATTATTTTTCTTTATTTTTTATCATAATGTACTACCTCACCCCAAAATATAAGTTCGCTTGAATTTTTCACACATATTGCATCCATCCCAAAATGTAAATCCATTTAGCATTTTGATTTTGTCCTTAATGTAAGTTCATTTAGATAACCTAGTATTTATTACATTTTTCTCCATTTACCCGCAATTATTATTTACCCACCCACTTTTCAATACTTTGCATTAATATCAATCAAATGTCATTTTAGACTTTTTCATCAAAATTAATAACACGTAACCAATTTACTTAATTTGTGTGAAAAAACCTAAATGGACTTACATTTTGATACGGAGGTAGTATTAAGAAAGTAAGTTGAATTGGTTATGTGTCATTAATTTTGATAGGAAAAGAAATCTAAAATGATCTTTTGACTGCTATTAATACAAAGTAGTAAAAAGTGGATGATATATAATAAATGATGGGTAAAAAAAGAAAAATATAATAAATGCTTCATTGGTTTATAAATAGATAAATATTATAAGACAAAACCAAAAAGCTAAATAGACTTGTATTTTGTGACGGGAGTAGTATTCATTAGTAGGTTCTGACCAATATAGAATGATTTATTTATCGGCACCACACTTTTACTATTGGCACCACGATTGTTTCAAGCACTCAAAAAATTACTGTTTGCGCCACCATAATATTTTTATTATTTTGTGTAACATAACGTCTATGTCACTGACGTTTTTTTCGGTATGCATCATCACCGCAATCGATGTTGGTTTTCAATATCAACGTCAGTGGCACTAATATTATAGTTATGAATGTTCAATTGGTGAAAAACGTCAGTCCCACTGACGTTAACGGGAAAGAAACGTCAGTAGCTCTGACGCACGTACCATGTTGAATGTTGGATTGATGCGCAACCACACTCTAAAGGGTGGGTGAATAGAGTAGAGGGATTTTTTCCAATTTAATATTTTAAGCACTTAAAAACATATTTGCAGGCAAGATATATATTCTATAAAATCGTAGTTTTGAAACATTTTTACACACTTATATGAAGTTTGAAGCGTAACCTAAATCTAAGCTTGATGTGATTAATTGTATTATTTAAGTCAAGTTTAAACCAAGAGTTTGATGAGCACATAGCATGATTTAAAACTTGATTAAAGTGAGTTATATAACAAGCACAGATTCAGTTTCAGATATGATAAAATCAAACGGTACAGCACTGAAGCTAAAGCAAACCAAAGTTCAATTTCAAAACAGTTCAGGGATTACAGATAATGTTATTGCTGAATCAGCAAATGAGCAAACTAAAAATAGAGTTATAAATTCAAAGATATTACACTATCTATTACAGTAATAAATGTTCAAACAGACTAAAATTTAACTCAAAGAAGTTTAATACAAGGTACAACACAATGATGTCAAAAAAAAAAATACAGGTTCAGTAGATAGCTCAAATAACAGCTGGTTCAAAATAGCAGGTATTACAGATTCAACAAACCTACTACAGCAGACTAGTACAAATACAATGCTGATAACAAGACAAAACATGTAAGGTCGAACTATCGGTCGATTTACGGATGGATAATCAAGTTAAAACAACTAGATTATCACCATGAATCCTACATAGATCGAATACAAGGTTCATCAACCTAAAACCTAAACTTAGCTATTACAAGGTATTCAATTATGCAAACCAAAACCCAAAGCAATGTACATGCATGAATGGCAAGTTCAGCAAGCAGGTTCAACGGTGTTATATGATGGGTGCAGCATGACAAATGAACTCAGCAGGTAGGCACGAAACTTGCAAATCAGTGATAAAAGGGAGTGTCATTGTGTTTGATTGTACAAGAACAAGTACATCGCTTAATCAACCACGTAACAAAGCGGAATGGGAGACTCAGAAACCAGTGAAGGTTCTCCGAATCACCTTGCTTAATCTCTTACAAAGACATTGCAAGCCTACAACCTTATCCACAAGGCGCAGACACTACCAAAGACTTCAAACTTGTGTGTCCTGTACCAGTAACAAACAATTTGCAAGGATTTCACAAGCAGACTTGACAGACACTAAATGGTTCACAAAACAATAGCAAGAACACTGCACTGTAATCCAACACTTCTCGTCGAATCCGCAAAACAAGACTTAAAGTGTCTGTTTTTAGGAGAGGCATGCATAATATACTCACTAGAAATCGACTTGGCACTTCGCACTCAACTGATTGTCGCCAACTACCTTGATCAATTGAAAATCGACCACTAAAAACAAGTTTCACAAGCAATGTAACACACTTAGACACACAAGAAAAATTGGTATCAGCAAGACTACTATAGTGCAACTAACAAGAGCAAACAACACATTCAAAAACCACACAGGAAAACTGAACTGAGTCGATTGTGTTTACCACACAAAGAGGAAACAGAAGACCTCAATTCTCAAGCTCTGTGTAGACCACTGATCAGTACCTCACTTCTCAGTGTCAAACACAGAACCAAAGACTTGGAAATCAGTAGACAACCAAGTCCTTCCCAACTTCGTAAGGCAGAAATGTAAACAAGACAGAAAAGAGAAATCTGATGTGTTTAGAAATGTAGGATTGCTCAAGAAGTGATATTCTAAGTTGTTGCAATCCTAGTTCACTACCCTGGTCTATTTATAGCCTAAGGGTATGAGGAACCCTTAAGTCACAAGACTTTTATAGCCTAAGGGTATGAGGAACCCTTAAGTCACAAGACTCTAAATAAGGGTCTACTCATTAATTTGAATTTTGAATTTCCAAATCAGATGTAATGAATGAAACCCAAGAGCACTGATTAACCCAATGGTATAGCTCAGAATTTGGTTGGTATGCCACCTCAGTTTGCCACTTAAGGCCCATAATAGAGGTATTCAAAGATGTGAAATTGTTGAACCAAATAATTTAAACCAAAAACGAGTTAGACACTAACACTGTGGGGAGCCTTGACACTTAACAGAGACTTTTAGAACTTGTTAAACCGTCCATGTTGACCAATACTGAACCAAAATTACAACATCTTGCACGCAAGGGTTCAGTATTGACCAAAAACTGATTTTTGCCTCAGGAATTGACCAAGAAGCCTAAGGTCAACACTAAGTTTGGTCTAATCATGCTTATTTTAAACCGAAAAACAAACCAAGCATGATTGGCCCATCATTGAACTAAAAGGTTCTCAGGTTTGACTGCGGACCGACCAACAATGACCTCAAAGTGGTATTAAAACCTTGGTTAGACCAAGTGTCAATTAAAGTCGGGTCAAGCTTAATTTACGTGAGCCAACCCAACTTGGAACTAAGGGTTGGAAGCGCATACATCGCAGAACTAGGGGTGTAATCGAGCCGAGTCGAGTCGATATTTTCAGTGGCTCGAGCTCGACTCGAATAAAAATGTTCGGGCCCAAAACTCGGCTCAAGCTCGATCGAGCCTTAAAAAAGCATGATCAAACTCGACTCGCTAAGTACTCGATACAACTCGAATCGGCTCATAAGCTCGATTGTTTTCAGAGAATTCATTTAATTTTTAATGAAATATGGAAAGATTGAGCACGACTCGCTTAATACTCGACTTAATAATATTTTTTGTTGGTCCCAGAGAAGCGGTAAAACTATAGTCGAGGGGGTGAATGACTATATGGAGTTTCAAAACTTTTCTTGTAATTAAAAGCTTTTGGGCAAATGGATAAGTCCCTTCTTACTAGATTATTTCAAAGTGGTTTAAGCAATCAATAATATATGATATAATATAAGCAATTAAATGAATGCAATAAGGTAAATTTGCAGAAAGTAAATTGACACAAGGCTTATAGTGGTTCAGGGTGGTGTAATCCCTTAATCCACTCTTCTCCTGTGATGATTGGAGGAATTCACTATTGTTTTCACAGATACAATAGTACGATTGTCCTTGACTTCCCAAGCTTCACAATCTACAAGACTATCACTCCTTGATTGCAAAACAGCCTTCAAAGTGACTCGGCTCTTTCATCGCCTCCCTGGGATCAAATCCTTCAAAGAAAGCCTATCACAAACACAACTCCCTCTCGATGGCTCGATTGGGCTTGCTTGATTTATGTGAATTGAATTCACCAACTTGTTGATCAATCTCAATGCTTGATGTTTGATTTGTAGCTCTTAGATTTGAGTTGATCACTGGATATTTCTTTCTAGCACAGATAGAAGATTTTTCACTTTGACAGAGTTTTTGCTCAGATTTTTGATCGTTCTCTTGTTTTTTTTTTCTTTTTCTGTCAGTGCCTTCTATTTATAGCCTTGATTATTCTTGATTTGAATTTCCGTCCGTTGGCTATATTAATGAGGGAGATAATCCTTGATTTTATTCTTGATTCCCCCTTAATTATATTCTCCTTGATTTTAGTGATCGGTTTTTTCTTCAAACGTTTACCAGAAAATCTGTGCTTGATTGATCCTCTATTAATTGTGCATTTAATGCTTGATCTTCTGTATCTTCTTCATATTTCAATAATCTGATCGAGTAAGGTTTACTCAGCCGTTTTTCGAATGGTTAAGTGACCCATCTGACTTTGCCGCTTAGATCTTCCTTTGCTGCTTTGTCTTCACTCAGCCGAAAGTCAGTTTACTTTGCCGATTCACTGTTTCCTTCATTCTTCCCGTTCAAAAGAGAATCCTTGTACTTCACTGATCCTTGATTAGTGGGAGATCAGTGTACACCATATTTAAACATTAAGTTTCATCACTTGAAACATAACTTAGACTTATCCAAGGTCATCACTGCACTTTCTTGATTATAAGTCGACCATATGTCTTCATTGCTTCTCTCGCTGATACTTGGTCGGGCTTCACTCGCCTAAAAATGCTTTTTTACTTTGCCGCCCTACCAACTAGTACAATACTTGTCCGACTCAACTTATACAACATTTTGCACTCTAAGTAAAACTTATACAGAGAAATTCTAACTTATTTCAGCTTGCTATAATAGTTTAGTATGGCCATCATCAAAACATAATAAAATGTTCCTAACAATTTCCTCTTTTGATGATGCCAAAACCCTCATAAGCCTCGAACATAATTGTAATAAATTTTCCAATGATTATTATTAATGTAATAGAACTCGTAAATTTTATTCATCCCTTTAAGGGCAATAAGATATTGCATCCTTTTATTCAAAAACAAAGGCTAATAGAAATAACTCAATTTGCATAAGGTCTACTTTTCATTTCTTCAAACTCGATGATTTTGCCTTTGATGCCTTTGCCCTTATCTGCTGGGCTTTCCTTCTTTCCACTGGAGCTTTTGGGCCTGTGTCAGGCTTTGAGATTCCTTCTCCCTTTTTGGTATCACCAAACCATTATTCAAGAATCCTGATTGCATCTTCATATTCAGGGAGAGGACCATATCTTTTCTCCAGTATTTTGTTGGTTACCTCACCAACATTGAGTATGAGGTTGAGTTGCTTGCCAGAGTGCTCCATGACCTCATCCAGATGCTGAATTTGATGAGTGTGAGCATTTAGAGTGTCCATCAAGGGTTTGAGATTGTTGTCAATCTTTTCAGCATGAAATTCAAGATTGGTTTGGACATGGTAGGGAATAAGATGATGTAAGTTGCAGAGCAAGTTTCCCTGTTTTTCCATGACCTCATCTTGTACCTTGATGTGACTGATAAGGGCTTCAATCTTGTGGTTGAGGGAGGTTGCTTCACTCCTTAAAGCAGCTTTTAGGTTTTGTCTGATGTGATATTGCTTTTCCATGTCTACAATCAGTGGTTGAATATCCAGATTGAAGGTCCTCTCTGGATCAATTTCCTCTGGTGCAACTTCAACATGCTCATCATCTTCGTCTACCTCATCTTCTTCAATTTCATCTTCTTCCTCCTTCTCCTCTTTCTTTTCACTTTCGCCTTTTCTTCCTTTCTTCCTCATTAGACTTGGGTCATTTAGAGGTTGCTCTGAGTGTTGGCTTTTTCATCACCTGAGATGCGCTTGTTCCCCTGATCAATAATGGGGAGTTGACAGTTCAATGGAGTGAGTTTGATCAGCTGGCTCACTTGGCTATTCGTCAACTTTGCTGATGCTCTTGAAGAGTACCTCTTGAAGTGTCAACTCATCATCAGAAATCTCCATGTTTTCGGATTGATTCAAGGTGGTCACCCACGAGTGCTCGCCTTCCGCCTCAACTTCTTCCTAATCCATCTCTTTTTCTTCAGATGAAGTGAGAGCATATCCTTCCTCACCTTCTTCCAGATAGGTGATGTCCTCTTGTTGTTTTTTTCTTCCTCTCTGTCAGATCATCACCGATTGTCACTGTGTTCGCTCAAGTTGTCGCACCACCACAGAGGTGTTTTCTTGTGCCTTCTGGGATCTGGTTCTTCGCCCCACTCCTGATCTGCTGCTTTCAGGTTGTTTCCTTTTTCTCCCGTCTATTGATTTGGGTTTCATAGATGCCTTGATGTAGGTAAACATTACCTTAGACCTGTGTGGAGACTGCAGATTTATGGGTTTCACCTTCAATGCGCCAAACAGTGTGTTGAAGAGGGAACCCATATGATTTCCTCTCCCGTAAATCACCTTTCTTCTCGCAAACCCTTGCTTGGTGCCGAATGGATGATCAATCTCCTTTGAATCTGGTCTTTCATCCTATTGAATACAAATGTTGCCTACCAAATTTAGTACCTTCGTAGATGATTGCCATTAGCTTGACCCGTAACTCGCGCTTAAGTTTTCCATCAACCCTTTTCTTCCTTTGATGTTTTTGGTGATGACTGTGCAAATTCAGCAAACGGAAGTTTTAGTGTCGATCTAGGAGATTGTATGTTTTGTTGTTTTTCTTGGGGTTCTTGGCTATCTCAAACCAAAATTTCTTGATGTCAATCGTTACAAACTTTACATTAGCCGGACCTATCATGGGTAGGTGTAGAATCTATTGAGAAGACTGTGCTAATGACTACCTCTTTCCCAAAGATTGAACTTTTATGTAGTCGATATCGCTTTTCTTTGTGATGGGCACAAACTTGGCATTTTTCCGTAATGCAATCAGATTTTCATAGCAAATTCCATTGATCGGGGTTTAGAAGGTCATTAACCCCATATTAAACAACAATCAACCATGCTGAGCTTGTGCATCATTGTCACAGTAAAGAGAGGTAGTGTTCGTGTTTGAAAACGATCCAGTTGATGATTGATTTTTCATAGAATTTTCAAAGGGGAGAGATTGTAGAAGATGAAGCCATTTCTTTGAGATTTGAGAAAAGATTTGATTTTGCAAGAAGAAATAGGTTTGTAACTTGCAATAGAGTGTAAATATTTCAAGAATCTCTAAGTATGGTTTATATAGATAATTTGGGTAAAGGACGTGGTTTGAATGTGGAAGGATTTCATGACATAATGGCGTGATTTTGTGTATATCAATCACGATATTCGAGTGTAATGGAGAAGTGGATTGAGGAAGTAATGATAAATCCCGGGAATCGAGGCGTTTGTAATTCGAAAAATAATATGGTTACCTCCATGATTGTAAGTTGATCTCCACGTGTGTAATCATCCACAGATTAATCTTCCATCTTTATTCTCCACGTGTATAAAAGTTGATTTTGTTCACACTATAAGTTGCCCATGACTCCAATCTTTATTTCGGTGGAGTGCATTTGCTGGTCACTTAGCCGGTGAAGTGAATCTTTTACTGAGCTGCTTTATTCTACCGTTCCTAACAATCAGTGAAGTTAACTTCGCCGAGTACCAGTGTCTTACCTGCTACATCTCCTGAATGGCAAAGGTTTAAAAAATTGATGAAGTCACTTGGCCGACATCTCCAGCTTGGCTTCTTGGTACTTAGTCAATTTCATCATTCCCAATTCAATTCTTAACTTGTTAAATCTTTCATGATTGGGTGGTTTAGTGAAAATGTCAGCCAATTGATCTTCAGTGGGTATGTATTTTAGGATGACATCTCTTTTTTCAACATGATCTTTGATAAAATGATGTCTTACATCAATGTGCTTTGTTCTTGAATGCAACACTAGATTTTCAGTGATAGATATGGCACTTGTGTTGTCACACATGATTGGGATAGTCTTTTCCTCCACTCCATAATCCCTTAGTTGTTGTCTAATCCAAAGTACTTGTGCATAACAACTGCCTGCTGCTATATATTCTGCTTCAGTTGTTGATGTAGATATGGAGTTTTGCTTTTTACTGAACCCAGAGACTAGCCTGGTGCCTAGCATATGGCATGTTCCAGAGGTGGTTTTTGTTGGAAAGGTGTCCTAAACCCAATCGGGTTGGACCGGTGCGACTGGGTCGGGTCATTTACATTCTATTTAGTTCATGTAATAACTTTATTATGATTAATAAAAGCACTTATGTTATTATATATTGTTTGTCTTCATATTATTTGTTGTATACATATAGTAACATCCCTAGTATCAATCTGTGATAGAGAAACAATGATAGTGATTATGGTTGATGAGATCTCTAATCACTATAACAAGGTTGGTACTTAAATGTCTCTAGTCTTACATATTATCAACAGACATTGGTAGTATAATCGATCAAGCACGTATTGGATGTCTTCTATCTTTTAGAAGATAGGATAGATCTCGCTCATCAAGTGTAGTGACACTTGACCGCACGTGGACGGTATTAGAGAATGCGACGTTAGATCGACTCCACTTACATTAAGTGTCACACTATGTGGCGGTTGTGTAATTATCCTTTGACCGAGTCTTCATGGCATCACGGTGTGGATTGTCATGCTTTGACACTATTGAGATTTCTCCTAACCACGGGCGATCATGCGGTAGTTGATTGGGTATGATATTGAAGCATGCAGAGTATACATGATTGGTCGCCCAGAATCGCAGATCCTATGATCGGGATTGAATATCCGAAATGGCCTTCTTATAAGGAATGTCTAGCTCTCGAGAATCTTTGCAAAGTGGGAGTAAATGTGTTATTCCGAGAGAGCATGATATCCAGATTATAAGATACGATCGTTAATGTATTGACACTCGAGATACGATCGTATGGATATTATTTCAGCGATAGGATTGTAAGTTACACGGTAACTGCTTCACATGAAAGGTAGTAGTCATTGATTTTGACTCTTCCGATAATTGGGGGTCACGTGTGTTGCTAGACGCTATCCCGTGATCGTTAGGTATGAAGGGCATTTTAGTAAATTGCACTTTGTGTCTACGGCCAACATATTCGGAAGCCTATCGGGTCACACACATATGAACATCGAGTCGGATTAAAATGCGGTTATAGTTGATAACCAAATAAGGAAAGTTTATCTCTAGACTATAAAGGTTATAGTGGTAAATTAATATGGTGGTATTTATTTATTATGAATAAATAAAATACAAGATATTAATTATATACAAATTATATTAATTAAAGAATATTCCGAAGTCAATCTTTTGACTATTCAAGCGCTACATTTAAGTGTATAAGATACACTTTGATTGTGCACTTTAATTAGTAAGATTACCATAATATTAATATGAGATATTAATTGATTTTGGAAAATAGATTTATGGTAATAAGATAATTATATTCAATATAAGATATTGGCAAAATTAATTATAATAAAAGAGATAAATCAATCTGTAAGATTTTCCTTATTTTATTGGGAAAATGTTTTCTTCTCCTACACACATACTGGGCGCCACATCTAGCTATAAATAAGAGGTGGGTGTCAAGCTCTTTGTACTTCACAATTGCAAAGAGCTCATAGTTCTTGTGTAAAAATAGAGAGGAACCTATAGTGAGTTTGTGAGGAGGAAAATGCCGGTCTAAGAACCGGAGTTTTCCAATAGCCTATCCAAGGTGGATTCGGCAAGTGGGTTCGTGTGGATTAGCGATAGAGGCCGGACGCTGTGGACGGCTTTATGATCGAACTACTCCGCTGACGGTCAAAGCGACGATCTTATAGATCATCTAAGGTATAACCGTCAAACTACTTAACGTGTTTATTGCATTAAACGAAAAACAATCTAGTAGAAGGAAATCAAATTTTAAATTCCGCTGCGTTAAACTAGTGATTTCCTAACGGTGGTATCAGAGCAAGGTTTCAAGCTTAAGCAATAAGCATAATATAATTGCGTAGTATTTAATCAATAGATGCAAGATTTAAATCACGAGACGTTAAAACAAAAAAATAGGTTTATCGGGGCTCGCCGATCGGCGGCCGCTTCTCCTCAAGGGCGGCGGCAAATGTGGCATTATGGATGCCGTCCGTCGGCTGTCCTCTTCCAATGGGGGTGATCAACCCTTTTCGTTTTGTGATATTTATTGTGCATAGATATCACGTTTGTTTAGTTGTGTCATATGGCCAACCAATGGTTCAAATAGTTTGGGCCATTGGGAAACCATATGACATGTTGGCCTTTCCAAATTTTGATTTTGAATGCGCCTGCCTTTTCAAATATTTGATTAGAAAGGCTTAGCCAGCCACTTCCAAAATTTTGATTTTGGAAATGGCTGCGCCTAAGCCAAATTTAGTTTTGAAAAGGAAACAAATATGAGACTTTATAATTTTAATTTATTTTTGAAAAGTTCAAATTTAATTGAAATTAAAATCGATTTAAAATTAAATGTTAATTTTAATTTTCGATTAAGTCATATAATTAATTAAATGTTATTTAATTATTTGACGTGATAAAATAAAGGCGCATAAGTAGTTAAAAAAAATTAGAATTTAATCTTTTTCATAAGATAAAATTGTGTGGATTAGATGTGTAGATATAATGTGATTATATGGACCCCGATTGATCATGGACTCGACCAATATGATAGATGTGAATGTTTTCTTTATGTTGGTTTTTCGAAAATTGTCCTAGGCTGTTATGAAGAACGTGACCTAGTTTACTTTTTGCATTTATCTCATTCCCATTAGCTCCCCTCGTGTGCGACGGGTGTAATTATTTATTATGTAACAAGAATGGAGCATGAAGTTGAAGACCAAGGAGAGATAAAGAACCCATTGGCGTACAGCAATAAAGATCCTATTGGCGGTTGCAGATACCCTTAGTTTGTGACCCGTGGTTTCGCTGGGCTTGTATTCAAACCGCACTCAGAAAAGTCCATGATCATACCGGTTATTTTGTGCGCGGAATGTTGTGTATGTTTTACTTTATATGATATCGTAGTAATATGCACATAGTAGATGAGACCACAATTAAACTAAAATTAATTAAGTGAATTAATTTAAAATTATTCCCACGCCAAAAACTCGAGCCAAAATTTTCTCCCAATATTATAATGACGGTGAAGAGCCCTTGTTCGGATCCAACTGATCGGCCCACATCGGGAGTTGACCTACCACGGGTATATCATCATTATCGAGATATGACCGTTATGGGATCTCATGAATATTTTGGGTTACGACTCGACTAAGAATCTTGCGGTGATTGGCCTACGTCAGACCCGTCTAATTTTAGAGACAAGGGGTGGTTATCACATAGAGATGTGAATCACAAAGAGTTGACTAGTCAACCAATGGAAATCGAATAAGATTCGATCGTAATTAGTACCCACCTTGAAATTGACCCGTCGATCGCCCACGCCGGGATCGAGTCAACTAGATAGATTCCATCCACTAAAGAATTATTTAAATTTTGAAAGCCAATTGGGAATAGTTGGTTTAGTGGAAGTAAAACCTTATAAATTTGTTAAGTGCAAATTTAGGTTTTTATACATGAGCTTTTACTTATTCTATTTTTATTTATTGTTGTAGAAAATTTCAAACAAATTGAACCTTCGCTTTATCAATGAAAACAAGCTTGATTTAAACTAATTTTCTCGATTGGGAAAGAAACCTCAAAATCCTTTTTGAGGCACGAAGATTGGCTATGTTCGACGAGGCCCTACCGAAAAGCCCACGAGGGTTCGCCACAGATGCTATCGAGAAGTACAACAAGCAATCGTTTACAAAGATTGATGCTACATGTATCATGCTTGCTTCTATGACACCGAATCGCAGTAAAAAGAGATGAGTCTATGGACGCTACTCAATGATGGTCCACCAAGGAACTCTATGCTTTTCAATCTCGCACTGAGAGGTACGAGGTCTCGAAGGCCCTGTTTGGTTGTAAGATGGCATCTGGGACTACTGTGGGGTCACACGTGCTTAAGATGATTGGGTACATAGAGAGGCTTGGGAAGCTAGGCCACAAGTTGGAACGAGAGTTGAGTATTGATTTGATTCTGCAATCTCTACCTGATTCATTCTCGCAGTTTGTGATGAACTATCATATGAACAAGATAGATTTCTCCCTAGAGGAGTTATTGAACATGTTGAAAACTGCTGAGGGCACTGTGGGAAGGGAAAGCAAGTGTTGCTGGTCACTTCAAGCAAGGGCAAGGTAAAAGCCCAAAAGAAGTCCAAGAAGGCGAAGGCTGCACCTAAGCCAACGCCTAAGATAGCGAAAGATAAATCCAAGGATGCTTGCTTCCATCAATGTGAGACCGACATTGGAGGAGAAATCAGAAGGCTTCTTGAGTACCAAGAAGAAGCATTCGATGCTTCGACTTCTGTGTATATTTATGATTGAGATCAACATTACTTCTTCTAAGTCTAACCACCGGGTATTAGAGCATCGTTGTGGTTCTCATATTTGTAAGAATATGCGTGCACTAAAAAGAACTAGAGATCTCAAGAAAGGAGAGGTGGACCCACGCTGCTAGAAATGGAGCAAGTGTCGCCGCTACCGGCCGTAGGAGTTTATTTTTTTCATTGCCCAGCTGGGCTAGTACTAGAACTCAATAACTGTTATTTTGTTCCTGCTCTTACGAAGAGTATTATTTCCATTTCTGCATTAGATGTTGATGGTTTTTCATTTATGGTTGAGAATAAATGTTGTTCTTTTTCACGTGATGGAATCTTTTATGGTACTGGCATACTTCGCAATGGTCTCTACATATTAGATATGAATGTTGACGTACTTAATAAAAATAACAAGAAAGCCAAGACAAATGACTTGAATGAATCCTACTTATGGCATTGTAGACTTGACCATATAAATAAGAATTGCATTTCCAAACTCCATAAACATGGAATGTTGGATCAATTCGACATTAATCGCTTGATACACGTGAAGCTTGTTTACTTGGCAAGATGACAAAGTCACCTTTTAGTGGCAAAAAGGATAAGATACAATGAATTGCTTGAGCTCATACATACCGATGTGTGTGGCCCAATGTCAATTCAAGCCAAAGGAGGATACTTTATTTTATCACTTTCACGCGACCATTCTCGCTATGGTTATATATACTTAATGAAGTATAAGTCCAAGCCTTCAAAAGTTCAAGGAATTTAAGTGAAGTGGAAAACAACTAGGTAAAGAAATCAAGACGCTTCGATCCGATCGAGGCGGAGAATACTTAGATGGAGAGTTTCAAGACTATTTGAAAGAGAATGGGATTCTACCGAATGGACCTCTGCACGCCCGATGAATGGCGATTCGAGAGGAGGAACCGCACTCTTGTTAGACATGGTACGATCCATGATGAGCTACGCAGCTTCTTCCAAAATCGCTTTGGGGTATGCTCTAGAGATCGTGATCCTATACATCGAACCGAGTTCCATCAAAGACGGTTGATTCTACACCATACGAGGTATGGGCCAAGAAGAAACCAACCGCATATCTTAAACCTGGGGTTGTCCAACTTATGTGAAGCGGATGATGTCCGACAAACTAGAGGCCGATCCGATAAATGTCTGCTTGTGGGATATCCTAGTGAAACTAGAGGATACCAATTTTACCATCCTGGATAGGGTCAGTGGGAGTAAGATTGATCTTGAAGAAATTTGAGAACCACTTACGGATAACAGTCCGTTGATGGAAGTAGAGGAGACACCACATACAGATGTGGGGCCGCTCTACCATATGTACACACTAGCACCTCAAGATCCACCAGGAACGCCGTGAACTGAAAGGTACATCGCGTGTATCTCATGGAAGATGAGGACCCTAGAACTTATGAAGAAGTGCTATTAAGGCATGACAAAGAGAAATGGTCGGAAGCCATGAATTCAAATGGAATCCATGAAAGACAAACCAAGTTTGGAACTTAGTTGATCCACCAAGGAATAGTTCCTATAGGTGTAAATGGGTCTTTAGGAGAAAGACCGACATGGACGGTAACGTGACTACCTACAAGGCCAGGTTTGTGGCCAAAGGATATAAGCAAAGACAAGGAGTTGACTATGACGAAACCTTTCGCCAGCTTGCCATGTTAAAATCCATTAGAATTTTGCTCGCTATTGCAAAGATACCATGATTACGTAAATCGCGATGGATGTGAAAACAAATTTTCCTTAACGGAACCGGTCCGAGGAAGTGTATATGACATGTACCGAGGGTTTCACAACCAATGACGCCAGGATGGTGTGTAAACCGCAAAGATCCATTAATGGGTTAAAGCAAGCTTCGAAGTTGGAATCTTCGCTTGATGAGATAATCAAACAGATTGATTTCATCAAGAACTAAGATGAGCCCCGTGTTTACAAGAAGGTAAGTGGGAGTGCCATTGTGTTCTTAGTGCTTTATGTGGATGATATATTGCTCATAGGGAATGATGTGCCTATGTTACAATCACCAAAGCTTGGTTATCCAAGAACTTCTCAATGAAGGACTTGGGTGATGCAAATTATATTCTAGGAATAAAGATCTATAGAGATAGATCTAAAAGGTTTCTTGGTCCTGTCGTAATCCACCTATATAGACAAGATGTCAAGAGATTCAGCATGGAGCACCCAAGAAAGGATTGCCGCCCATGTCACACATGGGGTCTACCTGTCGGGCGGAATGAGTCCTAAGACAGAGGAGGAAAGTGGCACAAATGAGTAAGGTCCCTTATGATTCGGCAATCGGGTCTATCATGTATGCCATGTTATGCATAAGACCGTATGTCTCGCACTCTTAGTATGATTAGTAGTATCACCAATCCAGTGATGGTCACTGGATTGTCGCCAAGAATATCCTTAAGTACATGAGACGCATTTAGGATATGTTCCTGGTTTTAGTGGAATGATGATTTAGTATTACGAGGTTACACAGATGCCGCCTTCAAATCGACAATGATGACTTTAAGTCACAACTGGATTTGTTTTCATGCTTAACGGCGGAGCAAATGAGTCGGAAGAGTTCCAAGCAGAGACTACCGCACTCTACAACGGAAGCCGAATACATAACATGCCTCGGAGGCGGCAAAGGAAGCAGCTTTGATGAAGAAGTTCACATCAACTTGGTGTGGTCCCTCCATCAAGGTCCAAAGGCTCTATACCGTGATAATAATGGAGCGATATCTCGCCAAAGGAACCAAGGTCTCATCGTAAGTCCAAACATGTGCTACGGCACTATCACTTGATTGTAGAGATAGTAGATAGATGAGATGTAAAGATAGAGAAAGTCCACACGGATGATAACATAGCTGATTCGTTAACCAAGGCGTTGTCTCAAGCTAAGCATGAGAAACATGTTCACTTGCACGGGCTTAGGCATATTGGTGATTGGCTTTAGGCCAAGTAGGAGATTGTTGGAAAGGTGTCCTAAACCCAATCGGGTTGGACCGGATCCGACCGGGTCGGGTCATTTACAGTCTATTTAGTTCATGTAATAACTTTATTATGATTAATAACTTATGTTATTATATATTGTTTGTCTTCATATTATTTGTTGTATATATATATAGTAACGTCCCTAGTATCAATCTATGATAGAGAAACCATGATAGTGATTATGGTTGATGAGATCTTTAATCACTATAACAAGGTTGGTACTTAAATGTCTCTAGTCTTACATATTATCAAATGGGACATTGATAGTATAATCAGACTAGCACGTGGGAGTAAATGTGTTATTCCGAGAGAGCATGATATCCAGATTATAAGATACGATCGTTAATGTATTCACACTCGAGATACGATCGTATGGATATTATTTCAGCGATAGGATTGTAAGTTACACGGTAACTGCTTCACATGAAAGGTAGTAGTCATTGCTTTTGACTCTTTCGATAATTGGGGGTCACGGTGTGTTGCTAGACGCTATCCCGTGATCGTTAGGTATGAAGGGCATTTTAGTAAATTGCACTTTGTGTCTACGGCCAACATATTCGAAGCCTATCGGGTCACACACATATGAACATCGAGTCGGATTAAAATGCGTTATAGTTGATAACCAAATAAGGAAAGTTTATCTCTAGACTATAAAGGTTATAGTGGTAAATTAATATGGTGGTAATTATTTATTATGAATAAATAAAATACAAGATATTAATTATATACAAATTATATTAATTAAAGAATATTCCGAAGTCAATCTTTTGACTATCAAGGCCTACATTTAAGTGTATAAGATACACTTGGATTGTGCATTTTAATTAATAAGATTACCATAATATTAATATGAGATATTAATTGATTTTGGAAAATAGATTTATGGTAATAAGATAATTATATTCAATATAAGATATTGGCAAAATTAATTATAATAAAAGAGATAAATCAATCTGTAAGATTTTCCTTATTTTATGGGGAAAATGTTTTCTTCTCCTACACACATATGGGGCGCCACATCTAGCTATAAATAAGAGGTGGGTGTCAAGCTCTTTTGTACTTCACAATTGCAAGAGCTCATAGTTCTTGTGTAAAAATAGAGAGCAACCCATAGTGAGTTTGTGAGGAGGAAAAGGCCGGTCTAAGAACCGGAGTTTTCCAATAGCTATTCGGCCGAGGATTCCGGCAAGGGTTCGTGTGGATTAGCGATAGAGGCCGGACGCTGTGGACGGCTTATGATCGAACTACTCTCCGCTGACGGTCAAAGCGACGATCTTATAGATCATCTAAGGTATAACCGTCAAACTACTTAACGTGTTTATTGCATTAAACGAAGAACGATCTAGTAGAAGGAAATCAAATTTTAAATTCCGCTGCGTTAAACTAGTGATTTCCTAACACTTTTTCTATCTATGTTGCATCCAGCATAGTCAGAGTCTGAGTATGACATCAACTTGAATCCTCCATCTTGTTTCTGAATACCCACTTTGCTCCAATGATGTTGGCTGTGTCTGGTCTGTCAACAAGTTCCCAGACTTCATTTCTTTCAAATTCATTTAGTTCTTCTTGCATGGCTGTAATCCAATCTGCATCTTGGATTGCATCATCTATACTCTTGGGTTCCACTTGTGATAGAAAACATGTTAGCATATGCTCCAGTTGTCTTCTGGTTCTAACTCATGTGTTAATATTTCCAATGACTTGTTCTTCAGGATGATCTCTTAGCCATTTAGGTCAGGTTGAAGTTGTTCTTCACTTGGTGCTTCTGCAACTTCAGGTTCTGCATGAGCTTCAAGTTCTGGTTCTTCTTCTATTGTAATGACTTGTGGCTCATCTTGGTTTCCAAGATTGTGACTCAGAATAGTGGTTGGTACTGTTGTATTCATATACACTTGCCTTTGTGCTGCTTCTTCTTCTTGTTCTTGAAGACTTTCACCATTTGTGTTTGGTTCATCAAAGACTACATGTATTGATTCTTCAATCACCAATGTTCTTTTGTTGAGTACTCTGAATGCCTTGCTGGTGTCTGAGTATCCCATAAAGATTGCTTCATCATCTTTTTCATCAAAGGTGTGCAACTGATTCCTGTTCAAAACAAAACATTTAGATCCAAACATGTGTAAATGTGAGATGTTAGGTTTCCTTCCATTCCATATCTCATATGGAGTTGTTCCATGATGTTTGTTGATGATTGATTTGTTTTGTGTATAGCATGTTGTGTTTGCTGCTGCAGCCCAAAACCTCTTTGGTAGGCATGCTTCTGCAATCATTGTTCGACTGCTTCTTTGAGAGTTCTGTTTCTTCTTTCTGCTACACCATTTTGTTGTGGAGTTCCTGCTGCAGATAATTGATGTAACACTCCATTTTCTTCACAATAATTCATGATCACTTCATTTAGAAACTCTATGCCTCTATCTGATCTGATCTTGATAATCTTTAGTTCTTTCTCATTTTGAATTCTTCTTAGTAGATCTGGCATCTTCTTGAGTGTCTCTCTCTTCTTGTTCATGAACATGGTCCAGGTGAATTTGGAGAAGTCATCAACCACTACTAGAGTGTATTTCTTACCACTTACACTTACTGGTGTGACTGGTACAAACAGGTCCATATGTAACAGATGTAGAATTCTTGTTGTTGATTGATAGGGCTTTGACTTAAAGGAACTTTTGATTTGTTTCCCTTTCTGAAATGCATCACAGAGACTTTCTTTCTTGAATGTGATTTCAGGCAGGCCTTCAACTAACTTGTTCTTTGATAATGTGTTGATGGTCTTGAAATTCAGATGGTTTAATCTTCCATGCCAAATCCAGCTGGTTGATTGTTTATTTTTGACAAACAAACATGTTTCTGCTTTAGTTGTTCTCCAATCTACCACATACATGTTGTCTTCTCTTTTTTCTGCAAGAACTACTGTGTTGGTTTGGCTGTGAATCACTTTGCATCCTTCCTTATTGAAGTGTACATTGTAGCCTTTGTCACGGAATTGACTAATGCTCAGTAGATTGAACTTAAGTCCCTTAACATGTGCCACGCTTTGAATTTTCAAATTGTTCTTGAGTATTGTGCCTTCCCCTTAATCTTGCTGTGGTTTTGCCTCCAAATGTGACTTTGGGTCCATCAAAAGATTTGAAATCATGAGCCATCCTTTGTTTCCCGCCATGTGTCCGAATATCCACTATCTATGTACTGTACATCCTACAAAACAAATTAATTAAGTTTGTGTACCCAACAATGTTTGGGTCCATACCATAGCGCCATGCCTCCTACTCCAAGTGTATATCCAAATGATCTTCTTTTTGGATAGTTAAAATCATCAACTTCATATGTATAAGGCATGTCAGAATAGCTTCTAATATTTCTACTGAAGGTATTCTGATACATTTCTCTACTTTTTGGTGCATTTGCATCCTTCTTCACCTTCCAATATGCAGTGGGAAACCTATGTGCTTCATGTGTTTAGGAACATGCCTAGATTGACTTTTCTTAAACACATGATGCATATCATGGTATGGTTTTTCTTGTATTTTGGAGGTGTAACATTTCAATCATCCTCTGAAGGATAAAGTCTTCCTTTACCTTTCAGTAGGTCTTTGTTTTTGTTTGACTAGAATGATGGTTTAGTCTGTTGTTTTACTATATTTGGTTTTGACTTCACTTGTACAGGATGAGTGGTTGAAATTATGGTCTATCCTTTTCTGAACTTTGGTCCATTGTTGGTCCTAGATTCAGAATTGTTTTGTCCATTGTTTCTATTCTCATCCTGACTATTGTAGCCAAGACCAGATCTGAATCCAAACCTTTTTGAGGGTTTGTAAGCTGGTGCATTTAGTGGTGCAATGGTGTTTTTAGTCGCCAGTGGATTTCCTCACTGATCTCATAGCAGTGGATGAGTCATCATCTCACGCTTTTTGATTAAAGTGAGTATATCTCCTTAAGAGCTAGTTCAAATTTTCAATTTGTCCAGCTTGTTCCTTCAATCTTTTATTTTATTTTCTTAGATCCTTACATTCCTTTTCCGTAATTCCATGATTCATCTCAATTTCATCAAATTTAGTCATGAGATTTTGACTAGGGTCGCTGGATCTAATGGGAGAATAAGATTGTGCAAGTTGTTAGATGGATGCATTTGATGAAGAGTAAGAACTAGATGTTACCTCGCTTCATCGATTCTTTCACCATTAGACATAGACTTGCTTTCTCAATGTCTGAGCTGTCACATTCATCTTCATCTAATTCTTTGGTCATGAGACATAAACATGCTTTTTCATTGTCTGAGTTGTCATCTTCATCACTATTATCTGAGTCATTATCAGATTATTCTTCATTCTTTTCACTGCTGGATTCAACCTTGAGTGCTTTCTTACCTTTCCTCTTTTCAGATGCTTTGTGCTTCTTCTTTTCCTCATCTTTATTGTTTTCTTCGGGCAATCACTTTTGAAGTGTCTTTTTTTGTTGCAAATGGAAGCATCCGTACTCATCATCTCTTTTCTTCATGTATTTGTTTGAGCTTGACCTCTTGTTTGATAATGAGTTCCCTTTAAATGGCTTCTTTTGCTAAACTCACAAAGCGCTTAACCAATAAAAAGCTTTAAATGGCATGTTCTTTAAAGTTCTAAATGTCTCTTTCTTTGATACAATCTTTAAATGGAAAGTTCTCTTTGTCGAGGTCAAGAAAGTTACTTTGCCGAGGTGCTACTGCACTCGCTCTTTGTGTCTCTCGCCGGAGCACCTTCTTCACCATTTAATTCAAATTCATGAGCTTTTAGTTGAGACATCGAGTCGAGTGTCGTTGTTTGCAAGGTTTGTAGTTTCTCCGACATCGATGTTATGATCTTCCATCTTTCGTAAGCCTCTCAAGATCTTTAAACACACTTCTTTTCGGGGTATGTGTGTCCAAGTCGCTGGTAACATCGATGATGCTTGAGAATCCGCTGTCCATTTGATCAATGGATTCACCACCTTCATTTTGAAATTCTCAAATTTGCTTTGCAATGTATAATTTGTTTTCTTTGATCGCTTCAGATCCTTCATTTATCAAAGGTCACTTGTCCCACACATTTCCTTTGTTGCCTTGCAATCTTTCATTCTCATGAACATGTTGCTATCTAGGGTCTTCAAAATCATATCTTTTGCAACAAAGTCTAGATTTGCTCTTCTCCTGTCATCCTTGGTCCAATCCTTCTTGGGTTTGTCCACTTCTTTTCCTTGATCTGCTCATGTGGCTATCACAGTCATGAACATGATTGGGCCATCATTAATTACATCCAGCATCTCCTCATGAGTTGCTGGATGATGGGACAACATTCTTATTTTATATTCATCAAAATTGTTAACATTAAAAACATGTACTTTTGACATAAAGTTTGAGGAATCCATAAGTTCAAATAAGAGATATATATGTGAATATCTAGAAAGCACAGATTTGAAAACTACTTTGAAAATATGTGATCTCCTTGTTACCATAAATTAGATCTCGAAAAAGTTCTCGATATTAGGAACACCGCCTCCGATACCAATTGTTGGTCCCAGAGAAGGTAAAATTATAGTCGAGGGGGTGAATGACTATAAGTGGAGTTTCAAAACTTTTTGAAGAGAGTTTGAGAAAGCAATAATACTTGAGTACACTCAACTTATTTGATTCATGATAAAAGTATGAGTATAAATAGATACAAGCATGAGTAGAGTAATGAATGCTATTAAATGCTAGAGTCGGCTAGTATTACGTGCAAGAGTCGGCTAGAGCATAATAAGACAAAATAGAGTTACTTTATGACATATTAATTGTTTATACACTACAATTAATATGTCATGTTACAAATAAGTAACGTGTTACAAGTAATGTAATATTTCCACACCCCCCTCAAACTGGGTTGTCAATACAGCCAAGTTTACTACTTAGTCTGTTGAACATAAGCGGTGCAATGGCCTTGGTGAGAATCAGCATTCTAGTTTGCTGAGGGAACATATTGAAGTTGAATGATCTTGGCATCAATCTTATCTTTAAGGAAATGTCTATCAATGTCCACATGTTTTGTCTTATCATGATGAACTGGATCCTCTGCCATGCATAATGCTGAATTATTGTCACAGCAGAGTATGATAGGTTGCTGAAGTGTCTGCTGAAGGTCAGTAAGGACTCTTTTCAACCACAGTGCTTCACAAATGCCCAAAACAAGTGCCCTGAGTTCAGCTTCAGCATTGCTTCTAGAGACAGTAGGTTGTTTCTTGCTTCTCCAAGTGACAAAGTTACCCCACAAATATGAGCAATAGCCTGTGGTAGAACTTCTGTCTATGAGGCAACCAGCCCAGTCAGCATCAGTATATACTTTCACTGATCTTTCAGTAGACTTAGTGAAGTGCAAGCCTTGGCCAGAGTGGACTTCAAGTATCGTGAATATTCTCAGAGACAAAGATCCCAATGGTGCTCAGTATGGCAATGCATGAACTGACTGACAAGACTAACTCCATATGCAATATCATGTCTTGTATGAGAGAGATAAATGAGTTTCCCTACAAGTCTCTGATATTGTTCCTTTTTACAAGAATACTACCATGCACTAGTGGATTACCTGGGTCTACTTGAGAGATAGCCGGGTTTGCACCCTAGCATGCCGCTTCTTCAAAGAGTCCAAAGACATACTTCCTCTGGAGATCGAGATACCCCGGTCAAGCTTTTGCTATTTCCATGCCAAGGAAGTACTTGAGGTAGCCCAAATCTTTAACTTGAAATACCTTTGCCAAGTAGGTCTTTAAGTGTTGGATCTCAAAGCAGGTCATCACCAAGAAGGATGATATCATCCACATAGACAATAAGGATGGATCTTCTCTTATTGGTTGTTTTAATAAACATCGTGGTGATCTCGAGTTGCATCGATGATATCCAAGCAGCCTTTAACCACGGTAGTAAGTTTGCCAAACCATGCTCTTGGGGACTACTTGTGCCATACAGAGATTTTCTCGCCATAAACCTTTCCTTTAGTTTGAGTGTTGGTAAAACCAGGAGGTATAAACATATATACTTCCTCAAATGAGGTCACCATTTAGAAGGCATTCTTGATGTCCGATCGTGGAGTGGCTACCAAGTTGGACAACAAGGAGATCAAGACTTTAATCAGGTTGAGCTTTGCCACAGGTGCAAATGTTTCCTTGTAGTCAAGTCCATATGTTTGAGTAAAGCCCCTTGCAACCAGTCTAGCTTTGTACTTGTCAATAGTACCATCATCATTGTACTTGATGGTGAATAGCCATTTACAGCTGACTGTCTTCTTTCCTTGTGGGAGAGTGGTGAGATCCCAAATATGGTTGTCAATGAGTGCAGTCATTTCAGTTTTGAAAGCAGCCTTCCACCTGTCATGTTTGAGAGCTTCATGTATATTCTTAGGAATGGAATGAGTATCCAAATCCTGTGTAAACATAGAAAAACCAGGTGACAAGTGATCATATGACACATAATTATGAATAGAGTGGTCAATACATGATCTCTTTCCCTTTCGGACAGCAATAGGTCTGTTATCAATATCAGTAGGTTCAGGACTTTCAGCAGGTTGCTGAGGTATATCAGCAGGTTCAGGAGGTTGTGGAGTATCAGCAGGTTGCTGAGGTTCAGTAGATGTAGGGAGCTCAGAGTCAACAGGTTGATGAGTCTCATGAGGTTGCTGAATATTAGGAATTGGTATAGGGATTTGTACGGCCTCAAGATTATCAACTGAGGGTGCATTTGGAGTTAGAGGACTATGAGAGGAGGGAAGAGTTATTGTTTCAATTAGGTTTCCATCTATGACAGTCTCAGTGGGGTTGCTATAGTAAGGAGTTTTTTCAAAGAATTTCACATCCATAGAGTTGTAGAATCTTTTGTCAGTGGGAGAATAACACTTGTAGCCCTTCTTGTCTTTGGCATACCCAAGGAAAATGCACTTATGAGCTTTGGGGTCAAGTTTGCTTCTATGTTGGGCATGGATATAGACAAACACAAGACATCCAAAGATTTTTGGAGGCAAGTCAAGAATGAGATGAGGACAGTGGATGAGTTGTCACAGGTTTGAATGGAGTCTTGAATCCTAACACTCATGGGTAACCTGCTGATCGTGTATGTGGCAAGTTAATATAGCTTCACCCCACATATATTTAGGCATATGTGTGGTGAACATGACTGATCTAGCCATCTCCAGTAAGTGCATGTTCTTCCTCTCAGCAACCCCATTCTACTAAGGTGTCTCTACACAGCTACTGATGTGAACAATTCCTTATCATTCAGAAGGTGTCGAGGTTGGACTCATAGTATTCCAGTGGCATTATCTGCTTTTAAGATTTTAATCTTAGTGTCAAATTGAGTAGATACCATGTTATAGAACTCTTGGAAGATGGTTCCAACTTCGCATTTATCTTTCATCAAAAAACACCATGTGATCCTCGTGTGGTCATCATCTATGAAGGTGACAAACCACCTCTTTCCTCGTTATACTTTTAACTTCAAGATCCCCATACATCACTATGTATTGTAGGGTGAAAGTGTGAGGGTAAGTAAGATATTTTAGTATATACAGACTTAGTAAGTTTAGCAAACTGGCAAATATCACATTGAAGGTCACTAAGGTTACTTCCTTTAAACAATTCAGGAAATAAAGACTTTAAATAACCAAAACTTGGATGACCTAGTCTATAATGCCATAACATGGTATTGTCTAAGGTTTGTTGCAGTCATGCCGAGGCGCTTAGCTTTCAATCTTCTCCTTTCAAACAGGTTGACCATAAACACCCCCGAGCAAAGCTTTAGCTCTCCCAATCACTTCCTGTGAAGAAAGATCTTGGAATATACACCGATTGTTATTAAACAAGACTGTCCAATTTAGGTCTTTAGTGAGTCTACTGATAGATATAAGGTTACAGTCTAATTTTGGAACAAATAGGACATCCTGAAGGTAGATATCAGTAAGTTTAACATTTCCAAAACCTTGTGCACATGAAATAGATCCATCAAAGAATCCTAATATTGTGGGTCTGATGATGTGGCTTAAAATGAGATATGAGACTTTTGTTACAACCATATGGGACGAAGCCCGTAATCAACAATCCAAGTATCATTACCGAGAGGTGAGTGGAATATACCTGCTTTTAGCATGAGTAGCTATGTCGTTGATAGAACTAACTTCCTTTTGTTGAGCAATGAAGGCTTTGAAGGCAAGCAAACCGAGCATCCAACGTGGTATCTTTGTTCCTTCTTCACCGACATGCCCGCCTCGACTCTCCCTGGTTGGTTTGGAGGGTTTAAAAGAATTATGTTTACCATGTAGTTTCCAAAGAAGTGTCCTGGTGTGATTTGTGCGCTTGCAAAGTGGTCACGTAACAACTTTCCTGCCTTCTCGTGAGGTTTCTGTAAGTCTCAAGAACCTCGGTGAGGCTTCCCGACCACCAACATTGAGCTATCAAAGCAGAGTGATCGCAGGTTGCTTTGCAAAGATTACTTTTCTCCCCGCTTTCCTCATGTTTGACTTCAAAGAACACAGATTTGAGGTTGGGGAGAGGTTTAGTAGCAAGAACTCTACCTCTAACATCATCAAGGGATGAGTTCAGCCATGTAAGGAACTTGAATACCCTCTTCTTCTCAATGATATCCTTGTATAAGGTAGCATCCTCTACATCCTTCCATGGGTGAGTTTCCAACAAATCCAGGTGTTGCCATGCCTTAGATAGTTGGTTGTAGTATCGAGTTACGCATGTGTCTCCTTGTCTCGCAATTTTGATTTGGGCTTCAAGTTCATAGACCTCGATGTATTGTCCTTTTTTAGTAAAGGTCTCGGCATTATCCCGTATATCCTTAGCAGTTGTCATACATCATGAAGTTCTCATCGATCTCTTTTGTCATTGACCTCGTGAGGATGGTCATGACTTGGTTATTTTTCAGATCCCATTCTTCAAACTTGGGGTCGGGCTTCACAGGGGCAGGTTTGGAGCCGCATAAGTATCCCATCTTGCTCGCCGTAGATATACATTTTCATAGATCTTGACCACAAGCAGAAGTTGTTGCCATCAAGTCTCGTGATTTGTAAAAGAATAGTTTGTAGTGACCTCACTCGCCGAGGTCGCTGTGACTCAACCGAGGATGAAGAGGCGCCGGATAATGAAGACATTCTTGAAAAATGGGAGATTTTGCAGCGGATTAGAAAGATTATGTCTCTGATACCATGAAGAGAGTTTTAGAAAGCAATAATACTTGAGTAAACTCAACTTATTTTATTCATGATAAAAGTATGAGTATAAATAGATACAAGCATGAGTAGAGTAATGAATGCTATTAAATGCTAGAGTTGGCTAGTATTACGTGTTAGAGTCGGCTAGAGCATAATAAGACAAAATAGAGTTACTTTATGACATATTAATTGTTTATACACTACAATTAATATGTCATGTTACAAATAAGTAACGTGTTACAAGTAATGTAATATTTCCACACTTTTCTTGTAATTAAAAGCATTTAGGCAGCGGATAAGACCCTTCTTACTAGATTATTTCAAAGTACTTTAAGCAATCAATAATATATGATATAATATAAGCAATTAAATGAATGCAATAAGGTAAATTGCAGAAAGTAAATTGACACAAGGCTTATAGTGGTTCAGGATGGTGTAATCCCTTAATCCACTCTTCTCCTGTGATGATTGGAGGAATTCACTATTGTTTTCATGGATACAATAGTACGATTGTCCTTGACTTCCCAAGCTTCACAATCTATAAGAATATCACTCCTTGACTGCAACAGCTTTAGTGACTCGGTCTCTTTCACTGCTCCTTGGGATCAAATCCTTCAGCATCTATCACAAACACAACTCCCTCTCAGATGGCTCTGATTCTGTTGCTTGATTAATGTGAATTGAATTCACTAACTTGTTGATCAATCTCAATGCTTGATGTTTGATTTGTAGCTCTTAGATTTGAGTTGATCACTGGATATTTCTTTTTAGCACAGATAGAAGATTTTTCACTTTGACAGAGTTGCTCAGATTTTTGATCGTTCTCTTGTTTTTTTTCTTTTTCTGTCAATGCCTTCTATTTATACCCTTGATTATTCTTGATTTGAATTTCCGTCCGTTGGCTATATTAATGAGGGAGATAATCCTTGATTTTATTCTTGATTCACCCTTAATTATATTCTCCTTAATTTTAGTGATCGGGTTTTTCTTCAAACGTTTACCAGAAAATCCGTCCTTGATTGATCCTCTATTAATTGTGCATTTAATGCTTGATCTTCTGTATCTTCTTCATATTTCAATAATATGATCGAGTAAGGTTTACTCAGTCGTTTTTTGAATGGTTAAGTGACCCATCTGACTTTGCCGCTTAGATATTCCTTTGCTGCTTTGTCTTCACTCAGCCGAAAGTCAGTTTACTTTGCCGATTCACTGTTTCGTCCATTCTTCCCGTTCAAAGGAGAATCCTTGTACTTCACTGATCCTTGATTAGTGGGAGATCAGTGTACACCATATTTAAACATTAAGTTTCATCACTTGAAACATAACTTAGATTTATCCAATGTCATCACAGACTTCCTTGGTTATAAGTCAGACCATATGTCTTCATTGCTTCTCTGTTGATACTTGGCTGGCTTCACTCTGCCAAAAATCTGTTTTTACTTTGCCGTCCTACCAACTAGTACAATACTTGTCTGACTCAACTTATACAACATGTCAAACCCTAAGTAAAACTTATACAGAGAAATTCTAACTTATTTCAGGCTTGCTATAACAGCTAGTATGGCCATCATTAAAACATAATAAAATGTTCTTAACAATTTTTAACTATGTAATATAATATTTTATAATAAATTTAATTAATTAAATAATTGTTTAATCAAGCTCGATTAAACTCGCGAGCTACTCGATTAATATATTTTAAAAATCGAGCTCGGCTCGGTTAATTATTCGAGTAGTTCGACTCGAGCTCGAACTCGAAAAAAACCGAATCGAGTCGAGTACGAATAGCTCATGAGTAGCCCAACTCATTTACAGCCCTAGTGTGAACGGGAAGTACAGGATGGATATGACCTTCAAAAGCTTCGATCTTTCTGTTATGGCTCCTCAGATTTTAAAGAATCAGGTAACCACCGGAAGATTAGTGTAATCAAATCCCTTATCTTCATTTGAATCCCCAACGGCCAATAGCTTTGACCAAGGCAAATTTCCTCCTTATCATCATAGAAACTTCCATGGATATACAAGAGAGTAGGGAAGAAGAACGTATTTGCCGATTTTCTGGGGGAGATTGAACGACTTCAAATTAATCGCCATGGAAATCGGCTGAGAGGTTTTTTCGGATTAGGGTTAGGGAGATAATATGAAAACGGCGCAAATGAGGGAATGGAACTTGAGTTCAGGGTTTGTAGAATATAAAGGCCGGGTTTAAGAGTCGGGTCAGGGTTAGCACCGGGTAAATGGATTATAAGTTGGGTTATTGGATTAATATAGTTGGCATGCCGAATTTTATGAAACGAAAGTATGATGGGCCAAGATTTTAGGGAAAACGGGCTGGATTAATTGAAAAGAATGGATCAGGCTTTAAAAATGCTTGGTCCAGCAGAATAAAATCCATCAGCCATTATAATGCACTTAATTAAATAATTAATTATAAAATTAATCATTAACCAAAACTTGGATAATTAATTTATTTAAATAATTAATTAAGTAATTTAAATACCTGCAAAAATAAAATAATACAAAAATGCGCCATATGATGTAAAATTTTAATTTCATGGCTATTAGTGTGACATATAATAATATAACACATATAATGATACTATTTTGAGAATTAATCAAATTAATAAGCAGCTGGGGCATTATTACGCAACATCAAGTAAATGGCAAAAAAGATCCCAATAAGAAAATGTGGTGTCGATAAAACCGCCATATAATTAGTCAACCTTTGAATTAAGATTACGGCCGTAAATGAAATGCAAGTTTATTTGTGAAGTAACTCAAATCGACTCAATCCAAAACTTGACTTGACTTGTCTTAAATCAGCTCGAAATCAAAATCAACTCGACTCGAAGATTAAACGAATATCAAGTGATGATTTGAATTATTTTGTAGTTAAGTTTCAAAACGTATTAGACTTGATAAATTCGATAAAAAAAACTCGAGTTCGGCTCGAGTTTTCAAAACTTCCTTAAATTTCGGCTCAAGCTCGAGTTCGAAATATTCGTTTTCGAACTCAAACTCGAAAATATTTCAAATTACTTGACTCATTTCGACTCAACTCTTACCCACTAATTAATATAGCAACCGAGGATTTAGCCCACCTTTGAAACAAACGAATAAATTTTCAGAATCAACAAATATATATAATTTGTATTAAAAAAAATACTCACACAAAAATCACGGCACAATATTTTGAGACACGCATTAATACCCACCAACTAAAGCTAATGATATCCCTACAAATCTGTTTGGAAATTGATAATGAATTTTAACATTTAATGCAACCACGATAGATAGGGAAGCGGATCCCTACGGTACAAGATGAGCGTTATAAAGTGCTTTGCACCGTTTTCGTCCGAATTTTGGACGGATCCGTCTACATTTCGATGGATCCGTCTAAATTTGGACGGAAAGAGAGTTAATCAAATTTGGACGGAAAAAAGTGAAATGGTCTCTCCGTCCAAATCCGTCCAAATTTGGACGGATCCATCCAAAATTTGGACGGCAATGGTGTACAGCAATTTGTACCGCTCACCTTATACCGTAGGGGATCCGGACTCGATAGATAGTGTTTTTTTTTTTTTTTCTTTTTGAGAAACGATAGATAGTGTTTTTATTTTATTTTAAATAATGATACGGGTATAACGGTTGTGCCACAATTAGTGACACAACGATGATCTGCACCATTGATCATAATGTGTCTAAATTGATCATGATGTAAATCTAACATAATCAGAGATGCAGATCACCGTTGTGGCATAACCGTTGTTCCTGTATCATTATTTTTTTTTTTATAATCGAAATGAAATTACCGTATGTATTTTTTTTCTTCAAAACTAAATTATCATATGTTTTTTTTAATCGAAATGATATACTCACACATGCACACGGTGAAACTCAAACTCATTACCTTCATTTCATATGTTCACAAGTCATGGTAATGGTAAGGGCTACAAAAAATTACTGAACTTTTTTATTTTTTTAAATGTACCATTTTATTAATTGTAATTAGAACTACAAGCTTCAAGTACATAAGTTGGCGGTGTTATGCCTCAATTGACTAAAACAACCGCATGCAAGTCTACTTGTGTCAGACAATCAGTTGGGCTATTACCAGAACGTCGACTAAAAGAAAATGAAAAAAACACAAAAACCCTAACCAGACTCAAACAATCAGAAATTATGCAACCCAACGAAGAAGGTTTGCATCCCCTTTTTGCAGACGATGAATGCATGCGAGTGAATCTGCTCTACCAAAATGATTGAAATTAATGCGTTCAAATTTTACGGTCCCAGGAATTTCTTATGAGGTTTACTACACGTATTACACTACTCACTTTTCTATACTCCTTACAAAGTGACGTTCTTTTCTATTCTTCACTTCCTTGTTTTCCTTTAAGGCAATCCATTGTTTTTTTCTTCGATAATTATAAACAACACACACTCAAACAAAAAAAAAAAAAAAAAAAAAATCAAAGCCGTACGTACGAGATCATGTAGTTACATCAACCGTTATAGTTTTACAACGTGTTATGCAACCGTTACATAATTTATCAATCACCAACATGTTGTTTATGTTTTACTGGATTTTTTTTAAACATCTCATTCACCCTACCACCCTATTTCACCCCACCTTACCATACCACCACACCCACCCCGCTTCATTCACATTAGTAAACCCAAGTTCACTCCACCCTACCTCACCACCCACTCCATCCTATCCTACCCCACCACCCACCCTACCTTACCGAACATAACCCAACCTCACCCCACCTATGCAACCTACCCCAACACCTTACCCTACCACATACCCTACCCTACCTCACCCCACCATCTTATCCTATTTTATTCCACCGCACTCTTATCCACCAGGACCACCACCAACGTGTTTGTCGATTTTCATTTGATTTATCAAATTTCATCCATTTTCAGAGGTAATGAAAGTGGACTTTATAAATTCGTTGGAATAAATTTCATTTAATTTGATATATTATTTGATAATCATACCCAAATATTAAACTTAAACGAAAACTCATTTCATTACATTCCATTTCCGCAACACAAACAAATCATAAATGATGTTCCAATGAAAAATTATTCGTCCCAACTCAAAATAAAATAGAGACAATTAGTTAAATATTGTAAAACCCCTCACCTCCTAACAGGGGTATTTTATTCCTTTCGTATTTTGTTTCCTCTTTTTCCTTTTTTCATTTTTATAAGTTTTCTTTTCCTCCAAGTCTTTGAAAACCGACCTAGGGCATCCACAACCTTATATATATGCTTCTAGACAGTCCCGGAATGCATAATTCGCATTTTGGTTGAAGCTTGGGCCGGTTCCCCTAACAGTCACCCGGGGAAGCGCACCAGTTCATGTCCAGGATGAGTTTTGGGCAATCCAGGACTGACCGGCACGCTTAACCATGGGTTCAGGAATCGATCGTAGTTCGTTCGTGTATGTCTTTGGTTTCGACTCGTCTTTAAGGTAAGAAGTTCTTCTTATAAAAGAGATCCATTTTGGTTTCAAGATTATGTTTTTATGTGTTTTAATTATCGTTTTCATGTTAGTATTACCCGATATTGAACGTAATTATGTTTTGCATATTTGCCGGGTAGTTGTAAGCTATGAAACCGACTCTGAGGCTAAGTACTGGGCCGTTTTCCCGTCCCTCCATCCGGAAACCACACATACCGAGTTCCAGAGTTAGCTTATGTGTGTCCAGTGTCTAGGAACATAGTCTTGACTGAAGCATGGGCCGTTGCCCCTGGCCTTCACCCGGGAAAGCGTCCGGTCTGATCCCAGATTTATATTTTGGATGTCATGGGCACTAAAATTGAGTCTGAGGCTGAATCCTGGGCCGATGTCCCTGGCCTCCACTTGGGGCAACGCTCGGGCTGATACCCAGATTTAGTTTCGGGCAGTCTATGTCTACAACAGGGTGCCAAGAAGTTTTTTTTGAGTCTTATTTGAATTTTAGGTTCTGTATTCATGGTAATATTGGGGATAAGATGGTAGCTCGGTGTTGTTATGGTCTTTATATGTTCCCATATGTTAGACATGAACTTCTGTGCCTTATGTGCTTCAATGTGTTTGTGTGTTTTGCTCCATCAGACTTGGCAAGGTAACGGTTATTGGTGATGTACCGAAAGGGGTGCCATGGGTCCCTAAGTCTATTGTCGGAGGTATGACTAACTAATCCATGTCGTTCTCGATACAACGGACCTTAAGTCCCGTGGGACCCTAAGTCCCACGATTGGAAGATGGTTAGTTGCATTAGCTGTGTTGTACATTGTGTCCGTTAGTTATGTGTCTTGGTGCCACGTAATGAATATAACTATGAAAAGACATGGCATGTAACATGACAAGTTAAGGATACGGCTATGTTAAGTAAGTACTTAATGTAACTAAACAATTACGTGCAAGGTGAACCAAAGTTGTTAATAGGTCATGTTTTCTTATGCATCGTCAAACGTGGCTTTGAAGTGGCTATCCTTTACGTTTCAAGTTATGTTCTGAATGTAGTTTCTAATATTCCACGTTGTGCCTTTAAACTATTTGCAAATGGATAAAGTAGATTATGCTGTGACTCCAGGCTTATAACAACCATGAATCTCCCTTTTGATTTTCTTTATTCTTACTCAGGATTCGGCCGGTGCTCACTCCTTTATTTGGAATAAGAAGATTGCAGGTACATGCTGATTTGACGACGAGCTTGGAGTGCTAGTTTAGGAGTGAAGCAATGAAGTCATTTATGTTTTAGTTTTCTTTTGTAGTTGTTCATTCTTTTCAGACAGTCATTTGTAATGGATAATAGTGTTTTGTTCAGTTATTTATGATTTAGTTTGACATCAGTTGTATTCTAGTTGTTGGTTGTTATTGGAAGACTTTGAGGGTGTCTATTTTCTCAAATCTTCTGCTTGTTTTCTTCCGCACGAATCGTTAATTACTCTGATATGACACGACGCGGGATTCAGAGTTTACTGTAAATGTCACGTGCCGAACGTTCTATATCCAGATAAGGACTTGGTATCTAGGACATGGGCGTTACAAATATAATTCAGTGAATAAGATGATTATAAGTGATTTAAAAATATGTTTGTTTTGCCGGTCGTTTCTATGTGAGAGGCTTTTCTAAGAGGACCGCTTACGCATGTGGCGGAGATCTCTGACCACACGATTTCTTCGAGGTGGAATACACAAATTGCCCGTGTGTGGAAATTATGCTGGTCCAGATGCCGCCACGTAGATAGCTTCCTAAGAGGAAATTCCCTATGATAGAATTTTCCTGTTTTGCCAAGAGTTTTTTGAGGGTTTTTTTTACATCACATCACCAATCATTTCTTACAATCTCCCACCAATCAAATATTCAACTACAAATAAAAAAATATTAAATCATCTCTAATCATTTCACTTTATCAACTTTATTACCTTTTACCATTATTTTATTCATTATTCTATTTTATTTCACCATCATTTTATAATCTACACAAATTTCAAAAAATATCTTAACTTTCTAATCATTACTTCAATCACTTTATCTTAAAAAAACCCAAAAAAAACTCCAAAAAAAAACTCCAATCCAAAACAAACACAACATGTGTGTACTTTAATGTACCTATCACTATATATGGATTAAAGAATGGACAAATTGAAGTAGTAACGTTTTTACTTGTAATTGGCAGTTTTATCCTCATAACAGTATGTTACAAAACATTAATCAATCACAAATGTTCTTGGTGAAGGTTAAGATGTCGAATTCAAGTATCCAACTACTTCATAAAAGAGGATTAAAGTGGTTTAAAAAAAAATTAAAAAAAATTAAAGTGTATAGCTGACATTGGAATGAACACTTTTCAACTGCTGCCTACCCCTCAATAGTTGTTGCACTTCCCTACCAAGAACCGGTCTTTATAAATTAATAACTCCTACTACTATTCGAGAAATAAAGACAGCAGTACCCCTAGAAAACATACTACGACTCTACTAATTTTACCCGAGAAAAAAATACAGCAGTAACCCACTCGAAATTTTTTAATACTCAATCCGTTTCAAAATAACTGAACCAGTTGTTAAACAATTTTGTTTCAAAATAACTGGGCAGAACAGTTTTCAATACAAAATTTAATGCACTTTTCACTTTTTACCATCTCTTTATTTTTTCTATACACTGTCTTAAATGAACCAATATTATTTACTTTATTTTCTATAAGAGTATTCTAGTTTTTATCTAATCAAAGTCAAAACAATTACTCCCTCCGTCTCAATTTGTTTGAGACATTTTAGAACTTACAAGATTTAAAAAGACATCAACTAATGAGTTGTCTAGTCGTTTAAAACTTAACTAATTTACCTTTTTAACCTTTTTATATGTAGTTCTATTTTCACAATATTTAAGAGATATCAATTAATGAGTAGGATGATTTAGGCAAATAAAGCAAAACTTTAAATCTATTTTGAGTTATGAGACTTATTTTGAGACAGCCAAAAAAAAAAAAGTCCCAAACAAATTGGGACAGAGGGAGTAATTAGTTTCTTAATCTACATGTTTTTAGCAAGTGCATCAGTTATTGTGGAACGGTGGGAGTACAACCGTTGTACGAAGGTATCACATTATATACATTATAACTAATTATTTCTACCATATCGCACACGATAAAATTGTATTATCTAAAAGAGAGTAAGAATAAAGCTGTAATGTATGAGCTTGGTACAATCTTTTTACCACCGTTAATATATTAATAAAAATAGGGCAATTCTAAAAGCATCCACACTTTTACTTCCGGAACTTCATTTATATGTAAAAATTGCATGTAAAATGTGGTGTCGAGGTAATTACGGGATGCCTTTAAAATTGCCTTAAAAATATTGAATTGTTAATAAATTGCATGTAAAAGAAAAAAGAACATAATAAATCCACTCTAAATCTTCTAGAAAGACCTTTAAAAAATAAATAAATAAACTTATATGAGATGGTGGTAGTAATTGTTATTTGCCGTTTTCAGATTGCATACAAAGGTCAGCTAGGACGCTTATTAGCTTTACACACTCTTTCTTTATTTTAATTGAAAGTAAAGTATTGTTGGGCTCGTTAAAGTCAACGGGATGCTGCCATAAATAAATTTACAAATTTACAAAAGAAATATAATTAGTCGTCATGTTTTAGAGCAATGCCTCGGGTCGGTAGGGGGTGGGGTGGGGTGGGGTACGTGGGAGTGGTGTGGGGGGAACTTGGCTTGGTAGCGTTTGGTATGTTTAGTTAATCGACTGATTTTATGGCTCAACTGGTCCCCAGAAAGTTTCAGATCAAGAATGATATGTTTCATTTTTCCTTTTTCTCGAGATAATTCACTTTTATCGTGTGTAAATGTTAGAAATGAATTCATTCAGAATGACGTCACTTTGGCTCAACATCGTTATTAACTGGTTGATAATAAAATTTTTCTAATTAATTAGAAGCAATATTTATTACTTTCTTGTTTCTTATTTAACCAATACAATTATAAAAAAACGAGGGACCAGTCGTGATTTTTAATTCGGGTGAGTTGGATTTATTTACACTATTTTATGATAAATTTTCCTTAGAGTTTTAAAATTTAACAATAAAAATCACCCGATAATCATAAGATTTTCTACTCGGGTGGGATAGAATTACTTATAATGTCATTGTACGATGCAAGTTTTTCTAAATTTTCATAAAATAACAAAATAAATTATGATTAGATATTTAATATGAGTATTCATATGTGTTATTTTAGTAAAATTGAGTTGTGTTTAATTAATTTAATAATGGCGGTTGGATTGGATAAAACATTAAACATAAATTTAAGTGTGTTTTATCAGCTCAAAATACCTTTGAGCACTATAATTACGTAAAAATTTAACATTTGAATGTGATGTCATTAGCAATTTAGTTATGTCATAAGTAAAAGAAAACTGTGTGGGCTGAGCACCGCGCCCGGTACACAGCTTTGTTTGTGGTCAAAAGCACACATATTAAACACATGACTTATTGCATTGAATTCAACAATCATGATATTGCGTACTGTCATCAAATAATATGGATCAATTAACATGTCATTAGGCTTCGAGAATCAGTAATTTGATCGTTTTGTTGATGAATTTGTAAATATGTGAACCAATGTCTGCCTTTGGTGCTTGTTCTGTTGACCTTTCTGCCCGAAGCTCCCTGAACATCATTTCCTCTATTTCATCCATATTTCTCATGTTGGCCGTGAACATCCGCATCATCGAATCATTCTGAATCCGGGAACCACTTCCTTCACCCGAACTTGTATGAAAAAAAGTAAGACCGGGGGTAAACTGCGTCCCAAACAAGTATGTGAAGAAAACGTGTTGAAACGGTGTTGATTGACCTTGTTGTTGGTGGGTAAACAAATCATTAGGTGGCGGAGAAGGTGAAATATGGCGGGAGGAGGGTGGAAGTCTCTTAGAGGTAGTCCTATAAAAGACATCAGATGTATGATGTCAAGACCCCTGGAAAGGCCCTTGAGAATGATCATGAGAACGCCTCTGAGAACGAACTTGAGAATTCCCTTGAGAACGACCCTGAGATTGCCCCCTAGTAAAAAAAATGGTAAACCCTATCATTAAGGGTCCCCTCACCCCCGATCCTACATGAAAGTGAGGAGAGGTTAATCAGGTAACCTAGTAGCTCCAACATGGGTTGCCTTTTTTCACCACCTTGACCGGGGTGTTATCAATCGGAAATCAACCCCAGTCCTGGGATGGGTGGAGGTAGAGCATCAAAAGGAATTGCTTTCAATGACGTTGGAGGAGCAGAATGGTTTGCTATTGAACGGGTAACACATCTATCACCTGCCATACCTGCAAAAGAAGATGAGTGTTAAAACCACTTTATAACTAAGATCAAAACCCACAGATCAACATCCTAGACAACAGTGTTTACGCCCAAGTTTCCCTAACTTTTGGTTCCGATACCAACTGTAACGCCCCTATCCCCGAATACCGAGTTTTTATCCATAAATATGACGTTCAACACGTGACATTTAGAGTAACATCTAAATCCCATGTTAAAATTTCATGCGTAAGATAACAAGTCAAGACTCGAGAACTAGACCTGTGGTCTTCCAACAACCAGAATACAAATGTTGTCAAACTAAAATATAGATAACTGAAAGTAAACACTATCATCAATTACAACTGACATGTATGAAAAGAAAGGAATACATTACTTGCAACAATGCCTTATTTAGAAATAATAACTATAAAAGGAAACTAAAGCACAAAAGACTTCATTTTTCCATCCTAAGCTAGCTCTCCAAGATCGTCATCAAACCCAGCATGTACCTTCAATCTTCTTATTCCAAATAAAGGAGTGAGCTCATGCACAAATCTTGGTAAGCAGAAAGAAGATAAAAAAGATAGATTCATGTATGTCGGACACTGGGAGACACGACATGAATCTACTTCATCCAGTTCACAAATAGTCTAAAGACATTACTTGTAACATATATGAAACCACCTTTAAAGCACAACTTTAAAATGTAAAGGAAAGCCACCTTGAATAGTTACTTAAAATGCATGTAAAACATGCCTACTCACTACCTTAGTTTATCTTGCACATACTTGTTTAGTTGCATTAACTACTCACTTACTATGTTCGTTTCCTACTGATCATACTTACATAACCATCTACCAACCCATACGTTACTTGTCTACTAACCATAGCATATTCGTGTCTTGTCCATCTTTCTTTCACTTACTTACTTAACATGTCCATATTCTTGTCTTGATTGTTCTGTTCATGTTTCATACTGACTTGACATGGGGCTTGGTGAAACACGGATAATATGACTAGCGATACATTCAACGTGGATATGAGTTACGATACATCGTCTCGGGGATGACATGGGTAATACAATTAGTCATACATCTGATATGATCATACACTCATTACCATAGAATGTCGCAAAGTCACTAACTATAAACAAGTATTGAGCACATAAAGCACATAAGTTCACGTTTAAGTCTATATCTAACATTCGTGAACCAACAAAGGCCATATCAAACACCGAACTACCATCCTATCTCTACCATGAACATGAAAACATAACCAGAACTTAAAATAATTTTTTGAAAACACTGTAGACAACACAGAGGGGCCAGAAGGCCAATGTGGGTGTTTTTGGGTAGCTTAATCGAGATAGGCTCCCGGTTTAGCGAGCCAATGAGGCCCAGACTCACTTTCTGATCTAGTACATTCCCGGCAAACTGTTCTAAACATATAACATGTCCAATTTCGTGCATTACAACCATAAAACAGAGCTAATGCATCTCGAAACGTAAACTTTAAAACAAAGATGAAACATATTGATAAGAAGAACTCCTTACCTCTTAGACTTGCCAAAGCAAACAACTGACGAACTATGATTACCTTTTGGAACCATGCAAACCTATAAACATCCGAAACCCTAACATGAATCCTATATGGATCCTAATTATAAACGAGATTGAAACTATGATTAAACAAAAGACTATGATAATTACCTTCTTAAGATGAACCGAGATTCGCAACTGCTCCTTGACCTGAAAACCCTTCGAAACAAGCACTCTGGCATGTGAAAACAAACTAGAACGATTAGAATTGAGTATACAGTCCAAAGCCGGGTCGCTAAACTGACCACATAGCTCGGTTCGATGAGCTGAATGTCCTAGGCACGCTTTAGGCTTGTTATGGGCTGTCTAGGACACATCCTAGGATGTTTAGACCTTGTCATGGGAACCTTCGGGTCGCATAACCGAGGGGTCTTCTCGGTTCAGCAAGCCATATAGACTGAAAACTCCAATAACGCAATTATTACGATGTATACGGCTATCTATGGTTCTTTTTATAGCCCTTTATCAACGTAAGTCGGATTTGAATATCTTGAGGGAAAAGAAAACCTTAAAAAGAACGGAAAACAAATCCGGAAAGACCAAATTTTCCCTTACAAAGAGGAGAGGGGTTTTACATTAAGTCGGTCCAGTGGCGGAACTACATACAACCAAGGGGGGCAACTGACCCCCTTGATCCGGAAAAACTACACTAATATATGTACAAAGTATATCGTTTGCCCCATTTAAATTTTTTATTTGCCTTTGAAAATTTTATTGCCCCCTTTACGCGAGATCCTGCGTCCTCCCCTGAGTCGGTCAAATAGCCTTTTAATGGTTCAAAAGAATCAGGCAAGTTCATCTAAACCAAATTTCACGATTATCTGGGTAAAGGATATGCAATCTTTACATTCTCAGGCTGACATGGAGAAAAACTACAAGGAATATGGTATAACATGGAAGCTTTTCTTCATCGTCTTCCAAAACCCGATCAAAGGGTTCACGTTTCCTAGACTGTTTTCTCACCGTTTATGTGCAACAATTTGAGAAAGGGAAATTTTTAGGTAGTGTTGATATATACAGAGCACATCTACATACGCAAGTAATCAGAGCCTAGCGTGATCAAAACTACATTAATCGATCGTGCTGGATTACGATTCTTAATGAAGATGATGTCTCTCACGCAGCACACACTACCTTAAAATTTCCCTTTGAGAAAGGGCTGAGATTTCCAATGATTCATGTGCTTTTCACGTCATGTCGCATTATGATCTGAACCTGGCTCAGATCACTCCAAATGGTATAAGATTTGTGGTTTCTCACACAAAGATCGTAAAAGAGGGGTGGGGGGTTTTGGATAATAGTTTTCTTTGGTAAGTGTGAGTTATGGAATTAAAGAAAAACAACTCCCTGTAAATTTTCTCATTAAAACCTTACTTAATCATTGCCTCAAAAAAGTTAAAAGGCCATTAAATTTGAAGGTAAATATTTCATTACTTCGAAATTACTATTTTACCCCTAAAAGAAAACAAGATTGTTCGTTCAGATTTTAGTGACTAAGTTATCCAAAAAAGAATTTGCTTTTATTTGATAGAACATCATTTCCAAGCATTGTTTATTGTGTTTTTCATAACTATGATCTTAATTATTAACTAGTGTGAAATTAAAAAAATATTACATTAATTATATAAAAAAATTATAGTCATTTCGATGTTAAAGTTGTTTACGACCGACATTTCGATGTTAAAGTTAAATAATTAATAGAAAAAGGTTGAGAATGACTGCTTTCAATCTTATCTGGGTTAAAAGGACGATGAAATACGATAGTGATTTTAAATGACAAAACACAAGTGAATATCCAATAATACCCTCATTTAATATTTTTCTAATTTCTTTTATCCAATATTAATTATGAGTTAATGCTGCCGAATTTTTGTTGAGAAGATAGTGCTGCCGAATTAATGGCCTGAAAATCTGCTACAAGAATCTCAAAAAAAAAAAAAATGCAAAGGATCGTGCTTAACCACCATATCAATAAACCATCATGCAATTTTTTTTCCACTACATGCTTCAATTTTCATTTCTAAGCCAATATTTTTTTTTATTTTATTAATATTAATATTTTATTGATTTATAGATATATTGGCATATTGATATCGTGGATGCAGTAACAACTATGAATAAAGTGTCGATGAAGATGTAGTAACGCCAACGAGGAAGAAGAGAAATGGAGATGCAGTGACATTATAAATGTAGTGATACCGTAGATGCATTAACAAATGAATTTGTATTGATAAAGTGTCGATGAAGATGTAGTGACACTTGATTTGTGTTTCATAATATGTTACTGAACATGCAGTAACAGCTAATTTGGTTTTTATAAAGTGAATGAAGATGTAGTGACGCATGATTTGCTCTTTGTAAAATGTCATTTAAGATGAAATGACACATGTTTTGGTCTTGAAAAGATGTCAATGAAGATACATTGACAACATATTATTGTCATTGCATCAAATTTTCAAATGTTTAGCACTTAAAGTGCATCTACACATGTTATTGCATCTTCAACTTCATTGTTACTACATCTTATGTTACTGCATCTTCAATTTTAGTGTTACTGCATCGTCAACTTATTGTTATTGTATCTTATGTTACTACATCTTCAATTTCAATGTTACTGCATCTTCAACTTTATATTTACTGCATCTTCAATTTCACTCTTAGTGCATTAGAAAATCTATGAAGAGACGATAAATCTATGAAAATTTTGATTTTAAAAGACTATGCCAGATCAAATGAGATATCAATTATGGTGAAAGAATTACGATGATCCGAGTTGTATATAAAAAGACATAGCCGTTTAAAATATTAAGAATGAGAGAGAATGACACTATTTTTTTAATTTTATTTTTGCAAATATGAAAAGAGTAATTTGATATGCTTTTATTATTTTTTTTCCTGATAAACCAAATAAAATTGAAGTTGTCCTGATTGCCTTTTTTAAACTTAGTGTCCTTCTGACGCAGTGCCTCTAATTAATTAACACTAAATTTGTACTACCTCCGTCCCATAAATACACATTTGAAATATGAAATGAATATATAAACAATATATTATATGATAGAGGTAGACATTATGATATGAAATGAATATATAAACATTATATAGAACAAAAGTTAGATAATTCTTAGTAGTTCATTCTTTGATAATACTGTTGTACATCAGCACACACATACATATACTAACTTAACATCATATAGAATTTAGCTAGATCTTATCCAATCTAACCAACTAGACAAGTGTCACTATTGTAGCATGCCAAGTGTGACACTATTCCCTATATATTCTCTTATATCTTTTTAGCCCCTCTCAAACTAATGTAAGGCAATGTCACATTGAGTTTGTCTCTAAAACAATTGAAGGAACTCACTGATAGAGTTTTAGTAAAACAGTCAGCTATTTGATCTTGTGAATGTATATGATAGACAATAACTTCTTTGTTAGACACTTGATTTCTGATGTAGTGAACATCAACTTCTATATGCTTTGTTCTAGCATGATACACAGGGTTTTGTGCTAGAGAGTTTGCCCCTGTGTTGTCACACCAAAGTGTTGGACCAACAGCCAGTTTGAACCTCATTTCACCAAGTAACTGTGTGATCCACTTAACCTCAGCAACTAGATTTGCCAATGCTCTGTATTCTGACTCACAACTTGATCAGGAGACCACATCTTGCTTCTTTGAACTCCATGATACCAAACACTTTCCCAGATATACACAATATCCTCCAATTGATTTTCTGTCAATAGGACACACTGCCCAGTTTGCATCTGAGAAACCATGCAGTTCCAGTGAGTCTGATGGTCTAAAAAGCAATCCCATACCAAGTGTTCCTGCTACATATCTAAACAGTCTTTTTAAGGCCTGCCAATGGGCTGTGTGAGGTTCTTGCATAAATTGGCTGAGAGTGTTAACATCAAAAGATAAATCTGGTCTTGTCAATGTGAGGTATTGTAGACCTCCAATAGCACTTCTATAGAGACTTGGATTTGTCATAGGCTCTCCTTGCTTAGGAAGTAGCAATTTTCCAGACACCATTGGTGTTGGACAGGGCTTCTGTCACGGATTTTTATGCTAAACGAAATATAACAAGTAATAAAATAAATCCGGTTTACCCCAAGTGCAGGGATCGTAGTATAATGATTAAAACCGGAGTCGAACTCACAGGGAATCGTCTTTGTCTAGTTGTAATAAATTTCCTAAAGTTGTCACGAGAAAAATAAAACTAACCTACACTTAACAATTAAAGACTACAACTAGAATAACAAAACAAAATGAACTAGTAATGAAAACAATAAAGTTAAACCGAATGAGGAAGATTAAAAATCTAAAGCCGGCGAAGATATTCTTGAACCGAATGAGCGAAAACAATTCTATTCTATAAACTAAAAAGACAATAAAATCTTAAGATTGCTACGAAGAACAAGCAACAATGGGTTTTTCTCAATTAATGTAACAACGAACAAGCAATGATCCACCTATCTCGCAACGTTCAATTTCTTCTCTGGATTGTCTAGTGATTATTTAATAAAAATTGTGATTCACCTATCATAAGTATGAATTTCTAATCTCTTAGAAAAATTAGCCTATCAATCTTTTAGATCTATCGATACAAAAGATTAACGCTTTAATTACCAAGGTGTGAAATTTATTCAATCTCATAATCTGGATTTCAACCTAACAACTATCGTTAATTAGGTTAAAAATCCAATCTTTACTATGGTGACCTAAATTTAACAGCGATTCTCATCACATATCAAACATCACACAGCAATACATTCATCAATGAAATTGCATAACATCAATAAAAACATAATAAAGATACAACTTTAATTAAACTCACGAGACAATCCAAAGTTGAGATCAAAGCGTTCTTTGAGACGGTTTCACAAAGCTTGTTCAATTCGGACTCACCTCTACTCATCCTCGAACGAACGAAAAAAAAAGAAAAAAAAAAAATATTTTTGGCTCGGTCGATCGAAGGTGTGCACTCGTCGACCGAGTGAGTGCTTCTCTTTTTTTTGATTTTCCGAGCTCGCCTCCGCTCCGGATGAAATTTAGTGTTACTCGCTGCTTTGAATGCCGTCCTTTTATAATCTTCTTCGAGCTAGGGTAACAATTATCCCTTTTTTTTCTTTTCTTAAAATAATAAAACCCTAATAAAAATATGATAGTTCCAATTTTGCCCTTCTAGATATATCTTCAATTAAAATGCAGCTCGAAACCCTTCAGCTCGTTGACTCGTCCACGATATGCTCGTTGTACCTACAATAATAAAAACGTGCAAAGTGTAACATCACATATATAAAGATATTTACCAATAAAATCACATAATTAACCCGAATTTGCACTTAAATACTTTTAAAACTCATTTGCTCAATAAATCAATTAAACGCTTAATTTCTATGCGAATTATACGAATATGGAGAGAATTGCTACAAAATATAACGATATAAATCACATAAAATCACCCTTAACAACTCCCCACACTTAGCTTTTGCTCGTCGAGCAAAACAAAACAAGATAAAGGCTCGGGAAAAATATAGACACTTCAAAGACATACAACGCATAGTCAATAAATTAGAAGTTCACCGGTGTGTGTGCAAAGCCATAACAAACTTCCACTAAGTCCAAACTTGAAAATTTCAAAGCAAACTAGCTAATACCCCATCGTAGACTAGTAATAAATGACACTCATAAGATGCACCACCGCAAACGTGACATATCCCGAAAAGAATGATCGAATGAATCTAGGGCCTTTCGAAATACTCAGAGGATAATCCCTACAACATATCCATCGGTTTATACTGGGGATAAGATTAACGACAACTAAGTCTTATTTTCATTCCATACCAATTATTAAGTTGATTTAACTCTTTCACTTTAAACACACATTAGAAGAAGCTATTGCCCTCATAGCAGAATAGGACATTTCGAGATAATACCCTACCTTACTCCAATCATAAGGCGACTTTTCCTAATCGCCGTGAGCTTTTAGTCATCATAGTGGTATAGGACATACGTGGTATACCCTACCTCACTCAAATCATCGACTAGCTTTCGACACACCCTTTTTTAATCAACTATTAACTTATCCTTTTAATTGACATTAGCCCCGTGTTACTTATCACATTCAAACTTCTAGATATTCACAGTACATCGTACTCGGAGCTAAATACAGAGACTATCATAAATCTCAAGATATATACGTAGCACTAAGCACATGACTTATAAGGAAATCAAAACCACTAATCCAAAACGGGTATAACTTTACAAATTAGCTCATCATTCACTATGGCTCGTGAAAAATAATATCGGGTGAAACAACTAACTTACTAAAAATATGGTATACAGCATCAATGACTATGACAACCCGAACAAAAACGTGTATTGCCTACTCGGGACAAAACAAAAATTTGAAAATTTAGCATAGAAAATAATATCATGTAATATCATGTATTAACCAAATGGTCGATACATAGCGACCATTCCCCTCCCCCACACTTAAATGACAACATGTCCTCATGGTGTGCAAAAATAAAAGAAAGGAGAACTTAGCTGATTGTAGTTCTAAAGAGGCAACAACTTTGGAAGTGGCGTACGTCCAATCCAGAAATGCTCGAAGACATCAGTAGATTGTGGACCATCCACCGGAAAACTGACATCGTCTGAAACTCACAAACGCTATCAAGACTATCCTGCACACTTGACAAACACGAAAAGTATCTCGGGGATAGGGGGAATTATATCATATGAAACACAAGAGAGAATCGTATTAGATGGAAAAATCATCGTCCAAGGAAAAGTGCAGAGCATCCAACCGTCAACCACAAATACGGAGCAGATTCACGCAATACCCTAACTAGACCAAAACTAAACTAAGACACACAAAAGAAGAACAAAAGAAAATTAAAAAAAAGCAGATATCAGGGTGCCCCTAGTAGCGCTTTTTTGGTTTATGTCGTTAGCTCGACACATTTGAAGCTCACTGGATCGGGCCATTTAACCTTTCGCCACCACTACCTCGTGTAAGCTCGAATCGAGTAGTGTGGCGCAGAAAACATAGCTGAACACATGGGGTTAAATCTTTGAAAGCTCTCCATACTTTTTAAGTTTCCCATGGTTGCATTCTTTCTTCTCCGGTTCCCTCGATGACGTTTGAGTTGTCGCTCCCTTTCAAACTCTTCCATATCAAGACTACCGCTAGAACATCTTGATTTAACACAACCGTCATCCTCGGAAAACAAATCGGGTGAAAACTCGTCAAAGTGGTTGACTTGAAGTCCCACACCCGAGGATTTCGAGGAATTTAACAATCAAAGGCTTTTCTTTATGTTCACCTATATAGTGCTTGCACCTCGACCATTAACTCGAACGGTTGATCACCATAACCTCGTAATTCTAGCACACCTCCAGGAATGATTTGGAGAATCTCGAAAGGACGGACCAACGTGTCCTCAACTTGCCAGAAACAAATGCAACCTGGAATTGTAGAGTAACACTTGCTCACCGACCTTGAATTCTCTCTTCTTTATCTTGGCATCGTGGAGGAGTTTCATCTTCTCCTTACTAATCCTGGCGCTTTCGTAAGCTTGGAGTCTGAATTCATCCAGCTCATGCAACTGCTGCAGGCGGTGTTTGCCACAGGATTGGGAATCGAAGTTAAGAAACTTCGTAGCCCAAGACGCCCGTGCTTCCAGCTCGACGAGTGAGATGACATGGTTTCCCGTAGACCATTTGATATGGCGATGTACCCATAGGGGTCTTATAGGCAGTCCTATATGCCCAAAGTACATCGTCCAACTTCAGACTCCAGTCTTTTCTATGACTATTCACCGTCTTCTCAGAGATTTTCTTAAGACTCGGTTGCTTCGCTCAACTCGACCACTAGTCATCGGATGATATGGTGTGCCGCTTTTGTGACGAACACCATACTTCTCGAGGACTTTTTCCAAAGGCCGGTTACAAAAAAGTGTGTCCTTCGCCGCTTATCAAGGCACGTGGACATCCAAACCTCACAAAGATGTTCTTCTCGGAAATTTCATGACCGTTTATGATCATTGTGAGGAGTGGCAATTGCCTCCACCCATTTCGAAACATAGTCAACGCAGACTAAGATGTATTTATTGCCACAAGATGATGGGAATGGTCCCATAAAATCGATGCCCCAAACATCAAAGACTTCGCATTCAAGGATGGGTTTCAACGGCATGTCAAACCGCCTTGTCAAAGCACCGGTTCTTTGGCAACGATCACAAGCTTTGCGTAAAGCTTGCGTCCTTAAAGATCGTGGGCCAATAGAAACCGGATGGAAGATCTTCGCAACCGTTTTCCAAGGACCAAAGTGACCACCTGTGGGTCCACTATGGCATTGCTCGAGTATATCGCGTTGCTCGGATTCTGGAACACATCTCCTAAGCAAACCATCTTCTGAGATCTTGAAAAGATAAGGTTCATCCCAAACGAAATATTTCATATCGAGAAGAACTTCTTCTTCTCTTGATAGGACATTCGGGATCGAGATAACGGGCATGAAGGTAGTTTACAATGGAGGAATACCATGGAACATCGGGAGGACAACCGTCTATCAACATAATGTTCTCTAGAGGAAAGTAAAGATCTATATCATCGGTTCATCCTTTTCCTCATTTAACACCCTAGAAACATGATCCGCCACTACGTTCTCACCGCCTCTTCTTATCTTTGATTTGAACGTCAAACTCTTGGGAGGTCGGTATCCAACGCAGATGGCGCGGTTTAGCTTCCTTTTTGGTCATGAGATACCGCAGAAAGCGGCGTGGTCACCCACACAATCACTTGAGCACCCAAAGCAAGTAACTACGAAACTTATCCATAGCAAAGACTACGGCTAATAGTTCCTTTTCGGTTGTCGTGTAGTTCACTTGAGAAGGATTGATGTGTGGTGGCATAATAGATAGGTGGAACTTTCCATTAAGCTTTTGCCCTAAGATCGCACTCAACAAAGATAGTTGGATGCATCACACATAAGCTCAAAAAGGTAGGTTCGATCAGCGATATAAGAATTGAGCAGAGATCGATCTACTCTTAAGCTCCTCAAACGCGCTTGCAATTCTCATCAAAATCAAAAGTAACGTCTTCTTTGAGTAAAGTAGGCAGGGGCTTGGCAATCTTTGAAAAGTCCTGGATGAACCTCCTATAGAAGCCCGACATGTCCGAGAAAACCTCGGACCTCCCGAACATTCTTAGGATAACTCATCTTCTCAATAGCTTCAACCTTGGCCCTATCTACTTCTATACCTTTGGTGACACTTTGTGGCCAAGGACTATGCCTTCATCTACCATGAAATGGCATTTTTCCCAATTGAGCACTAAGTCCTTTTCCACACATCTAGACAACACACGATCAAGATTATCGAGGCAATCATCGAAGGATTGACCAAAGACGAGAAATCATCCATAAAAATCTCCATGCACTTTTCAACTAGCCCGTCAAAGATTGCCATCATACACCTTTGGAAGGTGGGCGGGCATCTGAGAGACCAAATGGCATCCGCTGTGAAAGCGAATGTCCCATAAGGGCAAGTGAAAGTAGTCTTCTCTTGGTCAACAGGATCGATGGGTATCGGAAGTATCCACGAATATCCATCCAGAAAGCAGTAGAATGCGTGCCCCGCCAGACGCTCAAGCATCCGGTCAATGAATGGAAGGGAAATGATCTTTCGGTGTGACCTCATTGAGCTTTCGATAATCGATACATACTCTGTATCCCGTAACGAGCCTCAATGCTATCTCTTCGCCCTCTCTCATTCTTTTCAATAGTAATTCCACCTTTTTGGGAACTACTTGAGTTGGGGATACCCACTCACCGCCTCATGCAATGGCATAAATGATACCCATATCTAGAAGCTTTATAATTTCCTTCTTGACTACTTCTTGCATATGAGGTTAAGCCTTCTCGAGGTCGTCTAACTCGTTTTGCACCCTCCTCCGGTCTTGATCTTGTGCATACAGATGTCGGGAGATATCCTCGGATATCTCCCCACCGCCATCCAAAGGCTTTCTCATTTTTGCGCAAGAGGCGTTTAACAGATTTAAGCTCTTCTATTCGAGATAGCTTGGCGAGAGATGATCAAAGGAAGCTTGTCACCTTCTCTCGTAAATACATACTTAAGATGTTTAGGCAGCGGCTTGAGAACCAAGTCTACAGGGGTTCCTCTAGACTTGATTTAAGATCTCACTCCTCAACTCAACATCGCCGAGTTTACTTAGTGGCCCTATCGCCAAAGCTTCTTCTCGTAGCCCATCCTCAAAATCACCGCTAAGCGGTCTAGATTGACCACACCATGATTATTCAGATTATCGATCAATCGCTCATATTCTCGCTTCTACACCAAGACTTGCTTATCCATGAAGTCATTGAAGTCATCGACGTCTCCTCGATGGAAAAGCCGGTTGGAGAACCGGAGGGTACTTGAATAGATTTAAACGCTATAGCTCACCTCTTGGTCACCAACTCGGATAGTTACTTTCCCACCATCACAATCGATGAGGGCTCTAGGCTGTAGATAGGAAAGGTCTTCCAAGAATCAGAGGACATTTTCATTTTCTCCATATCTAAGACATACCAGTCAACGGAAAGGTAAACCTACCAACTTGAACCAATACGTCCTTTAGGATCCACGAGGCTTTCTTTGAAGATCTATCGTGACTGCAAGTTCATGGTAGTGGGTTCTAGAAGACTTTGTAAACTCCAAGTGCTTGCACCTGAGATAATGGCATCAAGTCGATAGATGCACCAGTCACATAAGGAATTTGGGAAGACTAATCCCCATCCGCAATGTGAGCACAAATTTTCTGGGTCGCTTCTCTTGATTGGTAAGCTTTCATAATTAACCGAGAGAACACTCCTTACCAACCGCTTGATCCATTTCCTCGCTAACTTCTTCTTGGAAGATACAACATCCTTGATGAACTTTGTATACTTAGGCATCTCGACCAAGACCTCGGATAATGGCAGATTTACGAGTATTTTTCAACAATTTAAGCACCTTTCGTACTTCTTATCTTCGCTCAACGGGATGTTGCTCTTTCTAGGTGGAAAGGGAAGCTTTTTCAAATCATCCTCGGAAAATACTTTCTTAGAGGAGGACTAACTAACGGCCTTGTCTTCCAAATCTTTCCACCGAACCGTCTTTTCATTCTTTTTGTTAGTCGAGGATCACCACCGACTATCATTTAACTCATCATTCCTCGAGGATCACCACCGAGGACTTCCAGTGATTCTTCATTCCTCGAGGATCGCCACCACTTGAGGAATCTCAACTCTTTCTTTTATCGGGATCACCACCGATTTGTCTTGGCGGCCGAGGGGATGATGGTTGCTCAATTCCCCTCCCGCCTTATCGCGGGAGGGCTAGTGGTTTCCTGGAAGCCAGGGGACCACCAACTTGAGAACCACTTCTCAAATTCATTGCACCGCCTCTCTCTCTACCGTATGGAGGTGAAGGTACCAGTCGGTGCATTGATCGCCGCTTAAATCGGCGTGAGCGACTTGACCCGCTTTTGGATTCTTTTCCGTAAAAAGTGGCGGTTTTGCTCGACGGATCTGGAAGCTAAGCGCTCACCCGGTGCCGATTTGCCTCTCAAGACTTTTCATTGTCCTGCTTTGCTCCTCTCGAAATGAATTCCATTCGGCTTTTATATCATTTGAGTGGGAGGGGCCTTGAGAGTTTTGGAAATTCTGGGGAGATGGCTGGCTAGGCCGAGTTTGAAACTGAGAATTAGAATTGGCAGGCCAACTCTGATTGAACCTTTGCTGTGGATTCGAAAAATTGGAATTCTGGTTCTGATTGAACCCAGGGTTTCGATTAAAGCTCTGATTTTGAAAATTCGAATTGGGGTTGAAATTTGGATTTTGATGAAAACCCTGGCTTTGAAAATTACTCTGGTCAGAGTATTGATTATTACATCTCTGATTGGACTGGCCAGAGAAAGCATTAATTTCAGCATTCTGCCCAATCATGGGACAGAAGCGAGCAGTGTGCCCCGGATCATCACATACTTGGCATGTGATTGGATTATACTGTCCATTGTTATGAACAGCATTGACTTGATGAGCAGAGGGGGACTGAAATTGACATTGGCCAAACATGTGACCAGTCTGACAGCAATTTTCGCAATACAGAACCTGAGGGTTCTGCGGAAACGAAGGAGTCTGATTAATCGGGTTTGGAACTTGAGGACTTGCCATCCGCACTGCAAAGATGGCTATCAGACTTTGAACATTGACTTCCTCCACCTTGGGAGGAGGAGGCGCTTGGATGGTCTGATAGGATGGAGCATAGTTGTATTTGGCAATGTCTTCAAACAGTGCCCATCCTTCATCAGGTGTCTTTTTGAGGAAAGCCCCACCAGAAGAGCTGTTGACCATGCCTTTAGTAAGCTCGGTCAGTCCACTGAAGAAAGTGTTGACTTGCCTTTCCTTAGGCAAGCCATGGTGGGGGCATTTTCTTAAAAGAGATTTGAACCTCTTCCAACATTCGAAGAATGATTCATTCTCCTTCTGGTAGAAGGTAAAGATCTCATTCAGACACTGGGCAGTCTTCGAAGGTGGGAAGTACTGACTTAAAAACTCTTGTTCGAGTTCTGCCCAGGTTGTGATAGATTCAGCTGGGAGAGAGCTGTACCACTCTTTAGCCTCTCCCTTTAAGGAAAACGGGAATAGTTTTAACTTCACCACATCTTCACTTACTCCCTGGATGCGAGTGGTATCGCATATCTCCAGAAATGTATGTAAATGAGTATCGCGGGTTCTCGAGTTGGTACCGTGAAAGATCGATGCATGCTGCATCATTTGGATGAGTCCCGGCTTAAGCTCAAAATTCTGAGCAGCAATGGCAGGGATAACAATTGCAGGGTTGACTTTGACTGCGCCAGGCATGGCGTAGTCTGCCAACGTTCGTTGATTGTTAGCAGCCATTACTACAAAATCGGTGATTTCTCTCCTAACCGTTCTCGAGGTCTTGCTCGGCTCTGTCTTCCAAAACCGCATGAACGGAGAAACCGCTGTTTGGCGAACTATGCTTTGCTCGGGTCGGGGTGTATATCAACGGTCCCTTATGACTCGGGTTTGCATAAACCGGACCAAAACAACAAGTCCGCATACGAATTTCTTACAAAGGCTACACTAAACTCTAAAAAAAAAAAACGTAAATAAAAAGCGAAAAGAGACTATAATACGTAAGAACAGAGCAGAGAACAGAAAGAATTTTTTTTTTTTTTTTTTTTTAACACTCGGTCGACCGAGAGTGACGGTTCGGTCGACCGAACTAATTAAATTTTTTTTTTTTTTTTTTTTTTTTTTTTTTTTTTTTTTTTTTATATTTAACGTAAACAGCAAACTAAGGGCACTAACCTACGAAAAACTAATAACAAAAAAAAACTAGACAACCGCACCGATTCCCCGGCAACGGCGCCAAAAACTTGTCACGGATTTTTATGCTAAACGAAATATAACAAGTAATAAAATAAATCCAGTTTACTCTCAAGTCACGAGGATCGTAGTATAATGATTAAAACCGAGTCGAACTCATTGGGAATCGTCTTTGTCTAGTTGTAATAAATTTCCTAAAGTTGTCACGAGAAAAATAAAACTAACCTACACTTAACAATTAAAGACTACAACTAGAATAACAAAACAAAATGAACTAGTAATGAAAACAATAAAGTTAAACTGGACAGAAGATTAAAAATCTAAAGCCAGCGAAGATAGTTGCGAACCGAATGACGAAAACAATTCTATTCTATAAACTAAAAAGACAATAAAATCTTAAGATTGCTACGAAGAACAAGCAACAATGGGTTTTTCTCAATTAATGTAACAACGAACAAGCAATGATCCACCTATCTCGCAACGTTCAATTTCTTCTCTGGATTGTCTAGTGATTATTTAATAAAAATTGTGATTCACCTATCATAAGTATGAATTTCTAATCTCTTAGAAAAATTCGCCTATCAATCTTTTTCGTCTATCGATACAAAAAGATTAACGCTTTAATTACCAAGGTGTGAAATTTATTCAATCTCATAATCTGGATTTCAACCTAACAACTATCGTTAATTAGGTTAAAAATCCAATCTTTACTATGGTGACCTAAATTTAACAGCGATTCTCATCACATATCAAACATCACACAGCAATACATTCATCAATGAAATTGCATAACATCAATAAAAACATAATAAAGATACAACTTTAATTAAACTCACAGACAATCCAAAGTTGAGATCAAAACGTTGCTGAGACGGTTTCACAAAGCTTGTTCAATTCGGACTCAGCCTCTACTCATCCTCAGAACGAACGAAAAAAAAGAAAAAAAAAAATATTTTTGGCTCGGTCGACCGAAGGTGTGCACTCGGTCGACCGAGTGCTTCTCTCTTTTTTTTTTTGATTTTCTGAGCTCTGCCTCCGTTCCAGATGAAATTTCGTGTTACATTCGCTCTGCTTTGAATGCCGTCCTTTTATAATCTTCTTGAGCTAGGGTAACAATTATCCCTTTTTTTTTCTTTTCTTAAAATAATAAAACCCTAATAAAAATATGATAGTTCCAATTTTTCCTTCTAGATATATCTTCAATTAAAATGCAGCTCGAAACCCTTCAGCTCGTTGACTCGTCCACGATATGCTCGTTGTACCTACAATAATAAAAACGTGCAAAGTGTAACATCACATATATAAAGATATTTACCAATAAAATCACATAATTAACCCGAATTTGCACTTAAATACTTTTAAAACTCATTTGCTCAATAAATCAATTAAACGCTTAATTTCTATGCGAATTATACGAATATGGAGAGAATTGCTACAAAATATAACGATATAAATCACATAAAATCACCCTTAACAGCTTCAAGTTGTCCAATCCTAACCTCTGAAGTAGTTGGGAGGCATAGTAGGATTGTGTTAGATGCAGGCCATCCTTGTTTCTAGTTACCTGCATTCCCAAAAAGTGAGATACATGACCAAGATCCTTCAACGAAAACTTGGTATTCAACATATTTATGAAATTCTGTATCAGTGGTGGATAATTCCCTGTCAACAATATGTCATCCACATACACTAAGGCAAATAACACCAGATTGTCCTTTTTAAACATGAACAGTGAGGTGTCTGATTGAGTTTGTGTAAAACCCCAACTGACCATCTGATTTCTGAGAGCTTCAAACCAAGCTCTAAGGGCTTGTTTGAGACCATACAAGGCCTTTTTCAACCTACACACATACCCTGGCTTGCCTGACTCTTCAAAACCTTCAGATTGTTCCATAAACACAGGTTCCTGCAAAGGGCCATTCAAAAAAGCATTGTTGATATCAATTTGATTAATAGGCCAGTTCATTGAGCTATGGCCAAAATGATTCTGATAGTAGAGGACTTTGCCACAGGACTGAAGGTCTCTGTGAAGTCAATGCCATAGTGTTGACTGTAACCCTTAGCAACTAATCTTGCCTTGTACTTTAGAATTGTGCCATCTGGTCTGACTTTTAGTTTAAACACCCACTTACTGCCAACTATATTCTGTCCAGGGCTTGGTTGAACTAGATCCCATGTATGATTATTCATAAGTGCTTTATACTCTTCTGTCATTGTCTGTCTCCATTCTGAACTTTCCAATGCCTCTGATACATTAGTTGGTTCAGTAGGGAAAGGTGCCAAGCTAGTGACTGCAGCTGAATAAAGTTTAGGTTTGAAAATGCCATTTTTAGATCTAGTTTGCATGTGGTGAGGTTGAGCTTGTGCAAGTTGTGCAGGTGGTGATGGTGGTGATGGTGATTGTGATTGTGGAGATGACGAGGGTGATTGTGGCTGTGGTGATGGTGATTGTAGTTGTGAAGATAACCAAGGTGATTGTGTCTGTGGTGATGGTGATTGTGCAGGTTGTGATGGTGGTGATGATGACTGTGATTGTGGAGATATGGTTAATAAGGGTACAACCTGACTCTTACTGGATGAGGCAACAGATGCAGGTGTTGTTGGTGTTGTTGTTGCAACAGGTACAACATCAGTTCTTCTCTCAAGGTCTGTCTTAGACTGTTGTTGTGTTTGCCCCTCTGGATGAGGCAGACCAAACCAAGGAAGGGCAGAGAAAGAGGGAGACTCAACTGAAACATGTCTACAAGGACCTTGAGTAAAGCCTTCTGAAAAGGGAAATTGAAGCTCATTGAAAACAACATTGTTGGAGATATAGATTCTACTAGTGGAGTCTAGACATTTATAACCTTTGTGAACAGGACTGGGGCCTAGGTTGACACACTTGATGGTGTGATATTGAAACTTAGTAGTTTGGAAGGGTCTAAGATGTGGGTAGACAGTGCATCCAAAAACTTTAAATCTGGTGTAGTTAGGTTTGACATGAAACAGACACTCATAGAGGATTTCATTTGAAGGACATGAGTAGGAAAGGAATTGATAAGGGTGACTGCCATTTGAAAACTATGCCACCAGAAGGATAAGGGTAAGGATGCTTGAGCAAGAAGAGTAAGACCAAGTTCAACTATGTGTCTATGCTTCCTTTCTGCTTTACCATTTTGAGCATGGTCATGGGGGACAAGGATGCCTAAATTGGATGCCATGAGAGGCTAGGACATCCTGAAAGGGTCTGTATTCTCCACCCCAGTCAGATTGGACACATTTAATATCAAATGAGAACTAAGTTTTAACCATAGTGTGAAACAGTATGAAAGTGGACAGAGCTTCAGATTTAGTTTTGAGAGGGTATATCCAAGTAAATCGAGTATGATCATCAATAAAATGAATATAGTAAAGATGACCTTCTGTGGATTTTATAGGGGCAGGACCCCAAATATCAGTGTGAATAAGAGCAAAAGGTGTAGTGGCATGAGAATTAAAGTGAATGTGAGGCAAAACATGAGATTTTCCAAACTGACAAGCATCACAAAACTCAAGATTTTCATTAACTTTCAAGGGAGGAGTACAATTCTTCAAAACATGATTCAAAATAAGACTAGAAGGGTGGCCAAGTCTCCTATGCCACACATTAGGATTTTGACTAACATTAACAGACTTGACAAACTTAGAGTGAGCTCTAGGTTGAACTTGACTGAGATGCACAACTCTAGTGTTGGATTGAAGGGAGATCTGCGGTGTCTTAGCATCCAGATTGGCTATCTGATAGAGACCATCCTTGAGATGCCCCTTGAGAAGAACTGTCCATGTTGCTTTGTCCTTGACAAGACAAAAATTAGAATTAAACTCAACAAGGATATCATTATCAGAAACAAGTTTAGATAAACTGATCAGATTTCTTGTAATTTGAGGAACATGAAGGATATCAGTGAGATAAAAATGTGTGGTGGATGTGTGCAGGGTGTTGTGACCAGTGTGTGCAATCACTAGATTTTCACCATTACCAACTGTCAATGTATCATTACCATTGTAGGTTGAACTGAGATTGAGATTAGCCAAATCAGAGGTCACATGGTTTGTGGCACCACTGTCCAGGTACCAGGCATGATTAGCCACAGAACTTGGCGTAGCAACATATGCAGATGTCTGTCTAGGTCTAGCTTGTTGTTGCACATCCACAGGCTGAAAGTCTGTCTACAGATTCCAACTGTGTGTCCATATTTGCCACACAATTGACACACCACCCTTGGAGTGTTTCCAGCATGAGAGTTTGCAGGACTTTGTGACCTTCCACCACCTCTGCCCCTGCCTCTACCATTTCTACCACCACCTCTTCCTCTATAGGAATTTTGACCAAAAGCAGGGGGCCTATGTCCAGACCCTGTGTATGAAGCTACATTTGTTGTAGCATGCTATTGAGACATATTAATTTGAGCAGTATGATTAAACCTAGCCAGAATCCTTTCATGGGTAATTAACTGTGATTGAACCTCCTGCCAATTCAGGGAACCAATTCTTGCAGTCATGTTAACAATAGCAGCCTCATAATCCTTATCTAAACCACCAAGAGTAGCTAGAATTAATTTAGACTTGGAAATTGGATATCCAGCAGCAGCTAACTTATCACTATAAGACTTCATCATGGCAAGATAATCAGCCATGGAATTGCTTCCTTTTTCTGCCTTAGTAAAAGCTGATTTGTATTCTAACATGCGTGCCTCAGACTGATTATTAAACAACAATTCTAAGGTAGACCAAACTTCATGAGCAGTAGAGCAGCTTATTACCTCAGTGACTGCTTGTTCAGTCATAGATCCAAGGAGCCAACCCATTAGGAGTGAATCAATGGAGTCCCATTCTTCTATTGCTGCTCTGTTCAAAGTCCCAAATTCTGTAGGCCTTGGAGTTGTTCCAAGAGGATGACCATCAAGCTTGTGTCCTTTAACAATCGGTAAGATTGTGTAACGCCATAACAAGTAATTCTCTATTGAGCTTCACAGTAGTTGCTTGGTTTAGATGGCTGTTAAAAGGGGAAGATGACAGATTATTGACAGAAGGTATGAGTTCTGGAAAACGAGGAAGAGGTCCAGATCTAATGGGGAGACTGGTGATGGTCGAAAAACTGGACGGAAATGGAGTTTCCGGCAGAGAGCTCATAAATGGAAATGTAGAGGGAAACAGAGAACTAGAAGAACCAAATCCAAGGATTTGTGATACAAGTATGCCTGTTACAACATGAGTTGTGTGAGCTGGATCTATAACTGGAGCTTCATTGGTGGAGTGGGAAGTCAGAGGTGGATCATCCGCCATTGATTCTGGCAAGTAGCTCCGATACCAAGAACAAAAGTAAGATAATTCTTAGTAGTTCATTCTTTGATAATATTGTTGTACATTAGCTCACACATACATATACTAACTTAACATCATAGAGAATTTAGCTAGATCTTATCTAATCTAACCAACTAACCAAGTGTCATTGTTGTAGCATGCCAAGTGTGAAACTATTCTCTATATATTCTCTTATATCTTTTCATATATGAATATAAAAAAATGGTGTTTAGGTTTTTCTAAATAAATACTTTTTATAAGACAATTCATTTTAAAAAATGAATAGTTTTACTTTTATGTGATGGAGGCGGTATATGTTTTTTTCAACTCCATCAGTTGGAGTGGAGGAAATATTGTCGAATCATTTAACAATGGAAAATTGTGTGCCGAAAGAAATTAAGAATGAATGCAATCCGCAGATATTTTCTTCGAAAAAGAGAAGGAATGAAACAATTCACAAAACTAAACGTCAAACCATTAAAATAGTTGACCAAGTAAATTAAACTCACTTTAAAAAAGTTATTAGCTGGCGCTTTCATACATACTATATCCGTCCCAAACTACTGCTCCCGTCTCATATCATAATTCATATTAGTATTTTTCATCCGTCATACGATATAAGTTATTCTTATATTTTAATACAATAATTAATGTTTTCATTTTTTTTGTTTTACTCTTATTACTTATTTTAAAACTTTACATTATTCTAATTAGTCTGGAGGCACTTTAGTCCAAAACTATCAAAATTTGATCATTTATTGAGTTTCTCAATCTGTATGCATAAAGTTAGAATGACTCATAATATGCTTCCTTTCGTCTCTTTGAAGAAGTCTTACTCCGGGTCTAAGTACTTTTACAATAAAGAAAGCTACATGTACATCATTTCTCATCTCTATTCAACCGTTGTCTTATTTCATCAGAAGAGGGATGAGATTCTGACTTTTGTTGATAGCATAATGTGCAATGCAATTATATTTTCACTATGCTAAATTCAATATTATTTCATTTTCACTATTAGTTTATTAATAAATAAGATCTATTAAAGATTAAACAAAATGAGAAAACAAACCATTGTCAAATTCCTGCCATCCAAAGTTATTTAATATGTCAAATATGGCATAATAGCATATAAGTGTCAATGGAGTATTATAAAGTTTGTGCATTTATTTATTATCTTGACATAATTGATTAATGAATCTTAATATCATCAACAATTATTAAATACTAATAAACTTGCTTCAATTGTTTTTCTAGGCAATTTTACTCTCCTACCTATAAAACGAATGTAGAATGTGACAAATTCTGGAACGCGGTTACAGATCTAGTCAAGTCAAGAAAGCAAAGACAATGATAAAGCAACCCCAAAATCCTAATTTCCAAAATAAATATATAATTTCTCAAAACAATATATAATATATATATCTTATACATAGATGATACAAGTAAACAAAAATGACGTCAAAAGTTGAGTGTAATCCTAATCAATTGAAGAGCGACACATAATGAAAGCATAATTAGTAATGATACACGATCACTCGGATATAACGAGTCATGAATTTGCATGATTGATTATACATAAGATGTATATGATTATCAAATTCATAATCAATGATTTAGACACATGACAATCTGTGTCATTCATTGTGTCCGAGTCCGAATGCATATCGTAATACTTCATGCATCAGAATATAAGTCAATTTACTATTTCTTTTTGTTTGTCTCAGAGTATAAGTCATTTATATTACCAATAAAGTATTTTTTATTATTATTATTTTCTTTATCTTATCATCAATTTATTAAAATTCAATTAATTTTCAATACTTTATGATCATTTCATAAATATGACATCCGTCTCAAAATGTAAGTCCGTTTAGGTTTTTTTCACACAGACTAAAAAAGTTGGTTAAATTGGTCGAGTCGTTAATTTTGATGAAAAAGACTAAAATGACATTTTGACCATTATTAATGTAAGGTAATAAAAAGTAGGTGAGTATATAATAAATGAAGGGTAAAAGAAGAAAAATATAACAAATGTTTCGTTAGTTATCTAAATGGACTAACATTTTGAGATAAATCCAAAATGTTAAACAGACTTATATTTTAGAACGGCGGTAGTAATAGTCGAAGGATATTTTATCCAATCATCTTTAAAATTTACGGCATTCAGCTCTTTTATTAATCTGTATAAAAACATTCAAAATGACTTATAATTTTATTAATCTATATAAAAACACTCAAAATGACTTATAATATAAGACAGACCTATAGTATTGCCAAAGAAGTCTTCAACAAAATCAACAGCCTCTTCAGTGTACTCACCTTTGAAAATGTCTTTCTCCCTAAACCAAACCAAACCCCCTAAAAATAAACTCACCAAAACCAAAAACCATAATCCTAAGTCCAACTTTTCCTCACTAACTATGCCCAAAACAACACCATTTTACTCTTTCAACTACCAATTCCTCTTTTCTTCTCCCTTCCACCACCATGCTTCCATTTCTTCTTCAATTCCTTCTCCTCTTCTTCATCTTTCCTCCTAATTCTCTTCTTAAATCTTCTTCTGCCCAACAGCTACAGCAGCAACCTCAGAACATTCAGGCTATCTACCCT